>CAMZMU010000090.1:13051888-13507016 GCA_947311845.1 Poa pratensis
ACCCGGAAGCCTATCTTTCATGGGCACTTAAGGTGGACAAGATCTTCCGAGTTCGTCATTACTCAAACAACAAGATGGTTGCCTTAGCTTCAATGGAGTTTGAAGATTATGCCCTCTTATGGTGGGAACAACTCCAAGATACACGCTTAGACAACCACCAACAACCAATCAACACTTGGGTTGAGATGAAAGAAGCAATGTACAAGCGCTTTGTGTCAAGTCACTACACTAGAGATTTGTACAAGAAGTTGCAAGAGTTGAAGCAAGGGTTAAAATCGGTTGATGAGTACTATAAGGAGATGGAATTCTCCATGATGAGAGCCAATATTGAGGAGTCGGAGGAGCAATCCATGGCTCGCTTCATGAACGGCCTAACTATCCAATCAAAAGATTGTGGAGTTCCAACCATATGCCACCTTGGTTGAGCTAGTTCATCAAGCAACAAAGGTCGAGCGCACGTGCTTGAAGAGCTCAAATACATCAGTCAAAGGCATTCTTCGCCAACAAGCCTCCATCACCACGCCTGCAACCACTCAAGCTTCTACTCAAGCCAACACAAGAGGTCCTCCAAGAGTCTCTACATCGACACCTCAAGCGCTTCAACCTTTCAAGAAAGTGCCTCCCTCAACAACACTACTCAAGGATCTTCTTCCGGCACAGACTCTTGAAATGCTACAAGTGTGGAGGACAAGGACACAAATCCTTTGAGTGTACAAACAATAAAGTCATGATTGTCAATGACATGGGAGAATATGAGTCTATGAGTGAAGAGGAGTACCATGCTTTGAACCAAGTCGCCACAATGCAAAGTGTTCAAGAGAACCAAATGAGATATATTGTGATGGTGACAACAATCCTTCATTGGTTGTGGCAAGAACCTTAACCACCAATGTCCAAGTTGAAGAAGACCAAAGATGCAACTTGTTTCAAACAAGAGCGGGAATAATGGAAAGTCCATCAAGGTCATCATAGATGGTGGAAGTTGCCACAACTTAGCGAGTAAAGAATTTTGTGACCCACATCCATACCATGTGCAATGGTTGAGTGATTCGGATCCGTCAAGATTCAACACATGGTGCAAGTGTCCTTCAAGATTGGAGCCTATGAGATACCGTTGAGTGTGATGTTGTGCCTATGTCCGTTTGCCACTTACTTTTGGACGTCCATGGCAATATGATAAGGGTGCTATGCATGATGGAAGGACCAATTACTATAGCTTCAAGAACAACGACAAGAACTTCGTCCTTCGTCCCATGACACCAAGTCAAGTCATTGCCGACAATGCGAAGACTATTGCACGGGCACAACAAGATCGTTCGTCAAGTGAGATGAGTGGTGAGCGAGAGACCCACCATAAAGTGAGTGAGAGCCACAAGCCAAATGAGAGTGACACTTCAAAGAGAGCCCACAAAACTTACACTATTTGCCACCAAAAGAGAGATGAGGGATTTGAGAGAGAACCCATCCACCCTCCACTATGTGCTCATATGCAAGGGTGAAGTTTCTATGACTAACACTTTCACAAACCTTCCTCCTCTTTGTTGTCTCTTTTGAAGGACTTTGAAGATGTCTTCCCTCAAGAAGTGCCACCGGGACTACCTCCTCTACGCGGAATCGAGCATCACATCGACCTTGTTCCCGGCGCACCGCTACCAAACCGCGCCCTTACCGCACCAACCCCGAGGAGACAAGGAATTGAGCGGCAAATACAAGAACTCTAGCCATGGGACACATCCGCGAGAGCTTGAGTCCGTGCGCCGTGCCCGTCATCTAGTGCCCAAGCACGACAACACTCTTCGCCTTTGCATGGATTGTCGCCCCATCAACGCCATCACCGTGAGGTATCGCCACCTATCCCTCGACTTGACGATATGCTTGATGAATTTGTGGTTCCTATATTTTCCAAAATTGATCTTAAAAGTGGATACCACCAAATAAGGATGTGTGAAGGTGATGAATGGAAGACCGCATTTAAAACAAAGCTTGGTCTTTATGAATGGCTTGTCATGCCATTTGGTCTTCCAATGCACCTTCTACTTTTATGCGTCTTATGAATCATGTTGCGACCTTTCATTGGAAATTTGTTGTGGTGTACTTTGATAACATCCTTATCTATAGCAAATCTTTGGAAGAGCACACTTCTCATGTTGCTCAAGTTTTGTTGGTTCTTCGCAACGAAAAGCTTTATGCAAATCTTTCTAAGTGCACATTTGCCACCAACAAGCTTGTTTTCTTGGGTTTTGTTGTTTCTTCGGATGGAGTTGAAGTTGATGATGCCAAGATAATACAATTCGGACTTGGCCTTTTCCATATCACTTGAAGAGTTGCGCGTTTTCTTGGTTTTGCCGGATTTTATCGCCGATTCATCAAGGATTTTTCCACAATTGCTTGCCCTCTACATGAACTTACAAGAAAAATGTACCTTTCATTTGGGGCAATGCACATGATTTTGCTTTCAATGAGCTCAAACGGTTGTTAACCGAAGCACCACTCCTTGCCCTTCCGGATTTCTCTAAGACATTTGAGATTGAATGTGATGCAAGTGGATTGGGCATTGGAGGAGTGCTTATGCAAAATGGTAGACCCATCGCATACCATAGTGAAAATTAGATGGAGCTCGTTTGAATTACCCCATTTACGACAAAGAGTTATTTGCTTTGGTTCGTGTTTTGGATGTGTGGCAACACTACCTTCGTCCTAAGGAGTTTTTCATTCATTCCGACCATGAATCTTTGAAATATTTGAAAAGTCAAACAAATTTGAACAAAAGACATGCTAAGTGGGTTGAGTTTATTGAGTCTTTTACCTTTGTAATCAAATACAAGAAAGGTAAAGACAATGTGGTTGCGGATGCTCTATCCCGCAAGCCAACCTACTTACACGTCTTGACATTAGTGTCTTGGGTTTGGATGAGATAAAGGATTGTATGCTTCCGATGCTTTCTTTGGAGACATTTTGCTCAATGCTTGGAGCACAAAGGAATTGTGATTTCTATTTGCACAAAGGTTTCTTGTTTAAGGCTAACAAATTTGCATTCCCGAGTCTTCGCTTCGTTTGCTCCTTTTGAAGGAATCACATGGAGGATCACTCATGGTCACTTTGGACGCGACAAGACCTACGCCATGCTCGCCACAAACTACTATTGGCCAAGAATGAAGCGTGATGTGGAACGCCTAGTTCGACGATGTTCACATGCCTCAAAGCTAAGTCTACTCTAAACTCTCATGGCTTGTATACTCCTTTGCCCATACCGCATAAGCCATGGTCCGACATTGCTATGGATTTGTCTTAGGCCTTCCACGCACTAAAACAAACAAAGATTCCATATTTGTCGTCATTGATCGTTTCTCTAAGATGGCACACTTCATACCATGCAATAAGACCGACGATGCTTCACATATTACCACTTTGTTTTTCAGAAATCGTCCGTCTTCATGGAGTGCCCAAGACCATTGTGTCGGATCGAGACGTCAAGTTTGTGAGCTACTTTTGGAAGACTTTAATGGCCAAGTTGGGAATCAAGCAACTATTCTCCACCGCATACCACCCTCAAACCGATGGCCAAACCGAAGTGGTGAATCGAAGCCTCTCTACACTCCTCGTGTGTTGATCAAGCCAAACTTGAAGAATTGGGAAGAGTGCATCCCACACGCCGAGTTCGCCTACAATCGAGCACTACACCGAGCAACAAAGAGAAGCCCATTCGATATCGTCTATGGATCCAACCCCTACACCGCATTGGACATGCTACCTCTTCCACTCCGTGAACAAGTTAACATGGACTTCGACAAGCGCCGCTTACATGAAAAAGCTACATGAAGACACAAGAACCACGCTAGAGAAGCACAATGAAGACCATGCTATGAAGATGAACAAGCACAAGCGCGCCATGATCTTTGAAGAAGGAGACCTTGTTTGGCTACACTTGCGAAAAGAGCGCTTCCCGGATGCAAGAAAGTCCAAGCTTCAACCTCGAGGAGACAGACCTTTCAAGGTTCTCAAGCGCATCAACAACAATGCTTACAAGATCGCATCTCCAACTCCAAGTACTTGGTCCATGACACCTTCAACGTCACCGACCTATCGCCATACCTTGGGACATCAAGTGATGAGGATGACCAAGAGTCGAGGACGACTCTTTTTCAAAGGGGGGGGGAGATGATGTAGCCTAACCTACGGCTCCTACAACAAACAGTCCAATGACAAGAGCAAGAGTCAAAGCCATCCATGCTAAGGTGAATTCACTCCTATCTATGTATGATCTCGACACTCCTTTGAATGGTTTGCTATTTCATTCGGATACCTTGTGTGTGCTAAGGTACAAGCCTCATGAAGATACGCCACCAAGTAATGGAGATGGACAAGGGTTGAGCCAAGAGAATGAAGAAGAAGAGCAAGAAGTCCCAGGTCCCGGTACTACCGCTGCCGACCGCCGGTACTACCGCCGCCCGTCCACCGGTACTACCGGCGCAACTACCGCTGAAGACCCGAAGCTCCTGGAGTCCGCCGGTACTACCGTTTATTTCACCGGTACTACTGGACCTGCGCAAGAACCGGTACTACCGGGGTGAAATCGCCGGTACTACCGGCCCTGCACGTCTGTCCCTGGAGTCGGCCGGTACTACCGGCCAGTTCGCCGGTACTACTGGCGCTGCGCAAGCCTGTGTGCTGAAATGGCCCTTGAGCCATGTAATCCTGGCCCTTGAGCCATGTAATCCTATTATATGGCTCAAGGGCCATTTCAGCACACAGGCTTGAGTTGAGATCTAGGGTTAGACTGAGATTAGACTTGAGTTGAGCTTTGCTCCTTTTCCACCCATGTTGGTGTTGCCTCTTAGGAGATGAATCAAGGCCTCCCCATGTGGAGATGAATCAATGCCTCCCCTTGTGGAGAAGATCCCTCTAGTGGATTCCAAGACTCCTCCTTGTAGTTGCGATTACCTGCCAATCATTCCTCTTGTGGTGATTGGACCGGTAGGATTGACCGGTGAGCGAAACAATCTTAAGAGTAAGGTGTATTTGGAGAAGGATAATCGGGGGCTGCCCACGGGGACTTGTTACCAATTGATTTCGTCCGAATTTGCTTTGCTAGTTACCCTTTTTGTGCTTTTCCCCTCGTCTTGTTCATCGTGTTCATCGTTCCCTCCGTCCAAATCCGTGAAGATCGGGACCTACCCCACATCACATTTTAAATATTTTGGATAATTTGTTACGACGCCTACATTTTTCAAAATGGGGTACCCTGGACTGAGCATCGAAAAGATGCATACGGCCTCATTTATTTTATTTATTCAACCAAGACCAGCAAAAAAAAGCGTACAACAAACATACAGACTGAAGGCACCAAACAAGGTGACAACGCACAACTAACTAGTACCAACTATAGAGGAAACGAGGCCTTATGCCTCGGATACTTCCATAGAAATTCCAAGTGGTCCAAACTCTTGTATTCTCGCAATTACGATACTTTTGTATCGGGTGTCTGCATCTTGGTATGTAGAGACTGGATGCCAACTCTTGATGTTTGTATCATCATGCTGGGACATTACGTGCCAATGAGATATCAGAATGATTTGTTTATAATATACATCCATTCTTTCTGGTACGATAAAAGCTAGCATCATTCTGAAAAAAGAACAATTAAGGTTTGTGGCAAAATCCCTGACAAAATATTATTTTATAGACTTATAGTACTACTATATACTAGACCTAGAACTAGAATTCAAGCTTATTAAAAATTTAGGGTGATAAAAATAGCAAGAACCGAGGAGAAAAACTAAATGACGATCTCCATACTCTACAGTAGCCGAGGTACTGATCCACTGACGAAGTCGTCGCTGCTCGTACTCGGTACTGGAGTACTGGTCAGTGTTGTGGTGGTGTTCCCATTTTTCGATTAAAGGTATCACTTGTCCTCTATAGCTTGTTAGTTAGCCAACTCTAATTGATCTAAACATGTGCTTCACGTGCACAACGCACTTAGTCAGAGACGTGGTAACTGCAAGGCCATTTACAACGTTGCAGACATCTGTCTAATGTTTTCTTCGATGTATTCAATACGTTGGATGATGCAAGATCAATGGAAAGATCCCTTGAACTGAACCTCGTTCGACTCGAAGCCATCGTACACGAAAAAATGGCTGCAATGCACAGGTTTTCGTCTGTTAATATTCTGAGATTAAGGTAGTCAATTTGCCAACCGATTAGATAAAAAAGAGTGTTATTTACAGATTCCTAGAACAGCATTAAAATTGCAATTCTCAAACTAACACCGCAGTCTGAATTTCTCAAACTACACTGCGTTCTGGTGCCACACAATCTTTCCTCTGTTAATTCCCTGCAATGGATTCGGGTGTAGTCGTGTAGATCCAATCCCTGCATCTGCTGCAGAGATAATGTACGTGGATGTATGTATGTATGTATATGTATGTATGTGTGTATATGTTTTTTTTTAGGAAAGTATGTGTATGTATGTGTGGCATATCGACTGGCAACAGTGCCTAGCTGGGCCAGAGCCCAGGATGAATATTGCTACCAAAAGGCGACGAAGAAGAGGGACCAAAAGTGGAGCGCCTTTCTCGGTAAAATCTGGGCAGGTTCCTCCAAGATTTTGGCTCCTGTTGGCTCCTCGCGCCTTTGCTTTTGACACCAGATGCTGCGGCTTGCTCATGCCTGGAAAAGACGGCACCAAAGTGACAGCTGATTTGCCATTAGAATAGTTCTTGGATCCTAGTGCTTCAACCGGTATCCAAAACGAAAAGCATAGTGAAGAATATTATTTTGAACAATAACAAGCAATATTGCCTCATTTTATTTTAAAAAGTAGGATAGAGTTGACTGGTTAGTTAGAGTAAACCAACATAAAACCGTTACAGACACCCTTACCGATGGTCATGAAACACGACCTCCTCGAAAGCATTCATCTATAACATTCACTCCAACTTTGTTTCGAAGAGGAAAAGAGAGGTTATGAATAAATTGACAATGCTAAACTGAGTCGACTAATTTATTTTTTTCCGTCTATTCCACATTAATGAAAGTGCATTATATTTCTTTTTCATGAAAATGACATCTTTTGACATTTCTAATAGGCTGATAGCCGTGTTGATGGGGCTTGAGACGTCAGGTGCATGATGGAGTCTTGTACGATTGCGTTCTACTCATGGAAAAAAAATAGCGCGCTATAGTGGCACTAATAGCACGTTGTAGCGTTTTAATAATTGTCTCGTTAAATCAATCAATGTACAATGTCTTACTGATAGCATGCTATAACGTGATATAGCACGCTAATAGCATATTTTAAGGCCGACGCTATTTTGATATAGTGCGCTATTTTTTTCCTTGGTTCTACTCACTACTCGTCGATTAGTTTTTCGTAGATGTCTATCCCCTGTTGTCTACTGATCTCTATGTGCACGAGATAAACATTATTACGAGCAATACATCAGAGAAGAAGCCACAACTGAAAAAACGACTACAGACCATGGAAATAAAATGAAGTAGGAAGTGAGGTCCCCTTCTGCAGGTTCAAAAGCTGCATCCCATGTAGCCTGTAGTTGCATTGCAGCAATCTGCATCCATCCCTGTCCCCTGCCGCATCCCTGTCCGGCCCTGCTCCTCTCTGTAGCTGTGGTTGCATCACAACCGCAGCTCGGCCGGCGGCTGCCTCCAGAGAGCCGCTTGCTGTTGCGGTGGTGGCCGCAAGATTCGCCAAAGATCGCATCTGGTTGCATCGCCGGAGCAATCATTGGCCACGTAAACTGGCCGCCGTGCTCCTCGCGAGCGCGTCCGTTGGATGCGTGCCGGCGCCCTGTTCGGAACAATTCCCCACCGAGGTCCCTGGCGCCGGAGCCCGGTCGGCCATGGCTGCCTGCCCCTTACAATGCCTTGGTGGGCCTCGACGGGTTGCGTCTGTACTAAGCGAGAGAACCGTCAGTCTGGTGCCACGCCCGTCCTTGCCCAGCCATGGCCAGACCGTTCTGCTGGCAGACGCTGTGCCATCTTCGGCAAGGTTGTAAACGGCGGGCTCGACTCTCCGTTTCACTTGGTCAGTCCATTTTTTGCTCGTGCGCTGGAACAAAACCACAGTGCCATGAAAGAAAGACATGACCGTCGTGCAAATGCAGAAATGGTAATGTTTCTGCGGCAACTGCTGGATCACGAGTTGTTTGAGTGGATTTCTGTGAAAATGGGAGACGTGACGCCATTATCGATGTGTTCTGGATGATTGGTGGACACAGGGGCAGACTGGTTTAACATGGGTGGGTCAGGCAGACAACTTCACCATGGTCAGCGTAGCCCCAGCCGTCTCCAGCACGAACTAGCCGTTCTTAACAGAGGAGAGCATGTGCAAGGGTTTACTTACACGGCCAGGGTTTGTCTCACCAATGGAGGAATCCACAGGTTAGTGTGTGCTCAAATCTGAAACTGCATCAACATTGCACATGTACGTACAGTTGTCAGTTGATCATTTTTCTTTTGTTTCAAGTGCTGCAAGTGTTGTTTGTGCTAGTGGTTTGGACTAGTAGAAGCAAATGGGAACGAGGAAGAGGCTATCTTGCATCTACCACAAAATAACTCTATGATTCGTAAATTACAGATTATGTGAGAAACTCCTAGTTGTTTTCATGTACTTGGTAGTGGTTTAGTCGATAATGGAACACTGGCTTATATCTACTTAGCCTGCACTTGTGCTACATGGAGTTGCAGAAATTATATATTGATATTAATTGCACAAGAAGACTATGGTTATTCATGCACTCATTTTTTCATTTGACATTACCATCTGTATAATCAAGATATATCTAAGATGTTGGTTCACAACCCAAACAATCACTCAATTTGCCATTTGACAGATAAGGTTGAGTTTCCTACATACATGATGAAGTCATCTGGAATTTCCAAGATCCAAATTGATCCATTCTTTTCTCGATAGGTTACTGTTACACATGTTTAGTTTATTTCAGGATATTTCGTTCATTCAACAATTCATACTGTTATATTAGGATATTAAGTAAATCTTCGTGATTTAAAGTATATTTTCATGAGCATCCCATACATGATTGTTGCTGAAATATTATGAACTTTCAAGGTTATCAGATAATCTCATATGATCTGTTTTAGCCATGCTTTCAGGACGGAGGTTCTGACATTAGATTTGCATTTTCTGGTAAAAATGGTGCCAGATAGTTGGAGCGGGTAAACGATTTGCACAAATGCATATAGCTCATCAGTGTTCTAGTTCTTAGCTAAACCGGGTAATATGTTTGCACTTTTTCAGGTTTTCTATATTTGATATTAGACCTTGATTTTGGAGTGACATGCCACATATTGTTTTCAGTGTCTTTTTTTAGCTTTTGAACTGACAGGCAGTAAGATATCCGACATGATGCAATATTAGAGTCAAAAGAATACTAGGATCCTACTAATACTCTCAACTGAAGAGTGGCAAACACTATCGGAGTACAATAGGTTATGTTACAAAGAAATGAACCAAGTTGGGTATGAAACTATACTTGTAGTAAGTAATATGATCGGATCATGATAAGAAGGCGGTATTAAAAGGCACATCACTGAATTTCTCTTATGTCTTTGGTCAAAACATACTCAAGCAGGTGCCTTTAAATTGTTTTGTAGTGGCCCTTCATGTGAACTTTGATTTCAGGATATTTCGAACAATTCATACTGTTATATTAGAATATTAAGTAAAGTTCATGATTTTAAGTATATTTTCATGAGCATCCATACATGATTGTTGCTGAAATATTATGAAATTTCAAGGTTATCCGATAATCTCATATGATCTGTTTAGTGCATGTCTTTCAGGACGGAGGTTCTGACACTAGATCTGCTTTTTCTGGTAAAAAATGGTGCCGATCGGGGTGTTCTAAACGATCTGCACAAATGCGCAGAGCACATCAGTGTTCTAGGGCTTAGCTAAACCAGGTAATATATTTTTAGTTTTCAGGTTTTCTATATTTGGTTATTGGATATTAAACCTTGATTTGGGACTGACATACCACCCATTTTTGTCGGTGTTTTTTTAAGCTTTTGAACAGCTAAACATGCAGTACAATATCCGACATGATGCTAGTATTTACAGAAATACTATGAAGCTACTAATACTCTCAACTAAAGAATGACATATGAAACAATATCGGAGTACAGTATGTTATGTTACAAAGAAATGAACCAAGTTGGATATGCAACAATATAGTAAGTAATATGATCGGCTCATGAGAAAAAAAAAGCGGTATCAAAAGGCACATCACTGAATTTCCCTTGATATGTCTCGGGTCGAAACATACTTAATCAGGTGCCTTTACATTGTTGTTTAATGGCCCTTCATCTGCAGCATTTCTTTCCTGTTACATTTGTTCCTTAGCTCTCATGCTTCTCTCGTCTGCATTTGCATCTTCACCAATTAATTTTAACTTTTAGCTCGCTTTTGATACCACAAGGTGATCGAGGAGGCAGAGGAGGACATCCAGCTCATTTCCTCTGTAACATCCTCAAATATCTTTTGCTCATGAATGATACAACTAAAACAATGATACATCTGGATTTCATCCGCAAGGCATTTAGCTTGGGTGGTAATGAAGCTCACCATGACACCAACTTTGGCAAGGAGATGAACCATGTTAATCATGAGGATGGAGTGGCAAAATATATTCTGCATCGAGTCGAGTTTCATCTAGGTAGTTGGTGCCTATTGTTTCGTCTTCAGATAAACTAGTCTTATTCCCATGAATCACCATCTAATCCTATGTAATGATCAATTTTAGTGTCATTTTATATATACCACAAATTAGATAAACCTGAGCAAGTGGGTGGGTGTCTCCCACTCGAGTCCAGCTTAATTCCTATCTGTATCGAATATACAACAGGGGGCAACTTTTTGTGCAAATTAATTTCAAACAAGCAGCTGTGGTTTCCTTGGAAACTCCGTTGTAGCCCTGTCATATGATGGAGATGCCGAAGATGTGAACTCCTCCATTAACAGGGGTCGTTCTCACAGTTACAGCAACTGTACGTCTCATGCGCAATAACTAATTCTGTTCAACGCATGAGATGAAGTACTCCTTCACGGCTACGCAGGAGCTAGCTGATTTCACACAGTAGAGCTTCGTGCACGCAGCGTAACTATCTCCTACTTAAACAAATAAAGCACCTGTGAGTACTATATATGTCACCTAGTTTTGTACAATGCAAACCAAAACGTACTCACTACTGCTGAGTGGTAAGCAATTCAGAAGACGGCTTGATCATGGCAATCCTGAGGGCTTTGCTCCTTGCCATCCTCGGCTGTCTCTGCTTCTTTAGTTCTGTCCTCGCAGCTCGAGAGCTGAACGATGACTTGTCCATGGTCGCAAGGCACGAGAGTTGGATGGCACAGTACGGTCGCGTGTACAAGGATGCTGCCGAGAAGGCGCAGAGGTTCGAGATATTCAAGGCTAATGCTCGATTCATCGAGTCGTTCAACGCCGGGGGGCACAAGTTCTGGCTCAACATCAACCAATTTGCGGACATTAGCAATGATGAGTTTCGGGCAACCAAGACTAACAAGGGGTTTATTCCAAACAAGCTGAAGGTTTCTACAGGGTTCAGGTATGAAAATATGAGTCTTGATGCACTCCCAGCAAAGGTTGACTGGAGGATAAAGGGTGCGGTTACTCCCGTCAAAGATCAAGGCCAGTGTGGTAAGTACATTCAGTGCACAAATGAATTACTTACATGTGAATCTTCTACATCAGTATGGTGTGCATAATTGCATATATTGCAACAAAATCATTTGCAGGTTGTTGCTGGGCGTTTTCTGCTGTTGCTGCAATAGAGGGCATTGTCAAGATAAGTACTGGCAATCTTATCTCGCTCTCGGAGCAAGAATTGGTGGATTGTGATGTCCACGGCGAGGACCAGGGCTGCGAGGGTGGTCTCATGGACGATGCATTCAAATTCATTATCAAGAATGGAGGCCTCACTAAGGAGTCCAGCTATCCATATTCTGCAGCAGACGGCAAGTGCAAAAGTGGATCTAGCAGTGCTGCAACAATTAAGAGCTATGAGGATGTGCCTACCAATAATGAGGGTGCCCTCATGAAGGCAGTGGCAAGTCAACCCGTGTCAGTAGCCGTGGACGGAGGCGACATGACATTCCAATTCTACTCCGGTGGCGTGATGACCGGTTCATGCGGTACTGATTTAGATCATGGGATTGCAGCAATCGGTTATGGAACTGCGAGTGACGGTACAAAGTACTGGTTGCTAAAGAATTCTTGGGGCACAACTTGGGGCGAGAATGGATTTTTAAGGATGGAGAAGGACATTACTGACAAGAAAGGCATGTGCGGCCTTGCCATGGAGCCCTCCTACCCCACAGCTTAGTTCGACTACAATATGCCACATATTCACACACATACACAAAATTGAATAAATGCATGTCTCTTCTTATAGTGTTGTATATATGTCCATATGTATATGCTTGTAAATTGTGTTATATAAAAACTCGGTATGTATCTACACCTTTTTATAGAACTCATGAGTCATGACTATTGATTTATTATGCAACTATGTTGATGTACGAAGATCAATGAAGCATATATTGCCTCTTCTTCAACATTACTATCTTGATGATTCTAAATAAGGAGATCCAATGATTATTTAGTTTCCAATAATGCCTTTTTCCTAAAAATGTGATCTTGATTTTCTGTTATCCCATTATAAAAGGAATTAGCTTAAGAAACTCGTATTGTTGTTTAATTTCATCATTGCCAAATAAAGTAGCCACATTCATTAGATTAGCTAGATGTTCAATGAGATATTCTTCTTCTTTACCATATAATTTATTCTCTTCAGCAATTTTAATTAGCTCAGTGTTGACAGAGAATTCATCAGCTTTATCTTTAACAAATATAGCAGATTTGTAATAGTTATCAATAACAGAAAACATTTCATCAAGTTTTATCTTCCATGGCGGCATTCCAGTTGGCGCTGGCTCCAGCGAACGGCAAGAGACGGAGCCGGAGGATGCACGGGGTGGAGGACCCTCGGTTGAGGGCCTGGGCTTCGAATGGCTCGGACAAGGTCATGGTTGCATTATCAGTGTATGTTATTTGCCAGTGCGACCCGGAATGGAATCGTTCTATCAGCCGACTGTATTACAGTATTTCCCAAAAGGCTAAGAAGGTAGTATTATATGATCCTGTTACATTTTGAGTTCCTTCAAAGAGTTTTAAGTTGCTGGGGCTGGCAAACTACAAGCATTTTGTGAAGAAGAGGTTTCAGCATATAAAATGTTTTAATTTATTAACCTCAGCCTTTGAAAAGTTCTTGATTAGCAGGTGGGCAATTGAGCTATCTTAGGAAAACATGGACACACACGCTTTTGCACATACGAAGGGGTCACGCACGTAGACTTTTGCACAAGCCTTTTTGCGGATGATACATGTCATTGTCAGCTCATAGGTCAATGAAAAACACTTGGTAATTGGTTATGTATAGCCCTGACCCGAGCGATCGGGAGAAACTTGGATAACTTGTCCAAAGAATGTGTACAAAAGAGTGACATGTTTTCAAAGCAGAGAAATTGTGACAAGAACTTTATCGATCATTCTTTTGATGTTTGGACTTTGATTTGGAATCATACCAACCGAACTTGTACGTTGGTCAAGATAAGAGCCTGGGAGTTGATGTTTTTTGACATGACCCATGGAAGAAGATCTTTTGCATGTAAGAGCTCCATGATCTTTTTCCAATCCAAGAACATTGCAGACAGTTTTCTCTTGAATGCTAGTACTTTGCAGTTAGTTGGATGATTCATGGACAGAGAGATGCTGAAGGTTGAGAATATGATCGTCACTCCCTTTGAAAAGAAATCCATAATTTGCGCAGGTGCTCATTTCCATTCAAATTCGATGCATTCAAATCCATAATTGACTTGACCCAAGGAAGAAGATCATTTGCATGTCAGAGCTCCGTGATCTTTCCAATCGAAAATACTAGTATTGGAGAAATTTTTCTCTTGAATGCTACTTTGAGGTCAGTTGGATGTTCATGGACAGAGAGATGCCGAAGGTTGAGAATATGATCGTCACCCTTTCAAAAAAAAATCCACAATTTAATCAGGTGCTTATGTCCTTCGCATGCTGACAACCATCGCCGTTATCGCTTTCAGTCTGAACATACCAGATGCTGAATTGTACCGAACGAATGACGGACAGACAGAAGCTGAGCAGTAGTGAGTGGTGCCATCTTGGTGTCCTGCGCGGCTCGGATCCACGAACGTCGCTCGTCGGAGACCTGATTGGCATCGGAGCCGTTTCCAACAGAAAGACGGATAACTTTATGGACTTTCAGTGTCCACCCATGCTTGGCATCGGACCGTTTCGAACTCCTGTTGCACTGATGCTGGACGTCCCCATCGCCGTGTGATCTTGTCTTGCTGTTGCCGAGGTATACATCCACCTCGATGGAGATGTTCGTTTGCCATTCTCACTGCACCCTCGGAAGGACACGCACCATGTCTTCCAGCTGCACAGAGACCATGGCGGCGCAGCTCCACTTCGTGCTGGTGCCGCTCCTTGCCCAAGGCCATGTGATCCCCACGATGGACCTGGCCCGCCTGATCGCCAGCCGCGGCGGCGCGCGCGTCACCGTCGTTCTGACACCCGTCCACGCCGTGCGCAGCAGCACAGTACTGGAGCATGCCCGCGGCGCTGGGCTAGCAGTGGACATCGCGGAGCTCGAGTTCCCGGGGCCGGCGCTGGGTTTGCCCGAGGGATGTGAAAGCTACAACATGGTCACGGGTGATTTCACGCTTTTCAATGAAACCGTGCGGCTGCTCGCCAGGCCGCTCGAGGCGTACCTCCGGGCGCTGCCGCGGCGACCGGACTGCATCGTCGCCGACACGTGCAACCCGTGGACCGCCGACGTCGCGCGCCGGCTCGACATCCCACGGTTCGTGTTCCACTGCCCGTCGGCGTTCTTCCTCCTGGCGGTGCTTAACGTGGCGAAGCACGGCGTGCACGACAGCGTCGCCGGCGACTTCGAGGAGTTCGAGCTGCCGGACTTCCCGGTGCGCGTCGTGGCGAACAAGGCGACGTCACTCGGGTTCTTCCGGTGGCCGGGGCTGGAGAAGGACAGGCGTGACACGCTCGCCGCTGAGGCTACCGCCGATGCCTTTGTCGTCAACACATGCGCGGCCTTCGAGAGAGCGTTCGTCCAAGGCTACGCGGACGCGCTCGGCCGGAAGGTGTGGGCCGTTGGACCGCTCTGCCTCCTGGACTCTGACGCCGAGACGACGGCCGGACGAGGCAACCGCGCGGCCGTCGACGCTGGCAGGGTCGTCTCCTGGCTCGACGGGAGACCGCTCCAGTCCGTACTCTACATCAGCTTCGGCAGCATGGCCCGCCTCTTCCCGCCGCAGGTCGTCGAGCTCGCCGCCGGCCTGGAGTCGTCAAACCGGCCGTTCATCTGGGTGGCAAAGGAGACTGACGACCTCCCCGCCGGGTTCGACGAACGCGTGGCGGGCCGCGGCCTTGTCATCCGTGGCTGGGCGCCACAGATGACCATCCTGTCGCACCCTTCCGTCGGCGGCTTCCTGACCCATTGTGGGTGGAACTCGACGCTGGAGTCCCTCTCCCACGGCGTGCCGCTCCTTACATGGCCGCACTTCGCGGACCAGTTTCTGAACGAAACGCTGGTTGTGGACGTGCTCGGCGCCGGCGTCCGCGTCGGCGTTAAGGTCCCGGCAACATACATGCTCCTCAATCCCGAAATGCCGGCGACGCAGATCGGGAGGGACGAAATTAAGAGGGCCTTGACGGAGCTGATGAATGAGGGGGCGTTAATACGGGCGAGGGCAAAGGAGCTCGCGACAATGGCGAGAGAGGCGGTGGCAGATGACGGGTCCTCGGACCCAAGGACGGAGCTGCATGTATACTAATGGTGTCAGCTGACACCATTGAATTTTCTAAATCCTTCACTAATTTTGTGCTAATCACGGTTTGTTTGCAAAGATGACACCACTGCCATAAGTGATGACCCCATCAGAATTTTTTTCTAGCTTCGTCCCTGCTCGGACCGCGATCTGGCGGGCATGGTTCGCCATGTTGGGGAACTGGCGCAGAGGAAGAAGGGCGTGTTAGTTATTGACGTACCTGAGCACGAGGTCGATATAACAACATCTTAAATGGCACGATGATTGACAACCGTTGGATGGTTAAAGGAAGCTCATTAGAGTCTGAAAACTTCAAGTTAGATATTTGGTGTTTCTTATTAAAGACGGAACATTTTTCAGCGGAAACCACGTTCACGAATCGATAGTGAGTCGCTCGTGCTGACTTCGATCTCAAGACACGACCCGCCGGCTTAGTCTGTCGAAAATGCTCATAGTGGTAGGGGAGTGCGTGCATTCATTGGGCTTAGTGTATATGAGTGTCTGCGTTTGTTCTGTGTTTCGCAAGAAAAAAATTGCGAGATGATATCTACGCACACAATTGAATCGAGTTATGAATTGTGACTTGTGAGTAAAACACAACACATTTTCCCAAGAAACACGATATGAACGTAGACGCTCACGTATATTCAGCCGAATTGCGATCATAGTGGCAATTACGTGTTTACTGAGCTAGCACACACATTCCGTTGGTTTGCAGATAGTTTCTGGAACAAACTGTTTTCCATGTAAATTCAAAACCCGACTGCAAATCACAATAGGGGTTTGTGGTCCTGAATCCCTTCCCCTCTTAACCCTAGCCGCCACCATCTCCCATCGCCTCCCTCGCTGCTGAGGTGGATGTTGCTGGAAAAAACCTACGTAGCAGTTGGTGGCGGCGGGCCGGCCTATCTCCCCACGATGGAGTTGGGTGTCTCGGGTCGGGGTGGCGATGACGAGTACCATGGCTGCTAGGGTGGCGCAGTGATCGGGAAAGTACTCGTCGGTTCGGCTTCGTTGATGGCGGTCGGGCTTGGTCAGGGGCGAGGAGTCTGATGGTGGAATAGATGTGCATAAGGGTGTACGTGAGAACTTGTCAAGCAAAGGTTTAGTCCTTGTTTTCATCGGAGTCGGCAACAAGCCAACGACGACATGTGTGGGTGCCGCTTCCTTCTTGACGGCGTTGTCGTGGCAACAACCTCAGATCCGGTTCCCCTGATGGGACGATGATGGCTTATAAGGACTTGAACCTCTTGTAACAAGAACTTTAGCGGTCGCTTTGTTCATGTCTGGACTTTTCTTACTAATCATACCAACATAATTGATCCACCTTGGTCAAGGTAAGTGATGTGCTCGTCATCAACTGAGGTGCCTATGATTATTTCGTCAAACTCATGATTTGTTGGTTGGCTTAGTCTTTAGTCTTTCAGACGTGTTCATAGTGCTAAGGTGTGCGTTTGTACATTCGTATTTGTGAGATGTCCACAAATGTGTATGAATGAGTGGTATGTTTTCATCCTTATTTTTTACTTGACCCAAGGAAGAAGATTATTAGCATGAGCTCCATCATCTTTTAAATCCAAGAACATTGCGTACAATTTTCTCTAAAACGCTACTTGCAGTCAGTTGGACGTTCATGAATAGCGAGATGATGAAGGTTCAGAATATGATCGATCGTCCTTCCCTCCCAAAAGAAATCCATAGTTTACCGTGATTTGCTTTTTTGCAAGTGCTTATTTCCTGCATGCTGATAACCATCGCCGTTATTATCGCTTTCACTCCGAACATACCAGATGCTTAATTGTTGTACCGAACGAATGATGGACCCATGGACAGATAGCAGCCGAGCAGTAGTGAGTGGTGCCGGTCATCTTGGGTGTCTCACAAACGAAGCTTCGGCTACGCCGCTGCGTCACAAACGAAGAACGCTTCTTGGAGGCAGGCAGTAACTTTATGGACTTTCAGTGTCCACCCATGCTCGGCATCGATGCCGTAGCCAACTCGTGTTGCCCCAGTGGGCGGCCTTCGTCGTCCACCGATGCTCGACGTGTGATCTTCTTTTGCTGTCACCGATGTATACATCCACTTCGATGGATATGTTCTTCCATTCTCAGTACTTCACCCCTCGGATGGATACGCACATTTACACAAACCATGTCTTCCAGTTCCAGCTGCACAGCAGCACAGGGACCATGGCGCCGCCGCTTCACTTCGTGCTGGTGCCGCTCCTTGCCCAAGGCCACGTGATCCCCATGATGGACATGGCGCGCCTCGTCGCCGGCCACGGCGGCGCGCGCGTCACCGTCGTGCTGACCCCCCTCCACGCCGCGCGCAGCAGGGCCGTCCTGGAGCACGCCTGCCGCGCGGGGCTCGCAGTCGACTTCGCCGAACTCGAGTTCCCGGGGCCTGCTCTGGGGTTGCCCGAGGGCTGTGAGAGCATCGACATGATCAGGGACTTCTCCCATTTCAAGCTTTTCTACGAGGCCGTCTGGCTGCTGGCCGGACCGCTCGAGTCGTACCTCCAGGCGCTGCCGCGGTTGCCGGACTGCCTCGTCGCCGACTCATGCAGCCCGTGGACGGCCAACGTCGCGCGGCGGCTCGGCATTCCTCGGCTTGTCTTCCACTGCCCTTCGGCGTTCTCCCTTCTGGCGTGGCATAACGTGGACAAGCATGGCGTGCATGACCGCGTCGCCGACTTCCTCGAGCCGTTCGAGGTGCCGGACTTCCCCGTGCGAGCCGTGGTGAATAAAGCGACGTCGCTCGGGTTCTTCCAGTTACCGGGGCTCGAGAGGTACAGGCGCGACACGCTCGACGCCGAGGCCAGCGCCGACGGCCTGGTCTTCAACACGTGCGCGGCCTTGGAGGGAGCCTTCATCGAGCGGTACGGCGAGGCGCTCCGCAAGAAGGTCTGGACCGTCGGGCCGCTCTGCCTCCTAGACTCCGACCCGAGACGCTGGCCGGGAGAGGCAATAACGCAGCCATCGACGGCGGCCATGTTGTCTCGTGGCTCGACGCGAAACCAGAGCACTCGGTGCTCTACGTTAGCTTTGGAAGCATCGCCCGGTTGTTGCCGCCGCAGGTCACCGAGCTTGCCGCTGGCCTGGAGGCTTCGAACCGGCCGTTCATCTGGGTGGCGAAGGAGACCGACGGCCTCGAATCCGGCTTCGACGCTCGTGTGGCGGGCCGAGGCCTTGTCATCCGCGGGTGGGCGCCGCAGATGACCATCCTGTCGCACCCTGCGGTCGGAGGCTTCCTTACGCACTGCGGCTGGAACTCGACGCTGGAATCCCTCTCGCACGGCGTGCCGCTCCTCACCTGGCCGCACTTTGCCGACCAGTTCCTGAACGAGGCACTGGTCGTGGACGTGTTAGGCGTAGGCGTCCGTGCCGGCATCAAGGCGCCGCTAATGCACCTGGTCATGGATCCCGAGGTGTCGAAAGTGCAGGTCGGGAGGGAGGACGTGAAGAAAGTGGTGATCGAGCTAATGGATGAGGGGGCGGCGATACGCTCGAGGGCCATGGAGCTCGCCGCGAAGGCGAGGAACGCGATGGCGTCAGGAGGGTCGTCGGAGATGGATATGGCAAACATGATTCGCCATGTTGCTGCGCTCACCCAGAGGAAGGAGGACGAGTAACTGTGCAGGAGAGCACAGCTATTGCTGTATGGGGCGTGCTGAGCGTCCTCCGGAGGATCGGGAGGGACACGTGTCTTTCCTGTCGCTTTCACCACCTCCCCTTTTTTCCTAAAATCACCGTGTAACTCTGCATGAACATGAAAAAGAAGCACGCAGCATACAATCTAAGCCCACAGGCGCGCCGTCCAGGACAGCTCCGGTGAGAATCCTCGCCGTCTCACACCATCACCGACCACGCTGGTAGCACCGCCGCTGCCGCTTGTAGCACCGACACCGGCCGTTCTTAGGTAGCACTGCTGGTGGCCTTTAGTAGCAAAATCGTCCTGCCGTTGGCAGCACCTCCGACGACGGCTCGCAACAGCACCGCCGGCCGACCTCCGACCGGATGGTAGCAACGTCGACTGGCGAGGGTAGCAACATCGACCTGCTTTGGTAGCAAAACCGAAGAACAATTGTAGCAAAAGAGTTCATCCTATGATGCAACCCGCAGAAACCTATGGTGCAAAACCGCAGAACTTGGTTGTAGCAAACAAAAATCTTCGTAGGATGCAAAATCTCAGAACATTGGTAGCAGAAATTTCCTTCCTGTGATGCAAAATCCAAAAAAACTGTTGTAGCAAAATAAAATCTCATATGATACAAATCCACAAAACGTTGGTAGCAACGACCGCACCCGCTCGCAGCACCGACTCCCAACTCCGGTGGGCAGCACCTTCGCTGCATTCCTCTGGGCAGAAAGCTCGAGATGTCGACGCCGGCGGCCTCGCCTCGGAGCACGAGAATGCCAGATCGGGCGGATGCGTCGGAGGCGCTAGGCGCTTTCGCCTGGCCGGTGGAGGAGCGGCTATGGAGATTGGGATCCGCGCGCGACGGAGGAGGAAGGCCGGGGACGACGCGAGACGTCGTAGGGACGGGCCTCCGCCGTGCATCCTCGCAGCAACGCCCGAAGCTCCTCACATCACAAGCACACCGCCTCGACTTCTCCTCACTTGGCCATGGCTGGGCGGTGCGAAGAAGCTTTTTCGGGAGTCCAGAGAAAGAAGAAAGGAAAGGGGAATGAGAAGAGAACGTGTGGAGGAGACTGTTCAGGAAGAGATAAGGCCTCGTAAGGGAAACGCATCGTGGTGGACCTCACCCCGCATCGCTGTCGAACGTGCAGGGACGCGTGTCGCCCGCTGAGACAGGAGGACGCGCGCGGCTCGATCCTCCGGGGGCTTGGAAGCGTTTTCCTTGCTGTATTGCTGGCGCAGGATTTACGAAAAAACATCCCACACATACGTGGGATTACCGGTCTTATCTACACATGTCCATTCTGGACCGTCTGCTTCGAGATTGGTGCTGGCTTTTTATTAGAAGGTCCTTAACCAAATCTAGATCGCATGAACAGATCCCTCTAATTTTACAGAGCATCCCTTACACCTTTTTGTCAATCTCGTTCTATTGTCAAGTTAAAAAAAAACTTCCATTGTAGGAGTAATGTTTAGCATCCGTAACAGATGCCCTATAAGGGCACCACTTTTGTTACAGGGCACCTATTTTATTGTTTTAGGGCACCAATTTTTTTTTTCTTTTCCATATGCCCTATAATATGGACGGCCGCTCCAACAGATGCCCTAAAAGAGGACACCGCGGCCGTGCCACTCACTCTATCTTTTTGTACATTTTACATACACATATCAGACAAATAAATGATAGATGATCCAAAAAAATCAAGAAAATAAAACTTAAATAGTACTTCATTATTACAACACAATACAAATGGTTCATCATATAGTTGATCAAATAGTTCATCAAGCAACACACCAATGAACATACATAAAGTAGTTGGCCATGAGCTTGGCATGTGCTTCTTACCGTTACCTCAGAATGAACTCTTGGCCCAGAACCGAACCTACGTGCTTCGGCTTCTTCGGCTTATTGTTCTTGTCCACCATCAAGAGCATAGCAATGTCCTTCTCCCCTTGGGCGTCGAACTCCTCATCGGACGTGGTGTAGTCAAACTATATCATCTACAAATGCAGAAAGTAAAATTACCATCTACTTCTAAATTGGCACTACAATTTGGCACAAACTAAAACTCACCTCCAACTACTAGCCGAGCCGGAGCCGGTGGCAGGAGGTGGTCACGGTTGAGGCATGGCGTGGGACATGGAGAAGTGGGCAGCTGGTCGTCGAGGAGGCCGAGGGGAAGCTCGGTGGCGCGCGCAGTAGCTCGGCGGCGGAGATGGGGCGGGACGGGCAGGAGGCGGCGGAGAAGCGACAGGAAGAGGAGGAAGCCCTGGATGCGGCGTTCCTGGCCCTCGCTTGCGATGGGGGAGACCAAATCGAGGCCGGCAACGACGGTGCTGTCATCCTGATTCACGATAGCGGTGGTGCTGCCGTCCCGATTCACGGCGGCGGTGGCGCGTCCACGGCCATCTCGGCTGATTTGGCAGCGGGGATGAGGTTGCGGAGGGGCGGTGGAGTCTTTTGGCAGCGGGCGAATCAGGGGAGGAGCGATCAAGGCGCGGGGGAGGGACGAGTATCAGTATGGCGGTTGGCCGCGCGCGCGGTGAAAATGATAGGATGGGGCACGGCCCACGTGGCCCTTGGACAGAGAGGAGCAAAATTTAGGGAGCCCTATTTTAGAGCATCACATAGGGCACCTGTTGGAGAGCCGTTTTTGCCCTCTAGTGTCCTAAAAACGGTTTTAAGGACATGAATGCTAAAATAGGGTATCTATTAGAGATGCTCTTAGGTAGCACTTTCCGATACAAATCAAGCACGTAAGTTTAGGGTACCAATTTTTTTCTCAAATTTCTGCATATAACCACTAGAGCCGGTAGAGGATCAAATGGAGGTAGAACTTCGCAATCGAGCCTACTCACCCGACTCGGTCCACCCGTATGTGAGGTTTGGGTACACGGTCCATTCATGGTAAAGCATTTTTCGTTTCAGTTACTTGTCGGAAATAAAATACAACTATTAGGCATAATCCCCCACATCTGATCAGAAAATTACAAATGGAATGAGTTGTACTTTCCTTCAAATTGTAGTTACACTTTTTTGAGCTGACTGAGACCTAAGCAAAAATTAGTCAACTAAGACATAGCCATTCTTTTTTTTCAAACACGCAACCATATATTATTAAAAGTCGTGTAAGATCATATTAAAAGCGCAAGACGTAACCAAATAAAAACAAGCCAAGGCCTCATGCCTTACGATGGAAATTTCACATTTACCACTAATTATATGGTAAAGACAAAACAAAAATGCACAACTTTTGTGTAAAGCCTTTAAAAATGAATAGCCGCATGTGCCGATGATGGTGGGTTGATCTTGGGATTGTCATCCCCAAAGACGTTACTCGACCCACCATCCTCAATAAGAGCAGGTGCAAGCGCGCCTCAACATTGCTAGATCACCAAGTTTTCCAACGAAATGTCTAGACTCGACTCGACGTTGACGCTTGTACCATCATTACTTGTCATGTCGACGACTCCTCGCTAACCTGATGCTGCTGGATAAGAAACTGAAATCTATAACGTCACATACCACCACGCCTACGACCATTGTTACACCACCTTTGATCGAGTAACAACAGACGTGACTTAATATCGTGAAGGAGACGTCGTGCAGGGCATCTACCAGGATCAGAGATGACTTGACAGCTCCCCGTGATACGTCGTTCATAGCCACCGAGCACCTACTGAGTCGAAATCGAACCCGATCTATAAGTGGAGGGGGGCGTCCCATACCACCACCGACCTCAAAACTCCATGAATATAGAAGATATCGTCCCAAATCACCATCGACCGCGACAAATGAAACTGGAGACCATCACGAAATTGAAGATCTGGCCATCGCGTCATCCACATGACAATGACAATGGAGAGCCGACTAAACCGGCAGCTACACTGCAAGGCGGTACCAACCGCCGGCAATCGCCACATCCTCGCTGCAATCCCAACACTGAAGGCCCTATGGCCCGAAGAACTAGATCGCGACACGATCGGTGCCGCCGTCGGGCTCGCAAGTCTGCCCTCGCAGCCGCGTCCACCCAGCCACCACCGTCTCGGGGACGCCGCCTCAATGTATAATCTCCCCGTACCACATCCCCCATCCAAGGCCGACTTACGCCCTCCAACCGGAAGTCCCCCTCCACAAAAAAAGAGGCAAGGGACGAATGCCCGTCAACTGCATCCCGCCGACTTCCTCCGACAATGGCGGGAGGTTGGGGGAGAGGAGGGATGGCGAGAGAGGCAGGTTGTCTCCCTAATCGCCGGGTTACTCCCCCCATCCTAGTTTGTAAGGCTCAAGTTGCAAATCTCTTGACCGAAGGTGATAGTTGATTGGAGCTAAAATTTTGCATGTACTTGTGGGTAGAGGCACCAACCAATAATTGAGAGGGAATTAATTTAAGTTATGCCTAAAAGATGGGAGGTTTTGGGACAAATTGGTTTTGAGATTGTGCCCTACAAACTAGGACGAAGGGAGTAATTTGGAAATAGAACACATCATTGAGCTGGTTGCTATACAACAGACAAACAACAAATTCTAGAAAGATTTTCTTTATGGGAGAAACAAAGAGCCTACCAAAAATCTGCATTACTTTTTGCCACAAAGAAATGAGGCATTACTCAATACCATCCTTGGATCTACCAGGACTATTTGTTGCCTTCTAAAAGTGAACACATCCAAGATCAATAATAAGAAGGTGAGAGCGAGCATCTTGAAGGAGAATTTATTCAAGAGCAAAAACAAGAAGAGTGGTGCTACAGTAAAGACGTATGTGGCTCAGTGATGACCGATTTTCAGTCTCTCATCTTGTCATCTTAGTTGTGGACTTTTTTCTCGCGGCACATTGAGTAGTTCACAGCCTAGTGTCCAAGGTTTGTAGAGGCACATTGAGTAGTTCACACCTTAGTGTCCAAGGTTTGTAGAGGTCGTGTATTTTCAAGCGTTTGTCCGACCGACTTGTGGTCATGGGATTTAGGAATAGTTCATTTTTTTCAGCTGTGTTGTGGCTTGGTGTCATTTCGGATGGGTTTTTTGAAAATTAACTGGGCAACTATCTTCTTAATTATTGGACGAGGCAGACCTTTTGCCTCCATTTCAAGAAAAAACAGGTAAGCCTAAGAAACTAATTTAACTATTGAGCAAATAAAAAAATTACCAGTATACCCATGCGCATCAATTTTGTGAAGACTTCAGTTCAGATTCCATAGTATCGCTTCATCCAGCTTCCATAAACCAAGCATCCGTAGTACCATTCATCCATCCAGAACACATAAGAGAAACTGAACCAATAAAAGGTGAAACAGAACATAGTACATTCAGCAAGCACTGAACTATTCATGAATTCCACTTAGGCCAAGACTTCAACCCCGGCTCAACATACTTGGCTCCACATGGTCACAACAAACAACTACTCAGCAGATCACTTCCTTCGGCGACGACGGCTCAGCAATCACCATCAGTCTTTCATTACCCAAAGCATGTATCTAGTCTCCACATTCATGCAGCTGACTCCAGTGTCTGCCAGCCACAGCATACATTCTTCTCAGCTTATTATAGACAAGGAAAATGTGTGTTGCTCTTTGCAAAATTGAAGGAAACGTACCGCACGAGCGAGGGTTTCTGTCAGCCGGTTGATTTCTTCAGGGATGTCAGAATTTGTGTTTGTACTAGCAGTGAAGCGTTCGACCTTTGGCTTAGCATCGGCACCGGCACTACATGACATAAGCCCTAGTTTAGTTTACTGTTGGCAACTACTAGAAAGAATGTCCAAATATCGTGTGTTTGATGGAAGCAGCACTGACCTGCCCAGTGTACCACTCTCACTTGGCAACACTTCTGTTTTTGAAAATAGGAGGCTGTGATGGCTTACACCAGCTATTCCTTGTCGCTCCAGAAACTCTATGTGCTCCCTCAGCCTCAACAACTCGTCCCTGGAAGATGAAAACACATTAACTTCTCGGCAAACAATATAGGTTCATCACCAATCATATCTATCAGGGATCAAGGAGTGTGCATTTTCTGACTAATTTACACTAGGTAACAATTATAGCCTGTTTCATTTCATATTTATGTCAAAATATATGGAACCTGGAATAGTAAAGAGTGTAGATACCATGGAACAAAAACAAATGTCTTACATGTCAAGCTGATGTCCATGTTCTTCTTGCAATTGTTTCTGCGTAAGGGAAACATCAAAACCTTGTTCTGGCAGACTAAAAAGATCATGAATCTCCTGAAGGTTTGCAAAATAATTAGTCATAGTATCCAGTAGGAAATCCGACAAGCAATTACATGTAATGGTATCATGACAAGTACACTGTGGCTGAAGTAACGTGTTAGTTCATTCTTCTCCGTGGCTGCCCTAAACAGAGCACCCTTGAGGACCTGGAAAAAAGTATTATGGGATTAAAGGAAGCAGAAGTATGGAAATGGAAGCTTCAACCTAGAGATGACATAATAAGAACATCAGAGTAAAAAAATCTGGATCATATTTGAACCTGCAACTTATATATCTTTTCTTCGACGGTTGCAGACGTCATCAAGCGGTACACAATCACATCTTTCGTCTGTCCAATTCGATAAACCCGATCAACACTCTGATTGTCCGTACTGTAAAAAGGAAGATTGTGTTATGGACTAGAAAACTTGCTGTGACATGCATTCTATACAACCAAAAAGAATACACTTGATCAGGATGTGGTGACATTCGGGTACCTTGGATTCCAAGCAGGATCAACAACTATCACACGAGCTGCCTTGGTGAGTGTAAGTCCAAGACCACCGACTTTTGTGGTTAGTAAAAATATTTGAGCTCCAAGGCCCTCTTGGAAATCCTAGATATGCAAACGCACAATACATAAGCAACATAGCATATATAATCAAGTCCATGGCACAAAACAACATAGAAAAGGGAAGTGCAAACAAGAACCTTCACAATCCTTTCCCTCTCTGAAATCTCAGTGTCACCATCCATGCGCAAAAAATCGTAGCCCTCTAATAATATAGCTTCCTGTTACACTAATCGAATTTGTTACAACATAGGAAGTGTGTCTGACCATATTTGGGTTAAAGCAACACAGAAAATAGGTGAACATCCACATATCAAACCTGTTTATTTATAATAGACCTACTCAACGACAATGTACTTGTACACTTTGATGACAGCAGCAGATCAAAGATGCCAAAAGCTACCAGTCATGCTAAAGCTCATGTTATTAGACAATTCTTGTCCGCTCGAGTAATTTTATTTTGTTATTGAGTAGGACTTTGAATCTGATGTGCCACTTCTATTGTACCCAAATGTCTAAGACTCTATGTAACAGTAAGACGTGCATAAATTCTGACGTCATTATACTGCCCATTTACTACACTAACAGAGTTTATCATGCATGCAAAATTACAAAATAGTAATGTATACAGAATAATATCTCTAATTTGAATAATATACGTTTTTTTACTACACTAACAGAGTATATGTATGTATGTGTGTATATGTTTTTTTTTTAGGAAAGTATGTGTATGTATGTGTGGCATATCGACTGGCAACAGTGCCTAGCTGGGCCAGAGCCCAGGATGAATATTGCTACCAAAAGGCGACGAAGAAGAGGGACCAAAAGTGGAGCGCCTTTCTCGGTAAAATCTGGGCAGGTTCCTCCAAGATTTTGGCTCCTGTTGGCTCCTCGCGCCTTTGCTTTTGACACCAGATGCTGCGGCTTGCTCATGCCTGGAAAAGACTGGCACCAAAGTGACAGCTGATTTGCCATTAGAATAGTTCTTGGATCCTAGTGCTTCAACCGGTATCCAAAACGAAAAGCATAGTGAAGAATATTATTTTGAACAATAACAAGCAATATTGCCTCATTTTATTTTAAAAAGTAGGATAGAGTTGACTGGTTAGTTAGAGTAAACCAACATAAAACCGTTACAGACACCCTTACCGATGGTCATGAAACACGACCTCCTCGAAAGCATTCATCTATAACATTCACTCCAACTTTGTTTCGAAGAGGAAAAGAGAGGTTATGAATAAATTGACAATGCTAAACTGAGTCGACTAATTTATTTTTTTCCGTCTATTCCACATTAATGAAAGTGCATTATATTTCTTTTTCATGAAAATGACATCTTTTGACATTTCTAATAGGCTGATAGCCGTGTTGATGGGGCTTGAGACGTCAGGTGCATGATGGAGTCTTGTACGATTGCGTTCTACTCATGGAAAAAAAATAGCGCGCTATAGTGGCACTAATAGCACGTTGTAGCGTTTTAATAATTGTCTCGTTAAATCAATCAATGTACAATGTCTTACTGATAGCATGCTATAACGTGATATAGCACGCTAATAGCATATTTTAAGGCCGACGCTATTTTGATATAGTGCGCTATTTTTTTCCTTGGTTCTACTCACTACTCGTCGATTAGTTTTTCGTAGATGTCTATCCCCTGTTGTCTACTGATCTCTATGTGCACGAGATAAACATTATTACGAGCAATACATCAGAGAAGAAGCCACAACTGAAAAAACGACTACAGACCATGGAAATAAAATGAAGTAGGAAGTGAGGTCCCCTTCTGCAGGTTCAAAAGCTGCATCCCATGTAGCCTGTAGTTGCATTGCAGCAATCTGCATCCATCCCTGTCCCCTGCCGCATCCCTGTCCGGCCCTGCTCCTCTCTGTAGCTGTGGTTGCATCACAACCGCAGCTCGGCCGGCGGCTGCCTCCAGAGAGCCGCTTGCTGTTGCGGTGGTGGCCGCAAGATTCGCCAAAGATCGCATCTGGTTGCATCGCCGGAGCAATCATTGGCCACGTAAACTGGCCGCCGTGCTCCTCGCGAGCGCGTCCGTTGGATGCGTGCCGGCGCCCTGTTCGGAACAATTCCCCACCGAGGTCCCTGGCGCCGGAGCCCGGTCGGCCATGGCTGCCTGCCCCTTACAATGCCTTGGTGGGCCTCGACGGGTTGCGTCTGTACTAAGCGAGAGAACCGTCAGTCTGGTGCCACGCCCGTCCTTGCCCAGCCATGGCCAGACCGTTCTGCTGGCAGACGCTGTGCCATCTTCGGCAAGGTTGTAAACGGCGGGCTCGACTCTCCGTTTCACTTGGTCAGTCCATTTTTGCTCGTGCGCTGGAACAAAACCACAGTGCCATGAAAGAAAGACATGACCGTCGTGCAAATGCAGAAATGGTAATGTTTCTGCGGCAACTGCTGGATCACGAGTTGTTTGAGTGGATTTCTGTGAAAATGGGAGACGTGACGCCATTATCGATGTGTTCTGGATGATTGGTGGACACAGGGGCAGACTGGTTTAACATGGGTGGGTCAGGCAGACAACTTCACCATGGTCAGCGTAGCCCCAGCCGTCTCCAGCACGAACTAGCCGTTCTTAACAGAGGAGAGCATGTGCAAGGGTTTACTTACACGGCCAGGGTTTGTCTCACCAATGGAGGAATCCACAGGTTAGTGTGTGCTCAAATCTGAAACTGCATCAACATTGCACATGTACGTACAGTTGTCAGTTGATCATTTTTCTTTTGTTTCAAGTGCTGCAAGTGTTGTTTGTGCTAGTGGTTTGGACTAGTAGAAGCAAATGGGAACGAGGAAGAGGCTATCTTGCATCTACCACAAAATAACTCTATGATTCGTAAATTACAGATTATGTGAGAAACTCCTAGTTGTTTTCATGTACTTGGTAGTGGTTTAGTCGATAATGGAACACTGGCTTATATCTACTTAGCCTGCACTTGTGCTACATGGAGTTGCAGAAATTATATATTGATATTAATTGCACAAGAAGACTATGGTTATTCATGCACTCATTTTTTCATTTGACATTACCATCTGTATAATCAAGATATATCTAAGATGTTGGTTCACAACCCAAACAATCACTCAATTTGCCATTTGACAGATAAGGTTGAGTTTCCTACATACATGATGAAGTCATCTGGAATTTCCAAGATCCAAATTGATCCATTCTTTTCTCGATAGGTTACTGTTACACATGTTTAGTTTATTTCAGGATATTTCGTTCATTCAACAATTCATACTGTTATATTAGGATATTAAGTAAATCTTCGTGATTTAAAGTATATTTTCATGAGCATCCCATACATGATTGTTGCTGAAATATTATGAACTTTCAAGGTTATCAGATAATCTCATATGATCTGTTTTAGCCATGCTTTCAGGACGGAGGTTCTGACATTAGATTTGCATTTTCTGGTAAAAATGGTGCCAGATAGTTGGAGCGGGTAAACGATCTGCACAAATGCATATAGCTCATCAGTGTTCTAGTTCTTAGCTAAACCGGGTAATATGTTTGCAGTTTTTCAGGTTTTCTATATTTGATATTAGACCTTGATTTTGGAGTGACATGCCACATATTGTTTTCAGTGTCTTTTTTTAGCTTTTGAACTGACAGGCAGTAAGATATCCGACATGATGCAATATTAGAGTCAAAAGAATACTAGGATCCTACTAATACTCTCAACTGAAGAGTGGCAAACACTATCGGAGTACAATAGGTTATGTTACAAAGAAATGAACCAAGTTGGGTATGAAACTATACTTGTAGTAAGTAATATGATCGGATCATGATAAGAAGGCGGTATTAAAAGGCACATCACTGAATTTCTCTTATGTCTTTGGTCAAAACATACTCAAGCAGGTGCCTTTAAATTGTTTTGTAGTGGCCCTTCATGTGAACTTTGATTTCAGGATATTTCGAACAATTCATACTGTTATATTAGAATATTAAGTAAAGTTCATGATTTTAAGTATATTTTCATGAGCATCCATACAGGATTGTTGCTGAAATATTATGAAATTTCAAGGTTATCCGATAATCTCATATGATCTGTTTAGTGCATGTCTTTCAGGACGGAGGTTCTGACACTAGATCTGCTTTTTCTGGTAAAAAATGGTGCCGATCGGGGTGTTCTAAACGATCTGCACAAATGCGCAGAGCACATCAGTGTTCTAGGGCTTAGCTAAACCAGGTAATATATTTTTAGTTTTCAGGTTTTCTATATTTGGTTATTGGATATTAAACCTTGATTTGGGACTGACATACCACCCATTTTTGTCGGTGTTTTTTTAAGCTTTTGAACAGCTAAACATGCAGTACAATATCCGACATGATGCTAGTATTTACAGAAATACTATGAAGCTACTAATACTCTCAACTAAAGAATGACATATGAAACAATATCGGAGTACAGTATGTTATGTTACAAAGAAATGAACCAAGTTGGATATGCAACAATATAGTAAGTAATATGATCGGCTCATGAGAAAAAAAAAGCGGTATCAAAAGGCACATCACTGAATTTCCCTTGATATGTCTCGGGTCGAAACATACTTAATCAGGTGCCTTTACATTGTTGTGTAATGGCCCTTCATCTGCAGCATTTCTTTCCTGTTACATTTGTTCCTTAGCTCTCATGCTTCTCTCGTCTGCATTTGCATCTTCACCAATTAATTTTAACTTTTAGCTCGCTTTTGATACCACAAGGTGATCGAGGAGGCAGAGGAGGACATCCAGCTCATTTCCTCTGTAACATCCTCAAATATCTTTTGTTCATGAATGATACAACTAAAACAATGATACATCTGGATTTCATCCGCAAGGCATTTAGCTTGGGTGGTAATGAAGCTCACCATGACACCAACTTTGGCAAGGAGATGAACCATGTTAATCATGAGGATGGAGTGGCAAAATATATTCTGCATCGAGTCGAGTTTCATCTAGGTAGTTGGTGCCTATTGTTTCGTCTTCAGATAAACTAGTCTTATTCCCATGAATCACCATCTAATCCTATGTAATGATCAATTTTAGTGTCATTTTATATATACCACAAATTAGATAAACCTGAGCAAGTGGGTGGGTGTCTCCCACTCGAGTCCAGCTTAATTCCTATCTGTATCGAATATACAACAGGGGGCAACTTTTTGTGCAAATTAATTTCAAACAAGCAGCTGTGGTTTCCTTGGAAACTCCGTTGTAGCCCTGTCATATGATGGAGATGCCGAAGATGTGAACTCCTCCATTAACAGGGGTCGTTCTCACAGTTACAGCAACTGTACGTCTCATGCACAATAACTAATTCTGTTCAACGCATGAGATGAAGTACTCCTTCACGGCTACGCAGGAGCTAGCTGATTTTCACACAGTAGAGCTTCGTGCACGCAGCGTAACTATCTCCTACTTAAACAAATAAAGCACCTGTGAGTACTATATATGTCACCTAGTTTTGTACAATGCAAACCAAAACGTACTCACTACTGCTGAGTGGTAAGCAATTCAGAAGACGGCTTGATCATGGCAATCCTGAGGGCTTTGCTCCTTGCCATCCTCGGCTGTCTCTGCTTCTTTAGTTCTGTCCTCGCAGCTCGAGAGCTGAACGATGACTTGTCCATGGTCGCAAGGCACGAGAGTTGGATGGCGCAGTACGGTCGCGTGTACAAGGATGCTGCCGAGAAGGCGCAGAGGTTCGAGATATTCAAGGCTAATGCTCGATTCATCGAGTCGTTCAACGCCGGGGGGCACAAGTTCTGGCTCAACATCAACCAATTTGCGGACATTAGCAATGATGAGTTTCGGGCAACCAAGACTAACAAGGGGTTTATTCCAAACAAGCTGAAGGTTTCTACAGGGTTCAGGTATGAAAATATGAGTCTTGATGCACTCCCAGCAAAGGTTGACTGGAGGATAAAGGGTGCGGTTACTCCCGTCAAAGATCAAGGCCAGTGTGGTAAGTACATTCAGTGCACAAATGAATTACTTACATGTGAATCTTCTACATCAGTATGGTGTGTATAATTGCATATATTGCAACAAAATCATTTGCAGGTTGTTGCTGGGCGTTTTCTGCTGTTGCTGCAATAGAGGGCATTGTCAAGATAAGTACTGGCAATCTTATCTCGCTCTCGGAGCAAGAATTGGTGGATTGTGATGTCCACGGCGAGGACCAGGGCTGCGAGGGTGGTCTCATGGACGATGCATTCAAGTTCATTATCAAGAATGGAGGCCTCACTAAGGAGTCCAGCTATCCATATTCTGCAGCAGACGGCAAGTGCAAAAGTGGATCTAGCAGTGCTGCAACAATTAAGAGCTATGAGGATGTGCCTACCAATAATGAGGGTGCCCTCATGAAGGCAGTGGCAAGTCAACCCGTGTCAGTAGCCGTGGACGGAGGCGACATGACATTCCAATTCTACTCCGGTGGCGTGATGACCGGTTCATGCGGTACTGATTTAGATCATGGGATTGCAGCAATCGGTTATGGAACTACGAGTGACGGTACAAAGTACTGGTTGCTAAAGAATTCTTGGGGCACAACTTGGGGCGAGAATGGATTTTTAAGGATGGAGAAGGACATTACTGACAAGAAAGGCATGTGCGGCCTTGCCATGGAGCCCTCCTACCCCACAGCTTAGTTCGACTACAATATGCCACATATTCACACACATACACAAAATTGAATAAATGCATGTCTCTTCTTATAGTGTTGTATATATGTCCATATGTATATGCTTGTAAATTGTGTTATATAAAAACTCGGTATGTATCTACACCTTTTTATAGAACTCATGAGTCATGACTATTGATCTATTATGCAACTATGTTGATGTACGAAGATCAATGAAGCATATATTGCCTCTTCTTCAACATTACTATCTTGATGATTCTAAATAAGGAGATCCAATATTATTTAGTTTCCAATAATGCCTTTTTCCTAAAAATGTGATCTTGATTTTCTGTTATCCCATTATAAAAGGAATTAGCTTAAGAAACTCGTATTGTTGTTTAATTTCATCATTGCCAAATAAAGTAGCCACATTCATTAGATTAGCTAGATGTTCAATGAGATATTCTTCTTCTTTACCATAGAATTTATTCTCTTCAGCAATTTTAATTAGCTCAGTGTTGACAGAGAATTCATCAGCTTTATCTTTAACAAATATAGCAGATTTGTAATAGTTATCAATAACAGAAAACATTTCATCAAGTTTTATCTTCCATGGCGGCATTCCAGTTGGCGCTGGCTCCAGCGAACGGCAAGAGACGGAGCCGGAGGATGCACGGGGTGGAGGACCCTCGGTTGAGGGCCTGGGCTTCGAATGGCTCGGACAAGGTCATGGTTGCATTATCAGTGTATGTTATTTGCCAGTGCGACCCGGAATGGAATCGTTCTATCAGCCGACTGTATTACAGTATTTCCCAAAAGGCTAAGAAGGTAGTATTATATGATCCTGTTACATTTTGAGTTCCTTCAAAGAGTTTTAAGTTGCTGGGGCTGGCAAACTACAAGCATTTTGTGAAGAAGAGGTTTCAGCATATAAAATGTTTTAATTTATTAACCTCAGCCTTTGAAAAGTTCTTGATTAGCAGGTGGGCAATTGAGCTATCTTAGGAAAACATGGACACACACGCTTTTGCACATACGAAGGGGTCACGCACGTAGACTTTTGCACAAGCCTTTTTGCGGATGATACATGTCATTGTCAGCTCATAGGTCAATGAAAAACACTTGGTAATTGGTTATGTATAGCCCTGACCCGAGCGATCGGGAGAAACTTGGATAACTTGTCCAAAGAATGTGTACAAAAGAGTGACATGTTTTCAAAGCAGAGAAATTGTGACAAGAACTTTATCGATCATTCTTTTGATGTTTGGACTTTGATTTGGAATCATACCAACCGAACTTGTACGTTGGTCAAGATAAGAGCCTGGGAGTTGATGTTTTTTGACATGACCCATGGAAGAAGATCTTTTGCATGTAAGAGCTCCATGATCTTTTTCCAATCCAAGAACATTGCAGACAGTTTTCTCTTGAATGCTAGTACTTTGCAGTTAGTTGGATGATTCATGGACAGAGAGATGCTGAAGGTTGAGAATATGATCGTCACTCCCTTTGAAAAGAAATCCATAATTTACGCAGGTGCTCATTTCCATTCAAATTCGATGCATTCAAATCCATAATTGACTTGACCCAAGGAAGATCATTTGCATGTCAGAGCTCCGTGATCTTTCCAATCGAAAATACTAGTATTGGAGAAATTTTTCTCTTGAATGCTACTTTGAGGTCAGTTGGATGTTCATGGACAGAGAGATGCCGAAGGTTGAGAATATGATCGTCACCCTTTCAAAAAAAATCCACAATTTAATCAGGTGCTTATGTCCTTCGCCTGCTGACAACCATCGCCGTTATCGCTTTCAGTCTGAACATACCAGATGCTGAATTGTACCGAACGAATGACGGACAGACAGAAGCTGAGCAGTAGTGAGTGGTGCCATCTTGGTGTCCTGCGCGGCTAGGATCCACGAACGTCGCTCGTCGGAGACCTGATTGGCATCGGAGCCGTTTCCACCCATGCTTGGCATCGGACCCGTTTCGAACTCCTGTTGCACTGATGCTGGACGTCCCCATCGCCGTGTGATCTTGTCTTGCTGTTGCCGAGGTATACATCCACCTCGATGGAGATGTTCGTTTGCCATTCTCACTGCACCCTCGGAAGGACACGCACCATGTCTTCCAGCTGCACAGAGACCATGGCGGCGCAGCTCCACTTCGTGCTGGTGCCGCTCCTTGCCCAAGGCCACGTGATCCCCACGATGGACCTGGCCCGCCTGATCGCCAGCCGCGGCGGCGCGCGCGTCACCGTCGTTCTGACACCCGTCCACGCCGTGCGCAGCAGCACAGTACTGGAGCATGCCCGCGGCGCTGGGCTAGCAGTGGACATCGCGGAGCTCGAGTTCCCGGGGCCGGCGCTGGGTTTGCCCGAGGGATGTGAAAGCTATGACATGGTCACGGGTGATTTCACGCTTTTCAATGAAGCCGTGAGGCTGCTTGCCCGGCCGTTCGAGGCGTACCTCCGGGCGCTGCCGCGGCGACCGGACTGCGTCGTCGCCGACACATGCAACCCGTGGACGGCCGACGTCGCGCGCCGGCTTGACATCCCACGGTTCGTGTTCCACTGCCCGTCGGCGTTCTTCCTCCTGGCGGTGCTTAACGTGGCGAAGCACGGCGTGCACGACAGCGTCGCCGGCGACTTCGAGGAGTTCGAGCTGCCGGACTTCCCGGTACGCGTCGTGGCGAACAAGGCGACGTCGCTCGGGTTCTTCCAGTGGCCGGGTCTGGAGAAGGACAGGCGTGACACGCTCGCCGCTGAGGATACCGCCGATGCCTTTGTCGTCAACACGTGCGCGGCCTTCGAGAGCGCGTTCGTCCAGGGCTACGCGGACGCGCTCGGCCGGAAGGTGTGGGCCGTTGGACCGCTCTGCCTCCTGGACTCTGACGCCGAGACGACGGCCGGACGAGGCAACCGCGCGGCCGTCGACGCTGGCAGGGTCGTCTCCTGGCTCGACGGGAGGCCGCTCCAGTCCGTACTCTACATCAGCTTCGGCAGCATGGCCCGCCTCTTCCCGCCGCAGGTCATCGAGCTCGCCGCCGGCCTGGAGTCGTCAAACCGGCCGTTCATCTGGGTGGCAAAGGAGACTGACGACCTCCCCGCCGGGTTCGACGAGCGCGTGGCGGGCCGCGGCCTTGTCATCCGTGGCTGGGCGCCGCAGATGACCATCCTGTCGCACCCTTCCGTCGGCGGCTTCCTGACCCATTGTGGGTGGAACTCGACGCTGGAGTCCCTCTCCCACGGCGTGCCGCTCCTTACATGGCCGCACTTCGCGGACCAGTTTCTGAACGAAACGCTGGTTGTGGACGTGCTCGGCGCCGGCGTCCGCGTCGGCGTTAAGGTCCCGGCAACATACATGCTCCTCAATCCCGAAATGCCGGCGACGCAGATCGGGAGGGACGAAATTAAGAGGGCCTTGACGGAGCTGATGGATGAGGGGGCGTTAATACGGGCGAGGGCAAAGGAGCTCGCGACAATGGCGAGAGAGGCGGTGGCAGATGACGGGTCCTCGGACCGCGATCTGGCGGGCATGGTTCGCCATGTTGGGGAACTGGCGCAGAGGAAGAAGGGCGTGTTAGTTATTGACGTACCTGAGCACGAGGTCGATATAACAACATCTTAAATGGCACGATGATTGACAACCGTTGGATGGTTAAAGGAAGCTCATTAGAGTCTGAACTTCAAGTTAGATATTGGCCTTTCTTATTAAAGGCGGAACATTTTTCAGCGGGAAACCACGTTCACGAGTCGATAGTGAGTCGTTCGTGGTGACTTCGATCTCAAAACATGACCCGCCGGCTTAGTCTGTCGGAAAAGCTCATAGGGGTAGGGGAGTGCGTGCATTCATTGGGCTGAGTCTGAGTGTATATGAGCGTCTGCGTTTGTTCTGTGTTTCGCTAGACAAAAATAGCGAGATGATATCTACGCACACAATTGAATCGTGTTATGAATTGTGACTTGTGAGTAAAACACCACATTTTCCCAAGAAACACGATATGAACGTAGACGCTCACGTATATTCAGCCGAATTGCGATCATACCTTTCGATATATATATATATATATATATATATATATATATATATATATATATATATATATACTGAGCTAGCACACACATTCTCTAGGTTTGCAGATAGTTTCTGGAACAAACTGTTTGCCATGTAAATTCAAAACCCGACTGCAGATCACAATAGGGGTTTGTGGTCCTGAACCCCTTCCCCTCTTAACCCTAGCCGCCACCATCTCCCATCGCCTCCCTCGCTGCTGAGGTGGATGTTGCTGGAAAAAACCTACGCAGCAGTCGGTGGGGCCGGCCTATCTCCCCACGATGGAGTTGGGTGTCTCGGGTCGGGGTGGCGATGACGAGTAACATGGCTGCTAGGGTGGCGCAGTGATCAAGAAAGTACTCGTCGGTTCGGCTTCGTTGATGGGCGGTCGGGCTTGGTCAGGGGCGAGGAGTCTCATGGTGGAATAGATGTGCATAAGGGTGTACGTGAGAACGTGTCAAGCAAAGGTTTAGTCCTTGTTTTCATCGGAGCCGGCAACAAGCCAACGATGACATGTGTGGGTGCCGCTTCCCTCTTGACGCGTTGTCGTGGCAACAAGTGCTCATGCCCCTCTTGTCTTTGCTTCGGTGGAACCTCAGATCCGGTTCCCCTGATGGGATGATGATGGCTTATAAGGCCATGAACCTCTTGTAACAAGAACTTTAGCGGTCGCTTTGTTCATGTCTGGACTTTTCTTACGAATCATACCAACAGAATTGATCCACCTTGGTCAAGGTAAGTGATGTGCTCGTCATCAACTGAGGTGCCTATGATTATTTCGTCAAACTCATGATTTGTTGGTTGGCTTAGTCTTTCAGACGTGCTCATAGTGCTAAGGTGTGTGTTCAGTGGCGGAGCTTCAGCCCGGCTGCCCAGGCTATGCCTAGTATCCGTCGTTAAATATTTAGCTTGTAACGAAGAATTACTCACTGTTCTTATGGGCAAACGGCCATGGTTCAGTAGTCTTCAAGACTTTGCCCAGGCTAGCTCACTGTGCTGGCTCTGTGTGTTTGTACATTCGTATTTGTGAGTTGTCCACAAATGTGTATGAACGAGTGGTATGTTTTCATCCTTATTTTTTACTTGACCCAAGGAAGAAGATTATTTGCATGAGCTCCATCATCTTTTAAATCCAAGAACATTGCGTACAATTTTCTCTAAAACGCTACTTGCAGTCAGTTGGACGTTCATGAATAGCGAGATGATGAAGGTTCAGAATATGATCGATCGTCCTTCCCTCCCAAAAGAAATCCATAGTTTACCGTGATTTGCTTTTTTGCAAGTGTGCTTATTTCCTGCATTTCACTCCGAACATACCAGATGCTTAATTGTTGTACCGAACGAATGATGGACCCATGGACAGTGGCGGACCCAGAGAAAAAAGGGACTGGGGGCATCCATTTGTAGAAAGTCACCAAAAAAATTTGTAGAAAGAAAAATCATAGCACATAACTACATAAGCTTATAAACGTCCATATATGATATATATATATATATATATATATATATAGATATAGCAGTTTTCTCTAATTTATAAACACTTCATCCAATAGCAATATGTCAAGTTCACCAAAAAAGTGACAAAATATTTTTGAAAAAAGACATATAGCCAAATAATTCATACGTCGCAAAATGAGAACATTATTTGTCTTGCAAAAGAATGTTGTTACCTGCGAATAAAAAACCGCGAGTCCGACAAGGTCCCCAAGTTCTAGTCATGTTGATGGGGTGATAATTTGCCATTCTTTTCCCTTTAGCTGGATCTCGAGGAAGCTTGCCCATATCGATCAGTTCAGCGACAGTAGAATTATGTCTCGATGTTGCAGCTTTGCTGTATTTGGGGCTGAAGTCTCTTTGGTGGTGCTGGTCGGGTTGATACTTTCTGGTTTCTTAATCATACACCTCTCCAATATTTCTTTCTTCTGTCATGCTAAATCATTGAAACTGTACGAATGTAAATTCATATGCTAGTATACTAGCAGAAAATTATGAATGGTTATATATTGGTCATGCTAGCCGGAATGCCTATGCAAAGAAAATTTCTAAATCCTAGAAATTTGGTCACGGATAGTATATTTAATGAGGAACTGAGGACCTCCGTACTGGTAAGAATTATAATTGATTTTTACACGGAAAAGATCAAGATAATCAGAATAAAAAGATAAAATCAAAAACTAAAAAGCCCTAATGTTTACCTGGGCATATATTATTTGGGGATGAGGATTCCTATTGACGGGGAGGCGACGCCGGCCGACCGGCCGGACACACGGCAGACTGGGGTGCTGGAGGGCGGCCGCGATCGTTGCAGAAGTTGAGCAGATTACGGCAAGACGGCCTGCTCCGCTCTAGTTCTCCAATCTCCAGAAGAAACGAAGCGACGGAGGTTCGCCTCGCTGGATCGTTGCTCTTTTTTGTAGATCCGCTGGATTGTTTACTCGATGGTTAATTCGTTATACACACGATGTAGGCCTGTAGGCTTTAGCGTGAGACGAGAGAAACTCGCCTAGCAAGATCAAAGTTTTTTTCTTACTGGGCTTTCTCAAAGAAATAAGAGTGGGCCTGAGGGACTGGGGGCACTGGGACTGCGCTGAGCGGGGGCATTGCTCTGATGCCATCGTACATCTACAAGGTACGGCTGAAAATTGACTGGGGGCCAATGGCCCCACTCGGTACAACGTGGGTCCGCCCCTGCCCATGGACAGATAGCAGCCGAGCAGTAGTGAGTGGTGCCGGTCATCTTGGGTGTCTCACAAACGAAGCTTCGGCTACGCCGCTGCGTCACAAACGAAGAACGCTTCTTGGGGGCAGGCAGTAACTTTATGGACTTTCAGTGTCCACCCATGCTCGGCATCGATGCCGTAGCCAACTCGTGTTGCCCCAGTGGGCGGCCTTCGTCGTCCACCGATGCTCGACGTGTGATCTTCTTTTGCTGTCACCGATGTATACATCCACTTCGATGGATATGTTCTTCCATTCTCAGTACTTCACCCCTCGGATGGATACGCACATTTACACAAACCATGTCTTCCAGTTCCAGCTGCACAGCAGCACAGGGACCATGGCGCCGCCGCTTCACTTCGTGCTGGTGCCGCTCCTTGCCCAAGGCCACGTGATCCCCATGATGGACATGGCGCGCCTCGTCGCCGGCCACGGCGGCGCGCGCGTCACCGTCGTGCTGACCCCCCTCCACGCCGCGCGCAGCAGGGCCGTCCTGGAGCACGCCTGCCGCGCGGGGCTCGCAGTCGACTTCGCCGAACTCGAGTTCCCGGGGCCTGCTCTGGGGTTGCCCGAGGGCTGTGAGAGCATCGACATGATCAGGGACTTCTCCCATTTCAAGCTTTTCTACGAGGCCGTCTGGCTGCTGGCCGGACCGCTCGAGTCGTACCTCCAGGCGCTGCCGCGGTTGCCGGACTGCCTCGTCGCCGACTCATGCAGCCCGTGGACGGCCAACGTCGCGCGGCGGCTCGGCATTCCTCGGCTTGTCTTCCACTGCCCTTCGGCGTTCTCCCTTCTGGCGTGGCATAACGTGGACAAGCATGGCGTGCATGACCGCGTCGCCGACTTCCTCGAGCCGTTCGAGGTGCCGGACTTCCCCGTGCGAGCCGTGGTGAATAAAGCGACGTCGCTCGGGTTCTTCCAGTTACCGGGGCTCGAGAGGTACAGGCGCGACACGCTCGACGCCGAGGCCAGCGCCGACGGCCTGGTCTTCAACACGTGCGCGGCCTTGGAGGGAGCCTTCATCGAGCGGTACGGCGAGGCGCTCCGCAAGAAGGTCTGGACCGTCGGGCCGCTCTGCCTCCTAGACTCCGACCCCGAGACGCTGGCCGGGAGAGGCAATAACGCAGCCATCGACGGCGGCCATGTTGTCTCGTGGCTCGACGCGAAACCAGAGCACTCGGTGCTCTACGTTAGCTTTGGAAGCATCGCCCGGTTGTTGCCGCCGCAGGTCACCGAGCTTGCCGCTGGCCTGGAGGCTTCGAACCGGCCGTTCATCTGGGTGGCGAAGGAGACCGACGGCCTCGAATCCGGCTTCGACGCTCGTGTGGCGGGCCGAGGCCTTGTCATCCGCGGGTGGGCGCCGCAGATGACCATCCTGTCGCACCCTGCGGTCGGAGGCTTCCTTACGCACTGCGGCTGGAACTCGACGCTGGAATCCCTCTCGCACGGCGTGCCGCTCCTCACCTGGCCGCACTTTGCCGACCAGTTCCTGAACGAGGCACTGGTCGTGGACGTGTTAGGCGTAGGCGTCCGTGCCGGCATCAAGGCGCCGCTAATGCACCTGGTCATGGATCCCGAGGCGTCGAAAGTGCAGGTCGGGAGGGAGGACGTGAAGAAAGTGGTGATCGAGCTAATGGATGAGGGGGCGGCGATACGCTCGAGGGCCATGGAGCTCGCCGCGAAGGCGAGGAACGCGATGGCGTCAGGAGGGTCGTCGGAGATGGATATGGCAAACATGATTCGCCATGTTGCTGCGCTCACCCAGAGGAAGGAGGACGAGTAACTGTGCAGGAGAGCACAGCTATTGCTGTATGGGGCGTGCTGAGCGTCCTCCGGAGGATCGGGAGGGACACGTGTCTTTCCTGTCGCTTTCACCACCTCCCCTTTTTTCCTAAAATCACCGTGTAACTCTGCATGAACATGAAAAAGAAGCACGCAGCAAACAATCTAAGCCCACAGGCGCGCCGTCCAGGACAGCTCCGGTGAGAATCCTCGCCGTCTCACACCATCACCGACCACGCTGGTAGCACCGCCGCTGCCGCTTGTAGCACCGACACCGGCCGTTCTTAGGTAGCACTGCTGGTGGCCTTTAGTAGCAAAATCATCCTACCGTTGGCAGCACCTCCGACGACGGCTCGCAACAGCACCGCCGGCCGACCTCCGACCGGATGGTAGCAACGTCGACTGGCGAGGGTAGCAACATCGACCTGCTTTGGTAGCAAAACCGAAGAACAATTGTAGCAAAAGAGTTCATCCTATGATGCAACCCGCAGAAACCTATGGTGCAAAACCGCAGAACTTGGTTGTAGCAAACAAAAATCTTCGTAGGATGCAAAATCTCAGAACATTGGTAGCAGAAATTTCCTTCCTGTGATGCAAAATCCAAAAAAACTGTTGTAGCAAAATAAAATCTCATATGATACAAATCCACAAAACGTTGGTAGCAACGACCGCACCCGCTCGCAGCACCGACTCCCAACTCCGGTGGGCAGCACCTTCGCTGCATTCCTCTGGGCAGAAAGCTCGAGATGTCGACGCCGGCGGCCTCGCCTCGGAGCACTGAGAATGCCAGATCGGGCGGATGCGTCGGAGACGCTAGGCGCTTTCGCCTGGCCGGTAGGAGGAGCGGCTATGGAGATTGGGATCCGCGCGCGACGGAGGAGGAAGGCCGGGGACGACGCGAGACGTCGTAGGGACGGGCCTCCGCCGTGCATCCTCGCAGCAACGCCCGAAGCTCCTCACATCACAAGCACACCGCCTCGACTTCTCCTCACTTGGCCATGGCTGGGCGGTGCGAAGAAGCTTTTTCGGGAGTCCAGAGAAAGAAGAAAGGAAAGGGGAACGAGAAGAGAACGTGTGGAGGAGACTGTTCAGGAAGAGATAAGGCCTCGTAAGGGAAACGCATCGTGGTGGACCTCACCCCGCATCGCTGTCGAACGTGCAGGGACGCGTGTCGCCCGCTGAGACAGGAGGACGCGCGCGGCTCGATCCTCCGGGGGCTTGGAAGCGTTTTCCTTGCTGTATTGCTGGCGCAGGATTTACGAAAAAACATCCCACACATACGTGGGATTACCGGTCTTATCTACACATGTCCATTCTGGACCGTCTGCTTCGAGATTGGTGCTGGCTTTTTATTAGAAGGTCCTTAACCAAATCTAGATCGCATGAACAGATCCCTCTAATTTTACAGAGCATCCCTTACACCTTTTTGTCAATCTCGTTCTATTGTCAAGTTAAAAAAAAACTTCCATTGTAGGAGTAATGTTTAGCATCCGTAACAGATGCCCTATAAGGGCACCACTTTTGTTACAGGGCACCTATTTTATTGTTTTAGGCACCAATTTTTTTTTCTTTTCCATATGCCCTATAATATGGACGGCCGCTCCAACAGATGCCCTAAAAGAGGACACCGCGGCCGTGCCACTCACTCTATCTTTTTGTACATTTTACATACACATATCAGACAAATAAATGATAGATGATCCAAAAAAATCAAGAAAATAAAACTTAAATAGTACTTCATTATTACAACACAATACAAATGGTTCATCATATAGTTGATCAAATAGTTCATCAAGCAACACACCAATGAACATACATAAAGTAGTTGGCCATGAGCTTGGCATGTGCTTCTTACCGTTACCTCAGAATGAACTCTTGGCCCAGAACCGAACCTACGTGCTTCGGCTTCTTCGGCTTATTGTTCTTGTCCACCATCAAGAGCATAGCAATGTCCTCCTCCCCTTGGGCGTCGAACTCCTCATCGGACGTGGTGTAGTCAAACTATATCATCTACAAATGCAGAAAGTAAAATTACCATCTACTTCTAAATTGGCACTACAATTTGGCACAAACTAAAACTCACCTCCAACTACTAGCCGAGCCGGAGCCGGTGGCAGGAGGTGGTCACGGTCGAGGCATGGCGTGGGACATGCAGAAGTGGGCAGCTGGTCGTCGAGGAGGCCGAGGGGAAGCTCGGTGGCGCGCGCAGTAGCTCGGCGGCGGAGATGGGGCGGGACGAGCAGGAGGCGGCGGAGAAGCGACAGGAAGAGGAGGAAGCCCTGGATGCGGCGTTCCTGGCCCTCGCTTGCGATGGGGGAGACCAAATCGAGGCCGGCAACGACGGTGCTGTCATCCTGATTCACGATAGCGGTGGTGCTGCCGTCCCGATTCACGGCGGCGGTGGCGCGTCCACGGCCATCTCGGCTGATTTGGCAGCGGGGATGAGGTTGCGGAGGGGCGGTGGAGTCTTTTGGCAGCGGGCGAATCAGGGGAGGAGCGATCAAGGCGCGGGGGAGGGACGAGTATCAGTATGGCGGTTGGCCGCGCGCGCGGTGAAAATGATAGGATGGGGCACGGCCCACGTGGCCCTTGGACAGAGAGGAGCAAAATTTAGGGAGCCCTATTTTAGAGCATCACATAGGGCACCTGTTGGAGAGCCGTTTTTGCCCTCTAGTGTCCTAAAAACGGTTTTAAGGACATGAATGCTAAAATAGGGTATCTATTAGAGATGCTCTTAGGTAGCACTTTCCGATACAAATCAAGCACGTAAGTTTAGGGTACCAATTTTTTTCTCAAATTTCTGCATATAACCACTAGAGCCGGTAGAGGATCAAATGGAGGTAGAACTTCGCAATCGAGCCTACTCACCCGACTCGGTCCACCCGTATGTGAGGTTTGGGTACACGGTCCATTCATGGTAAAGCATTTTTCGTTTCAGTTACTTGTCGGAAATAAAATACAACTATTAGGCATAATCCCCCACATCTGATCAGAAAATTACAAATGGAATGAGTTGTACTTTCCTTCAAATTGTAGTTACACTTTTTTGAGCTGACTGAGACCTAAGCAAAAATTAGTCAACTAAGACATAGCCATTCTTTTTTTTCAAACACGCAACCATATATTATTAAAAGTCGTGTAAGATCATATTAAAAGCGCAAGACGTAACCAAATAAAAACAAGCCAAGGCCTCATGCCTTACGATGGAAATTTCACATTTACCACTAATTATATGGTAAAGACAAAACAAAAATGCACAACTTTTGTGTAAAGCCTTTAAAAATGAATAGCCGCATGTGCCGATGATGGTGGGTTGATCTTGGGATTGTCATCCCCAAAGACGTTACTCGACCCACCATCCTCAATAAGAGCAGGTGCAAGCGCGCCTCAACATTGCTAGATCACCAAGTTTTCCAACGAAATGTCTAGACTCGACTCGACGTTGACGCTTGTACCATCATTACTTGTCATGTCGACGACTCCTCGCTAACCTGATGCTGCTGGATAAGAAACTGAAATCTATAACGTCACATACCACCACGCCTACGACCATTGTTACACCACCTTTGATCGAGTAACAACAGACGTGACTTAATATCGTGAAGGAGACGTCGTGCAGGGCATCTACCAGGATCAGAGATGACTTGACAGCTCCCCGTGATACGTCGTTCATAGCCACCGAGCACCTACTGAGTCGAAATCGAACCCGATCTATAAGTGGAGGGGGGCGTCCCATACCACCACCGACCTCAAAACTCCATGAATATAGAAGATATCGTCCCAAATCACCATCGACCGCGACAAATGAAACTGGAGACCATCACGAAATTGAAGATCTGGCCATCGCGTCATCCACATGACAATGACAATGGAGAGCCGACTAAACCGGCAGCTACACTGCAAGGCGGTACCAACCGCCGGCAATCGCCACATCCTCGCTGCAATCCCAACACTGAAGGCCCTATGGCCCGAAGAACTAGATCGCGACACGATCGGTGCCGCCGTCGGGCTCGCAAGTCTGCCCTCGCAGCCGCGTCCACCCAGCCACCACCGTCTCGGGGACGCCGCCTCAATGTATAATCTCCCCGTACCACATCCCCCATCCAAGGCCGACTTACGCCCTCCAACCGGAAGTCCCCCTCCACAAAAAAAGAGGCAAGGGACGAATGCCCGTCAACTGCATCCCGCCGACTTCCTCCGACAATGGCGGAGGTTGGGGGAGAGGAGGGATGGCGAGAGAGGCAGGTTGTCTCCCTAATCGCCGGGTTACTCCCCCCATCCTAGTTTGTAAGGCTCAAGTTGCAAATCTCTTGACCGAAGGTGATAGTTGATTGGAGCTAAAATTTTGCATGTACTTGTGGGTAGAGGCACCAACCAATAATTGAGAGGGAATTAATTTAAGTTATGCCTAAAAGATGGGAGGTTTTGGGACAAATTGGTTTTGAGATTGTGCCCTACAAACTAGGACGAAGGGAGTAATTTGGAAATAGAACACATCATTGAGCTGGTTGCTATACAACAGACAAACAACAAATTCTAGAAAGATTTTCTTTATGGGAGAAACAAAGAGCCTACCAAAAATCTGCATTACTTTTTGCCACAAAGAAATGAGGCATTACTCAATACCATCCTTGGATCTACCAGGACTATTTGTTGCCTTCTAAAAGTGAACACATCCAAGATCAATAATAAGAAGGTGAGAGCGAGCATCTTGAAGGAGAATTTATTCAAGAGCAAAAACAAGAAGAGTGGTGCTACAGTAAAGACGTATGTGGCTCAGTGATGACCGATTTTCAGTCTCTCATCTTGTCATCTTAGTTGTGGACTTTTTTCTCCGCGGCACATTGAGTAGTTCACAGCCTAGTGTCCAAGGTTTGTAGAGGCACATTGAGTAGTTCACACCTTAGTGTCCAAGGTTTGTAGAGGTCGTGTATTTTCAAGCGTTTGTCCGACCGACTTGTGGTCATGGGATTTAGGAATAGTTCATTTTTTTCAGCTGTGTTGTGGCTTGGTGTCATTTCGGATGGGTTTTTTGAAAATTAACTGGGCAACTATCTTCTTAATTATTGGACGAGGCAGACCTTTTGCCTCCATTTCAAGAAAAAACAGGTAAGCCTAAGAAACTAATTTAACTATTGAGCAAATAAAAAAATTACCAGTATACCCATGCGCATCAATTTTGTGAAGACTTCAGTTCAGATTCCATAGTATCGCTTCATCCAGCTTCCATAAACCAAGCATCCGTAGTACCATTCATCCATCCAGAACACATAAGAGAAACTGAACCAATAAAAGGTGAAACAGAACATAGTACATTCAGCAAGCACTGAACTATTCATGAATTCCACTTAGGCCAAGACTTCAACCCCGGCTCAACATACTTGGCTCCACATGGTCACAACAAACAACTACTCAGCAGATCACTTCCTTCGGCGACGACGGCTCAGCAATCACCATCAGTCTTTCATTACCCAAAGCATGTATCTAGTCTCCACATTCATGCAGCTGACTCCAGTGTCTGCCAGCCACAGCATACATTCTTCTCAGCTTATTATAGACAAGGAAAATGTGTGTTGCTCTTTGCAAAATTGAAGGAAACGTACCGCACGAGCGAGGGTTTCTGTCAGCCGGTTGATTTCTTCAGGGATGTCAGAATTTGTGTTTGTTCTAGCAGTGAAGCGTTCGACCTTTGGCTTAGCATCGGCACCGGCACTACATGACATAAGCCCTAGTTTAGTTTACTGTTGGCAACTACTAGAAAGAATGTCCAAATATCGTGTGTTTGAAGGAAGCAGCACTGACCTGCCCAGTGTACCACTCTCACTTGGCAACACTTCTGTTTTTGAAAATAGGAGGCTGTGATGGCTTACACCAGCTATTCCTTGTCGCTCCAGAAACTCTATGTGCTCCCTCAGCCTCAACAACTCGTCCCTGGAAGATGAAAACACATTAACTTCTCGGCAAACAATATAGGTTCATCACCAATCATATCTATCAGGGATCAAGGAGTGTGCATTTTCTGACTAATTTACACTAGGTAACAATTATAGCCTGTTTCATTTCATATTTATGTCAAAATATATGGAACCTGGAATAGTAAAGAGTGTAGATACCATGGAACAAAAACAAATGTCTTACATGTCAAGCTGATGTCCATGTTCTTCTTGCAATTGTTTCTGCGTAAGGGAAACATCAAAACCTTGTTCTGGCAGACTAAAAAGATCATGAATCTCCTGAAGGTTTGCAAAATAATTAGTCATAGTATCCAGTAGGAAATCCGACAAGCAATTACATGTAATGGTATCATGACAAGTACACTGTGGCTGAAGTAACGTGTTAGTTCATTCTTCTCCGTGGCTGCCCTAAACAGAGCACCCTTGAGGACCTGGAAAAAAGTATTATGGGATTAAAGGAAGCAGAAGTATGGAAATGGAAGCTTCAACCTAGAGATGACATAATAAGAACATCAGAGTAAAAAAATCTGGATCATATTTGAACCTGCAACTTATATATCTTTTCTTCGACGGTTGCAGACGTCATCAAGCGGTACACAATCACATCTTTCGTCTGTCCAATTCGATAAACCCGATCAACACTCTGATTGTCCGTACTGTAAAAAGGAAGATTGTGTTATGGACTAGAAAACTTGCAGTGACATGCATTCTATACAACCAAAAAGAATACACTTGATCAGGATGTGGCGACATTCGGGTACCTTGGATTCCAAGCAGGATCAACAACTATCACACGAGCTGCCTTGGTGAGTGTAAGTCCAAGACCACCGACTTTTGTGGTTAGTAAAAATATTTGAGCTCCAAGGCCCTCTTGGAAATCCTAGATATGCAAACGCACAATACATAAGCAACATAGCATATATAATCAAGTCCATGGCACAAAACAACATAGAAAAGGGAAGTGCAAACAAGAACCTTCACAATCCTTTCCCTCTCTGAAATCTCAGTGTCACCATCCATGCGCAAAAAATCGTAGCCCTCTAATAATATAGCTTCCTGTTACACTAATCGAATTTGTTACAACATAGGAAGTGTGTCTGACCATATTTGGGTTAAAGCAACACAGAAAATAGGTGAACATCCACATATCAAACCTGTTTATTTATAATAGACATACTCAACGACAATGTACTTGTACACTTTGATGCCAGCAGCAGATCAAAGATGCCAAAAGCTACCAGTCATGCTAAAGCTCATGTTATTAGACAATTCTTGTCCGCTCGAGTAATTTTATTTTGTTATTGAGTAGGACTTTGAATCTGATGTGCCACTTCTATTGTACCCAAATGTCTAAGACTCTATGTAACAGTAAGACGTGCATAAATTCTGACGTCATTATACTGCCCATTTACTATACTAACAGAGTTTATCATGCATGCAAAATTACAAAATAGTAATGTATACAAAATAATATCTCTAATTTGAATAATATACATCACAAAACCAGCACAAGCACTCCCAACATAAACAAGAATTGACAACAGACCTGAATAAGGTTTAGCATTTTACGAGTCTGAGAAAAAATCAGAACATGGTGTCCATCTCCTAGAAGATTCCGCTGCAACATTAGACAGTAATCATTTGAGTACAAATAAACAAATACAGAGTAGAATAATAACAATCAATGTGCATGAAACAATGCTTACCAACAAAGCCAAGATAAAAGATAACTTGCATGAGACTTCCGGACCGACTTCCACCACATCATCATCATCATGAGCCATATCTGCGAGGTTCATAGCCATTTTTTCAGCCATCTCCATTTCCTGATTATTTAACATTCCATCCATGCCTTCCAAGATATACTCAGCAGCTCTCTTAGTCACTATCTGTGGGTGATCACATATTTTTTTCAATACCTGTTGAAGAAAAGGAAAAATATAAATGAACAAAATTTCACGAAAGAACGATAAAGGATATATTCCCAACGTTTCATTTTATAAGGTGTATTTTTTTTAGCTCAGAGATAACGAAAACGACTAATAGTAGGGAATAAGAGAAAATAGTTAGTTAGTATGAATGTTTAATAATAAAGGATGCAGAGTGTAAGAGGTAAATGAGGGAAATACAGAGATAAAGTCATCATTTCTACAAGCATGTCGTATATATTTTTAGAATATTGCAAAAACTATAGGCATTTTTTAATCTGAATGAGTATACTATGAGCATACGTGAAGAGAACTAAAGGAGAAGATGAGAGCAACAAGACAAAAATAAAATAAAGGTACACAAGATTGGGCAAAGAAAAGGCTTTGAAAGCTTATGCTTACTGTGATTGCAGCCAAGGGATTTCCTTGTGCTGTTGCTAAATGAACAAGCTCACAGTTCAGAAAAGCTTTATAAAGTTGCCTCTGCACACAAAAGACAGACACACGCAGAATCTTCAGTATCCAATTACTCGACCAGTTTTGCATCAATGACACCAAAATTTATACCTGGCGATCTGTTAATTTCAGCCAGATAGTTAGCTCATTCTTCTTTGGAAGCTGTTTATTATCTGTCAAACCAGTATCCAGGGATACTTCACTTTTCATACGACGCAAGAAATATGGCTGTATCCGTTCTCTTAATTCCTGTGAACAAAAGCCAAGTACCAAACAAGAATTATAATAGATTTACAGTTGTCTTCCAGTTATAATCCAAACGATGGGTGACATTTCCCCAACGTAATGCAATCAAAGTGATCTGGCTTAATCTAACTGGCCTGCCCTCTCAGGGTTCAACTGAAAGTAGACATTAGAAAATCTGGATTTTGAATGCAGTTAGTTATACAATTGCTTTCACATGTCAAATCAGCGATGAAAGCATTTCTTAGCTAATATATTCATACATTTTTTGTAACACAGAACTTAGTTAATCTCCAACTTGTAATTTCTCAACAGAGCCATAATGACAAGAAGTAATGCTAGTGCACATATTGGAATATATGAACATGATGACATTTTACAGTCCTAAAATGCCAACATACCAAATTATCAAATACCAAGGAGAAAAAACCAATGTGGAGAACTAGAGACACAAAAGTTGCCCGACCACAATAGCAACGAGCCAACGAGAATAGGCTGGATACCATCTATCTCTTGGACACAAACACGGAAAAAAGAAACTTACCTTTGCTGCAGTTGAGCCTATGTCCTTTGCTCGATTGCTAGCGCTCTTGTCATTTCCACGAATGATAGGCAGTTCATACGTTTCTCTGAACCTGCCAAAATATGGAGAAATAAAATAACACTAGATGGTGCCAAATAAAGTAACGTCACTAATGCAGGAAAGCGAGAGGGAGTAAGTAAATTACTCTTCCTTTTCACCCAAGACTTCCGGGCAACAAAAATAGAAGAGTGCCCACATTTCCTACAAAAGTGTACATGCTTACTTGCATCGGGAATAGGAGGAATATGTATATAGGATCATGTAAAGTACGAGGTTTTAAGTAGTTTGAGCTAGGTGGCACCTTCAGGTTATTTTGTATAGGTGTTCCACTGATGGCAATCCGATGGACACAAGGTATTTCAAATAAGCTTTGGAAACTCTGTGTCTTGGGGTTCTTGATAAAATGCGCCTCGTCAAGAATAACATAATTCCAAAAATTTCCCTCCACTTCTTCGTCAACATCATTATAGAAGTCACCTCTTATCTTCCTATAATTGTTCCGGACAATAGTATATGTTGTCAATAGGATACCTCCCTCCTGTACAAGACGATATGTGACTCGTTAAAATATCTTAAAAGAACAAGCTACAGATTTAAATAGCGGTTACCCAAAAAAGTGAATTTGACAGTTAAGATAAAAAGTGAGGATATGAATGATCAACAGAAGACATTTATGTTAGGAAACTAAACCAAACCTTGAAGGCATTTTGAAGCTCAAAGTCACGAGCATCTTGGTTGGAACCAGAGTAGCTGTACAAAAAGAAAAAGAAATCAATTAGCAGAGATTGACAGGACTTGCTCGACCTGCATCAATATGACAAAATAGGTCCTACTCGCTGATCATATGCCTGAGACCGACAACTGAAAGCTCCTTGACCCAATGTGTGATGAGTGTCTTCGGGGCAACGACTAGCACCCTCCTGATTAGACCGGAATGGAACAACCCTGCCAGGAAGGCAGAAACCTGCAAGATAAAAATAAGGATGCAAGTCTCTCAGGGGATATTGCATCACCAACTTGATACTGAAAATATACTGTGGCTGAAGGAAACCAGTGGCAATGTAGTTTGCAGACACACAACTAACTAGCACGGAAACAAGTTGAATTAAACACGCAATACGATGGCATCAAAATAAAAGTTTATTCTTGTATGGGATGTTAATTGGTTTCAGTACCACAATTCAGAAACTAAAGACGCACAGAAATTTCTGCAGTCTGGCTAGTAGTAGTAGTAGCAAACATCCACGAAAACTTTCTAACAGTATAAGAAGGGTGAAGCAGAGTAGCAGACCCAATGACCGTGAGATCGATACAAATTAACAGATAATCAAATGGCGGTTAATTGAAGGAGGAGAATTGAAAGTTTAGAGGAAGGGATGGACCTGCATGGTCTTGCCAAGCCCCATGTCATCCCCGAGTATTCCACCGGTTCCCCTGCAATGGAGCGACCAGAGCCAGTCGAGCCCGTCGCGCTGATGGGCGTAGAGCTTGTGCAGTATCCTTGCTGGGAGCTTGTACGGCGCCTTGCCGCTTCCGACGGTGGCCTCCATCTCGAAATCTGGAAGTTCTTCCTCATCCACCTCCTCGCCCCACGCCGCCGAATAGGTGTCGTGGTATTCCTCCTCCTCGTCGTGGTGGTCGTCGTCTTCATCTCTGCAATCCCCCGTGGGATCGCAGATTCCGACATCCTGCAGATCGTGGTGGTCGGCGGCGTCCGGCGGGCACGGGGAGGAAGAGGTGTCGCTGATCTTGCATAGGCGGCGACGGCCAGGCAGCTTCACCTTCCTCGTGCCCATGGGTTGAGGTTCTGCACGCGATGCGAGGGAACGATCGGTGGAGCGAGTGAGCGGGTGGAACGATTGATTAATTGGCGAAAGTGGATTGGATTCAGAGACAGAGAGATGAAAAGACCATACCTGGGGGATCTGGGTCGCCGGAAGGATGGCCGGGATGGTCGACGTCGTCGTCCTCCAAGGAGAGGTGGGAGATGTCCAAGGATGTGGATGAGTAGCGGTGACGGAGCGTCGCCATGGATGAGGAGCGGTGCGGTGCAGGTGCTGAATGAGGGGATGGAGAGAGGAAGGCGCTGAGCAGTGGAGTAGTAGTACCAAGAGGAGGAGGAGAGGCGGCCGGCGGGAGGGTAGGAATGGCAGGCCGTTCAAAATTTGAATTTCGAATCCCTCCCTCCTCTAATCAAGTCTCGGCCAATCCTTCTTTCTCACGCCTGCGCTGTATTGCCTCGGGAAGGAACAACGATCAATCGGTCATGAAGTTGTTGCAGCCGTAGAAGTCCTTTTTGGTTGGAGCAGGGACAAAAAGTCGTACACGAGTAAACCATGATTTATCATACATACAGTAGTAAATTACTTCATCACAATAATAAATTAAGAACACTAGGTCGTTACTTTTTTACTGATAGCAAACTGCATGAGAAAAATGGTTTTGCCGTGACATTACTTACTCCCCTATAAATAGAATGGAGAATGAATGGGTCCAAGCATATATGCATACTCATACTCGCCTCTGCTCTCACTGGCGGTCGCAGCGGCGCGCCGACGCCTTCCCGGGTGGTGGCGAGGAAGAGGGAGACCGTGTCGTGGTTTGGGTGAGAAAGGAAACGACGAGATAGAAAAGGAAGATGGGATGAGGAAGCAGGGCCGGGTTTGGCCCAGTGCGAGAGGTGCGACGGCCCGGGGCCCAGCCTAAAAAGGGGGCCCATAATATATATGGAGTAGGTATACATTACAGAGTAGAGAAAAAAAGTACAGGAATGACTCACATCCAGCCCAGCTAATGCTGAGCCCAGTAAGCAGCCAAGCACTCAGCCACATGGGCCTGCTAAGCACGGAACGCACCGCACACAAGGGCACAAGGCTGGTTGGCTGTCTTTTCGTTTCTACTCCGTACAATCCTATGTTCCTCTCCATCGAATGGGAATTAACGAACAGAGAGCACGAAGACGCATCGGCACTGGCGGAGCTTAGTAGGGGCCAACCCGGGCCATGGCCCGCCCAGGATTTTGCCAAACAGCCCTATAGCAATGCATCAATAGCCCAACTGCTAAAGCCCAGTTCGCTGATACCAGCAAAACAACTACTGAGCCCAGTCCACGAGAGCAAGGACAAACGAGACAAGCACCATCGTCCATTCGATCATTCCCCTGTAGGCTCGTTCTTCTGTGCCAGGCATTTAGCCACTAGGATTGAAAATTTAGGGTAAATAAAAAGGGGATTCAAGGAAACGAGTCCGGCAGCAGCGCCACAATAGGCAGCAGCTACGGTTCGCCAGCATCTCACGTCGCATATCCAGTTGTACGAGCACCAGCTAGAGGTCCAGCTGCCGGGGCAACGTCGGTGGCGTTGCAGCTGCGAGCTCAGTCGAGCGTCTCCAATTCTCCTTTTATTTCTCAAAAACCTATCTCTTCAATTGCAGCAATACAACACGCTAGCACATGTAGTTTTTTCCCCCAAATTTCTAGCTAGTGATTGGATAGTTTAAAAAAAATCTCATGCAGCTCCGAATTACCCTGTAACAGCACCAGCACCAGCTAAGAATTGGATTTTTTTTTGTTGCTCTTTTGTAAGTTGGCCCGCCCAGATATTTGTTTGAAGCTCCGCCACTGCGCATCAGCACCGGCGCACTGCACGTCAGCACCAAATCAGGAGCTGAGTTGGAGATCAAATTGGCAAGAATTTGGGGGAGAGATCAAGATCATGATTCGGAAGGTAATTCGCAGATCAATCTGTTCCTGATTTCTGGGAGAATATTTTTTCGCTGTCTCAAACTCTCAGTCTAAAAACCTCAAATCCTCTGATATGATATTCATGTTTCTCAAATCCTCCGTAAGTTCAATCTGTACCTGGTTTGACCATGTGCTGCATGGAGAAGAATATGCTGGATAATATTGACCTTGACACTCTCATTTATGATTTTGCGTAAAAAAATGAACAGAAGTCTCATTTCTCATGATTACGGAAGGTTAGCATGCTATTTATATACTCCATCCGTCCAAAAATAAGTGTCTTAAATTTGTCAAAAAGTGGATGTATCTAGACATGGTTTCATGTCTAGATACATCCACTTTTATATAAACTTGAGACACTTATTTTAGGACGGAGGGAGTATGTTTTTTTGTGCGTTGTAACTTTTATGATACTTGGTTTGGAACAATAGCAAGAAAAATAACAAATGTTTGATTCTAGTAAAAAATGGTCAGTTTTATCACAATATAGCAATTGTATATGCATATATATCGGATCGGATTTTTTTCCCTGTTGGGCCCATTGGTGAAGTTCGCACCAGGGCCTCTGAGATCATAGAGCCGACCCTGTGAGGAAGTAGAAGGGAATAAGACACATACATGCACCTGTGGGGTGGGTTCCGTTGAATAGCAGGACGATGAATATCAGTTGAATAGCACCTAGTATGTGGTGCTCGTATTTATTTTCGAAAAGCAGACAAAGCGTCTCTTGCCTCTGCATCGGTTGATGCACACATCCAAGTGCAAATGTCTAAGAAACTAGCCCTTGTTGTGACCAATTATTTTCGGTTTCCAGATACCCACCGAAGCTTGACCCCACAGTCATGACTAAAATCGTGTTGCTCGTCTCTGTACCTAAGCGTATTTTTCACCGTTGATTCGTGCACTAAGTTTCGTGCCCGCCGGATTTAACAGTTGTGAATGTATGATGCATAGACCTTACATCTGGGACACCAATCTCAGAGCATAAATTATTGTTAAAAACACGCCAATAGACAACGGTTTGGTAAAATTTCCGAGTCGGTACATATGCCCTATGTCTCCTTTGCGTTTCTGTACCACTAGACGGAGCTCGATTGAAAAGAAAAAAAAGACAGAGCACGATTGGAAAAGAAAAAAGACGGAGCTCAACTTCCTGGGACCGCAGCAGGCTTGCCACCATGACAGTGGAAGATGCGCGCACTGCGGCCGCCGTGCAATGTTGTGCCGAACGTGATCGTGGGCTTGTGGCTGGCAACTAGGGTTGCAGAGCGACGCCCGACTCGGCCCGCTCATATCCAAATTAGGAACAAATAATTCTCAGTCACCTTGGGGACAATTGGATTAGGTATGTCAAGATTCGTGCAAACTGGGTGCCTCCCTTTTGTTGCTCATATCCAAATTAGGAACAAATATTCTCAGTCACGTACGATGCTTTGTACTGGGCTAGCTGCTGCTTTCTCATGGGCTGCTGACTTTGCTTGTTGCCGTGAACGTGTGGCCGTGTTGTGGTATATTTCTTTTTTTCTTCTTTTCTTGAGTTTGTTGCTTCTGTTTTGTGTAGTTGTGAGTTGTTTTTTCAGTCGCAAGTGGGTTGCAACTGACTTTTTTACTTGCAATGTAGCTTAGAAAAATGTTCTCACCGTTGGATCTTCATTGTGATTCATGATGGTTGTGAGTTGTGAGTGGGTTGGAACTAAGTTTTCTTTTCAGTTGCAAAGTGGGTTGTACCTGAGTTTTTTCCAGTTACTAGTGAGTTGTAACTGAGAAAAAAACATTCGCAGTTGTTTGATTGGCGCTCTGATTCGTGATGGCTGTGAGTCTCAAGTGGGTTGTAACTAATTTTTTTCCAGTTGCAAGTGTGTTGCAACTGGAAAAAAAATTTACAGTTCGATTTGTATCATGATTCGTCTAGCTGTCAGTTGCAACTGTATTGCAACTTACTTTTTTTTTCTGTCGCAACCCAACTGATTTTTCTATCGTGATTCGTCCAGCTGTCAGTTGCAACTGTATTGCAACTTACTTTTTTTTCTGTTGCAACCCAACTGATTTTTCTATCGTGATTTGTATCGTGATTTTTCTCCGGTTGCAAGCGGGTCGCAACTTAGAAAAATGTTCTTTCCATTGGATTTATGTCGTGATTCATGATGGTAGTGAATTGCAAGCGGGCTGCAACTGCGTTTTCTTCCTGTTGCAAGTGGGGTTTTATTTGAGTTTTTTACAGTTACAAGTGAGTTGTAACTAAGAAAAATTGTTCCTAATAGTTGGATTTGCGTCATGATTTGTGATGGTTGTAAGTTGCAAATAGGTTGTAATTGGGTATTTTCTAATTGCAAGTGGTTTGCAAGTGAGAAAAAATGTTTCTACTGTTGGATTTGTGTTGTGATTCGTTCAGCTGTATTTACACCTAGGAGGCAAGATGGATTTCCCCGTATATTATGTGCTTTATTTGTGTCAAATTAGTAGACCAGGAGCTCAAGTGTCACATCAACATCTTGGGTCTGAGTTAATGCGGTGGATGGTCTCAGTAGTCAGTGGTCAGTACCAAGCACACAGTACACACACGCAGCAGGCAATGCGGTGAAAGCCCAAGCAAACAGCTCGTGCAAGTAACACACGCGATAGAAACAAGTCACGGTCGGCGTCGACTGAGATGTAGACGGTCCCATATTTTTTCATAAGAGGCCTATACACCTAAACGGAGACTAAACGGAGGGAGTACTGATGATGCTGCTCTCGCAAAACATGAGCACTGACTGACCATTGATCGACGAAAGGTCATTGAACCCCCTGATGGTTGACCGCCTTTAGTTGAGTGGGCATACCAGTAGTACCAAGGACAGGAACTAGCCAGCCAGCGGCACGTTACCATGTTTAATGCGCAACCACAAAACGTGCACCTACCAGTCATGCGCCAACAACTTCAAACCGCTGATAATGCCCTCTTAATCTGGGGTGTCAAGCTGAATCACTGCTGCTCCACACCGACACGTACATGTGAGGTCTTTGACAACACACATGATGGCGTGCTTACTTAGGGTGTGTTTGATTGGGTGGCTAGCCACCAAGTGGTTAGTGGTAGCCACTTTTTACGTGGTTAGCGCCTGTTTGGTTTGTGATGTTGGGTGTGTGGGGTAACCAGTTTTTGGGTATATTCCCTCCAAAACATGGTTGAGCTCAACCACCAAGTGGTGGTTGGAACCACCCACGACGGGCTCGCTAAAATCACCCGTGAAACAGTTTTCGGTCACTGACCTTCTCGAAAAGCCCGTGAACCACGACCTTATCTGTTTCTCTCGTTTCTTTTACAGCCGTGGCACATATGTTTAATTTTTACATCCGTGGGTTTCTAGATATGTGAATAAGACATTTCTTGAAACTACTGATCTTAAAGCTAGAGATGATGATGAGTGATTTCTTTATGCCATGTTTGACTTGGGCTTTCAATGCTAACCAAAGCATTAAACTAATATTTCTACGCACTTGTGCTTTTGATGTGAACCATTAAACTATGGGATGTATCGCTTTAATTATATTTGAACTAGTATTGTATATTGATATGGCACTATGACATGTTTTATTTGGAAATTGTCTGCCTTACTAAAGCATGGTTCTGAAAATTTTGTTTCTTCGTATCTAAATGGAACGTGATGTTAAAATATATTATATTTTCGAAATTTTTATTATTCATACCATACTTTAATCGATTATGTAGCCAAAAGCTCATGTTATGAGGGTATTTTCACCATCATATCAAATAGCTTACCATATCACCCACAACTCAAACCATGCTTACCCATAACCACTTTTTATCACTTCAACCAAACATAAAACTTGGCTAACCAACCCACACAACCAAACATGAAAAGTGGTTACCACCAACCACCCCCAACCACTTTTTCCTAACCACTGAACCAAACACACCCTTAGCGTGGCTCCACTCCGTCCGCTCAGCCACCCTAAGCCTAAGGTGGTGGCGACTGGTGAGGTCAAAACGGCTAAGGTTATTAGAGCATCTCTATCAGATCCCAAATAATACCCGATATAAAAAAGATAACTGCCAATTTAGGATCGGGTCAAAAATATAGACTCGACCATATCCGGCAAAAACTAGTCAACTCGGAACTTTTTTCGGTGGAGTGTGATGTTGGGCCCTGGGTTTTTCATATGTTTGGTTTCTACGATTTTTTTTTGTGTGTTCCCCTCCATTTCTCGTCAGTTTTGGTAGGCCGGACTTTCAGCTTGCGCCTTCCCTTCTGCCTCCGCCGCCGTTATTTCGTGTTCTTTGTCCAAACGCACTAAAAGTTCTTTGTCCAAACACACTAAAATTTTAAATCTTTGCTCAGTACCTTTACAATTTTATGGTCATTTGCCGTAACACACTACATATACTAAAACAGAAAGGTCAATCTTTTTGTGCGTGAATTGACCGACTCATCCCTTGGTCTGAGCCCTGACTGGTGGGGCCAGCTCCACGTAGGCAAGCCACAAAGGCAACCCGGGCCCGCCGGCTAGTTTTGAACTTGTCTTCCAGGACCGGATGCTCACCCTAGAGATGATGTAGGGGCCGAAGAAGCCGAAGGGTACGGGGCGACGTTGGAACCGTCCGCGATGACGACGGCCAGAGGCGCCGAAGAAGTTGTTGATCCGCATGATTCATGTCGTTCCAGGTTGCGTCCGTTGGCAGGGAGAGGGAGGGGAAGACGGGGAGTTCAACGTGTGGTCGGGTGGCCTCGGGGTGGCCGCAGACAGCGGCGTGATGACGATCTGCAACGACAACTAGGGTTTTGGTGGGGAGGGAAGCAGAGAGCGGGAAAGCGCCGAGAAAAGGAGAGAAAAGGAAGAAGACGAAGAGATGAGACAGTCAATTCACGCAAAAAAAAACATTGCCCTTTCCGTGTTAGTACACACTAGTATAGAACGACACTATGGAAACGGGTCAAAACTCAAAACTCTCACCGAAAACGGAGAAATGGTCCTTGTCCCGAGCCCCGCTACTGATTTCAACGAGCTCAATAGCAATGGATGTGCTTAACCGCTTCCAATGAGGTCGGGTCAAAATGGTTATTTACTTTTCTCCGTTTCCGAAGTGAGAATAGCATTACTAACAGAATGTTGTTTTTCATCGTTTGCTCTGAGAATTTTTTGTATTTATACAACACCAATTTCATTTATATTATAGAAACTTTGACATACATAATGTTATATGTAACATTTGATTCATGATGTCAGTATCATATACTGGAAAAAGTGTCTTTCATAAGGAGAAAAGGAAGGCAATAATATTTATTGGTTGCATCGTTGCAGAAAGTTCTTGCTATATAGCACACTGCAAAAAAAAAAAAAAAAAACTAGAAAAATAAGAAACCTAAACAGCAGTGAGAGATTGAACTTAGAAGGGAAATCTAAATGTACTCATCTGAGCGATGACAACAATAAATAAACTTATTTATATGTAATGGTTACTTCATGCATAAAAAATTCAGTGAAAGGATTTGTTCAGGTTGTCACAAGATGATCCCGTGATGAAACTCTAAGTGAAGAGATCCATTGTTTGATTGGATTGTTTGTGGCTGGCACAGCTATTTCCTCATTTAAAAATAAATATTGTTACATAATGCATAGAAAATTCAATGAATGGATCGGTTCACCTTGTCTCACGGGATGTTCCTAAAGAGTCAAGCGATCTAGTTTTGGGATTGTCTGTGACTAGTATGTATATACGGCTAGCCTGCACTGCTGATTTAATAATAAATCTTGTTACTTAAGGTGTAGAAAATCCAGTTAATGGATCAGTTCACCTTATCCCATGTGATCCTAATTGCCAACACACATCTCAATTATTATATATACATAGAATATTTATATATTATCAAAAGAAAAATATATTCTAACTATTTATAATGTTTGTATTATATTTATTATAACTAAAATTAAAAACATTAAAAAAATGTTAGTTTTAAAACATAAAATTCTCAATTCTAACAAAAAATGAATCCTTGTACTCGATCTAATATCTAGCAACGGTCGAGCCCAGATCTAACCCACACATATCAATCTGTAAAATAAATGTCAGCCTTGACAAAGAGATACTACATGAGATGGTATGTCTTATCTAGAACCCGCCGTGGATCTAGGCTCAGCTAAGCAACAAACACCGTCTACTCGCTCGCGCTCGAAGTTGGCGCGAGAAAGGAGGAGCATGGCCTCCATATCAGAATCCTTTCTTTTGAGGAGGACGAGATCTGGGCAGCGGGGGACCTCCGCATGCGCCAGATATACTCGCGACCGTTGACGGAGGACAAGATCGAGTCGACGGGGGAATTCCGACGGCGCCGCATGAAACCACGAGTGAAGGAGTCCCGGCGGGATGGGTTGCGGCCGGCGTCGGGACGTGGCAGCAGCGGCGGTATGGGTTGCCGCCGGCGATGACGATTGGCGGTGAAGGATACGATGTCCTCGCAGCCGTTGGTGACGGAGGGGTTCGGCATTGGAGACCACAGGAACAAGTGAAGTGCATAGAGAGAGTGTGGTTAGGGTTGGGACTTGGTAGAGACTGCGAGTGTGTGTGAGACGGGATGGGCGATCTTATAAGCGCGCCACCTTGGGGCTTACTGGGTTTTCATCTTGGCAAGAGGCATCCGTCAAGCTCCGTTTGTGATAAGCACAATTTTAGCAAAAGAGGTAGTTTCGGAAGCGTTGGCAATATATTAGCAACGGAGAAATATGTGTAGCCGTCGTCGATGTGTCGCTAATCGCGCGAGGCTAGCCCTCGCGGGGCTCTTTTTCGGCCGCCTGACTCGTGCTGTTTTCATAGAGGGATGTCCATAGTGTCGTTACAAGTAACATGTGGTGTGTTACCCCAGCTGATCACAAAATTAAGATGATCACAAAATTATAATAGCAAGTTTAAATGTGTCTGGGCAAAGCACATGAAACAACGGTGTGTGCAGGGAGCAAATTTCCTTTTAATCTATTATATACTAAAAGCAAAATGAGTTAGTTTTCGAGACACCACGTTAAGCCACATCATCTCAATTAATTGTAATGGTTAGATCTAAAATCTATGGCTAGGATTTAATTAATTAATTAGTGACCACGTAAAGGTTTTGGCGTAACATAGACAAGCACATGTTGTTTTGGACCTACAGATTCTGTCACGTTAGTCACGTAAAGGCCAATTGAAAAAAGCCCAATCAAACTCCAATAGAAAAAGGACACGTAGAGAGAAAAAATTAATCTACCGTGCCTATACTGGGACTTTATCAGTCGATCGTGCGTTATTGTCCGGCCATCCGACGTACTCCGTAATGCATACGTGTTTTGACCCTGCACCGCACCACGATCACAAGCTATGGCGCTAAAACTGGATTTCCTCTTGCGCTTCAAAGAAGTCTAAAATGGTTAGATGGCTAGGGAGGAAGATGACGACGATCGCATAATTGTACGTATAAATAGTGCCCTGCGTTAAAAAGGTAGTCCGTCTAAAAAACGAGCAGAGACTACCTATCTAGGCTAGAACGTGATAGCTGCAAAAAAACGTAGTTCCGACAGATTTCAAATGGCTGCGTCCGTTTAAAAAACCAACCGTGTCTGAGATTACCTACCTTAGCGGAACGTGATAGTTAGAAGCAAAAAACAAAACTTGCTTGAACGTTGTGGCCAAAGGTAGAAACTGCAACATATGGACAGTTTAGAAAGAAAAAATGAACAGCTTAGTACGTAATTCCTTTGTTTTGTTTACTTTCTGTGGTTTAATCAAAGTCAATTTTTATAAAGTAAATTCTTATAATATAAAATATATTTATGATGATACTAATAATAACAAATTTATATTTGAAATATTGAATGTCTTTTGCTATATAATTGGTCAAAATTTATAATGTTTGATTTTTATAAATTCAAAACGCGACAAAAATGTCGACAGAGCAAGTACGTTGTTTTATGATTGAGTACATATAAATTAAAATTTTATTTGACTACCATCATACCAAAGTAATGAAAAAATGTCTGTAGAAGTTTGCAGTCGTAAAATTTCAAAATTAGTGAAATCGACCGATCAACACTACCACAAAACGCCTCTGGAAGTTCAAAATTCATAGTCATGGAATTTTAATATTAATAAATTCAAAACATTAGTCGCACTATCGAATGATCGTGTCCCTCACACTAAGAAAATTATGGACTTAATGATGCACACCTGTCTGAGTCAACAACTTGATGAGTCTGGATGTGTAGAACCATTAAATGTAGATTGCAATAAGTTAAAAGTCTAGAAACTTTAGAGTCGTGCTTCTCTAACTTTGACCACTCATGTACTATATGTTAACGAATATGCTAGAACATAATAATTTATGCTTAGCAACATACTCATATGAAAATAATAGCCAATGTTCTACATGTTCATTTTGTAAAGTGTTGCACATTGTGACATGGATTAAGTAAATGAGAAAAGGAATCATCATAATAAGATAATGAATTCTCAATATTAAATGTGACCTACATATTAGGTAGGATAAACCATTTATCTTGATTCAACACTTATTATAAAAAAAACAACAATCCAACATCATCTCATAAGTTTAGTTCAATTTACAGATCCAGTATCTCTTACATGGGTGTTTCAACATATGGGCTGATAATCATTTGACCAAAATACTCATGTTGCAAAAATATTATATGTGATATATTTTGCCTACCGGAAGATTTACAATAGTTGTTGAACAATCAAATTTGGTAAAAATAGATATATGTAATTTAATTTGTACTTCTTCAACAATTTAAACCAACTACAGATGATGCCCTCGCATTTACGAGGGCCACCCTGCTAGTTTAATGAAAAGCTACAGTACCAGCCTTTTAGTCAAAAAGGGAATTATTGGTGAACAGCATTGTGGTGCCTTGCTGCCTGCCCTCTTGCGTCCAATACGATAGGTACATTCCGGGTCCGTAGTCCGCACTCGCCATCGCCATGATAGCTTGTTGGATTGTATATGGCCGTGATCCAGAGAGCACTTACCCTCACCGGTCACCGCTACCTGGCTTCTCTATCCACACGCCTCCCGGCTAACCTCGTACAGAGTATATGCAGCCATACACATACAGTCGCGACCTGAGTGGATTGTAGCAGCAGAATCGATCCTTGCAGCCGTGCGCCACGTTTTCCTGTACACAGACGCCACCGCCATGGCGGCCCTACCGCTCCACTTCGTGCTGGTGCCGCTCCTCGCGCAGGGCCACGTGATCCCGATGATGGACATGGCGCGCCTCATCGCCGGCCGCGGCGGCGCGCGCGTCACTGTCGTCCTGACCCCCGTCCACGCCGAGCGCAGCAAGGCCGTCCTGGAGCATGCCCGCGGCGCTGGGCTAGCCGTGGACATCGCCGAACTCGAGTTCCCGGGGCCGGCGCTGGGTTTGCCCGAGGGGTGTGAAAGCTACGACATGGTCACAGGTGATTTCACGCTTTTCAATGAAGCCGTGCGGCTGCTCGCCAGGCCGCTCGAGGCTTACCTCCGGGCACTGCCGCGGCGACCGGACTGCATCGTCGCCGACACGTGCAACCCGTGGACGGCGGACGTCGCGCGCCGGCTCGACATCCCACGGTTCGTGTTCCACTGCCCGTCGGCGTTCTTCCTCCTGGCGGTGCATAACGTGGCGAAGCACGGCGCGCACGACAGCGTCGCCGGCGACTTCGAGCAATTCGAGCTGCCGGAGTTCCCGGTGCGCGTCCTGGCGAACAAGGCGACGTCGCTCGGGTTCTTCCAGTGGCCGGGTCTGGAGAAGGACAGGCGTGACACGCTCGCCGCTGAGGCTACCGCCGATGCCTTCGTCGTCAACACGTGCGCGGCTTTCGAGAGCGCGTTCGTCCAGGGCTACGCGGAGGCGCTCGGCCGGAAGGTGTGGGCCGTTGGACCGCTCTGCCTCCTGGGCTCTGACGCCGAGACGACGGCCGGACGAGGCAACCGCGCGGCCGTTGACGCTGGCGGGGTCGTCTCCTGGCTCGACGGGAGGCCGCTCCAGTCCGTGCTCTACGTCAGCTTCGGCAGCATGGCCCGCCTCTTCCCGCCGCAGCTCGCCGAGCTCGCCGCCAGCCTGGAGTCGTCAAACCGGCCGTTCATCTGGGTGGCAAAGGAGACCGACGACCTCCCCGCCGGGTTCGACGAGCGCGTGGTAGGCCGCGGCCTGGTCATCCGTGGCTGGGCGCCGCAGATGGCCATCCTGTCGCACCCTTCCGTCGGCGGCTTCCTGACCCATTGTGGGTGGAACTCGACGCTGGAGTCCCTCTCCCACGGCGTGCCGCTCCTGACATGGCCGCACTTCGCGGACCAGTTTCTGAACGAAACGCTGGTCGTGGACGTGCTCGGCGCCGGCGTCCGCGTCGGCGTTAAGGTCCCAGTAACGTACATGCTCCTCGATCCTGAAATGCCGGTGACGCGGGTCGGGAGGGACGAAATTAAGAGGGCATTGATGGAGCTGATGGATGAGGGGGCGTTAATACGGGCGAGGGCAAAGGAGCTCGCGAAAATGGCTTGGGAGGCGGTCGCAGAGGACGGGTCGTCGGACCTCGATCTGGCCGACATGGTTCGCCATGTCGGGGAACTCGCGCAGAGGAAGGAGAAGGGCGTGTTGGTTCTTGACGTACCTGAGCTCGAGGTCGATGTAACGAGATCTTAAGTACCACGATGATCTGTATGCACGCATCGAATGGACCTGTGATTTGTGTTTTTTCTCTCGAGAAACACGGTAAAACTTTTTTTTGTGAAACACAGCACTAACACAGACTGTCACGTACAAGTGCACGCACACACACTACCCCTATAAACACGCTAAAAACACTCATCTCTACAAATTGTGGTCTTACCATTTGATTTATATATCGACCGTTACGTGTTTATTGACCTATGAATTGTGTTTGTTTTCCGTAAAAGGCTAAAAGCAATCCCGCGGTCACAAATTGTGGTATTGTTTGTATTGTTCTTCTGACTTCTGGTATAAAGAAACTTCGATAACTTGTTCACGAACTGTGTATGAACGAGTGGCATGTTTGCAAAGCAGCGAAATTATGACAAGAACTTTATCGATCGCTCCGTTGAGCTTTGAACTTCTCTAAGGAATCATGACAACAGAACTTCATGACAACAGAACTGATCCGTCTTGGTCAAGATAATGTTAGAATTTGGGCTAATTATGGGGCAGCTCAAATAAGCAAATCTGAAATCTCAAATTGGTCCATGTGCATGGCAGAATTTTGGAGGTGCAATGTGGTGCTAAAGTTTAGTCCCACATTGCTAGTTGGAGGAGAGTTGCACCACCTTATATAGTGGAGTGTTGTGCTACTTGGTGTGCTAGTTGATAATAGAAGGCTCTCTCGTGCGCACTCCTCTTCCGCCGCCGCACGCTCGTCTCGTCACGCCGCGGGTTGCGGGAATGAGCCGATGCCTATATTTTTGTTGTTCAGGGAAAACGAGTCAATAGCGTACGCGTACAGATTAGCCAATTCGGGTCGCTCCCGAATCGTGGGCTGCTGTAACCGACTCGAACGTGTCCAACTTGGCCGGCCCACGTTGTACCGTTAGGGTTTCTCGAACCGCACTATATATTGCCGTGCACTACCGTGCGTCGATATACACCGAACCAATCTAGGTTTTGCCAATCTCGTGCCTTGAGCCGTCACCGTAGTCTACTCCATCCCGAGAGCCGGCGTGCATCGGCGTTTGGGAGAGCAGGTCTCCAGAACCAGTCGCTCTTGTGATCCTGTACGGGAGAGGCCGAATTAGGTTTTTGGGAAGCGCTCTGCGCGACTGCTCGCCGCTTCCACCACGGGTCGTCTTCCAGCCGGAGCTGCGGATCGTCTCCGCAAGCGTCGTCTTCTTCGACCCGTCTTCACCAACGTAATCATCAACAACATTACCGCTGCTTTGGGCGTGGTGAACTGTCTGCATCGGCTACTTCCTTTACAACCGTTCGGTACGTGCGGCGTATTCCGAACTGTTTTGCTATGGATATGTTGGCGTGTATGTTGCTGCTATTCATGTTGCTTAGTACATCTATTATGTTCGTATTTAACATGTTAATAGCTGTATTTGTCATGTTTAATATTCTGGAATTAATCATGGAATTATTACCTAATTATCCAACAATCCAAAAACCTAATTGTAGGCAATTTCGTGATTTAAAAATGGCTGGTTATACCGATGCAATGAAACCAGACAAGTTCACCGGTGTGCGCGATAAGACATGGCAGGTGAAGTGTCAACTCTGGCTCGAGGCCATGGGTGTCTAGAAAATTAGTAACGGTCTTCCTGAAGGAACTATGTCTGAGGAAGCTCAGAGTAAGTTCAAAAAAAAAGGCAATACTATTTTCCGTGGATGCATTCTGAGTGTTCTTGATGCTCGTCTGTGTGATGTGTATTTGCACATAAAAGACGGCAAGGAGCTCTGGGATGCACTGAACGCTAAGTTCGGTGCAACCGATGCAGACAGTGAGCTGTATATCATGGAGAGATTTCACGACTACAAAATGGTGAATAACCGTAGCGTGGTCGAACAAGCTCATGAGATACAGTGCACTGCGAGAGAGCTGGAACTCCTCAAGTGTTCCCTACCTGACAAGTTTGTGGTTGGATGCATTATTGCAAAGTTGCCTTCCTCATGGAGGAACTTTGCTACAACTCTCAAACACAAGAGAACGGAGATATCGGTTGAAAACCTGATAGCGTTGATACGTCTCAAACGTATCTATAATTTTTGATGTTCCATGCTTGTTTTATACCAATTGCTACATGTTTTGCATCTACTTTATATCACTTTTATACATTTTTTGGACTAACCTATTAACAAGATGCGAAGTGCCAGTTCCTGTTTTCTGCTGTTTTTGTATTCCAGAAAGCTAGTCTGGAAATATTCTCGGAATTGGACGAAACTACACGGGGGTCCCTATTTTTCCAGAACTCATCTGACGGACCAAAGAGGCGACGGAGAGGAGCCACGTGGGCCCCACACGTGGCCAGGGCGCGGGCCCCCTCTGGCGCGCCCAGGGTGGTGTGGGCCCCACAGGCCTCTCCAGCCGCCGCCCTTTCGCCTACTTATTCCCCCGACGCGAAAACCCTAAGTACCTGAGCAAATATCCACGAAAAGTTCCAGAGACGCCGCCGTCGTCAACCCTAGCTCGGGAGGGTTCAGAACCTCTTCCCGGCACCCTGCCGGAGAGGGGAATCGTCACCGGAGGCTTCTACATCGCCATGCCTGCCTCCGGAGTGATGCGTGAGTAGTTCATCCTTGGACTACGGGTCCATAGCAGTAGCTAGATGGTTGTCTCTCCACTTTGTGCCATCATGTTTAGATCTTGTGAGCTGCCCTACATGATCAAGATCATATTATTGTAATGCTACATGTTGTGTTTGCTGGGATCCGATGAATATTGAATATTATGTCAAGTTGATTATCAATCTATCTTATATGTTATTTAAGATCTTGCATGCTTTCCGTTACTCGTAGATGCTTTGGCCAAGTAGATGCTTGTAACTCCAAGAGAGAGTATTTATGCTAGATAGTGGGTTCATGTCTCCGTTTAACCTGGGACAGTGACAGAAAGTTCTAAGGTTGTGGATGTGCTGTTGCCACTAGGGATAACCTAACGATGCTATGTCCACGGACATATGTGTTTGTTTACATTACGCACTTTACTTAATGCAATTATCCGTTGCTTGCAACTTAATACCAACGGGGACTCGGATGACAACCCGGCGGTGGATTATTAGTCATAGATGCTGTTGGATAACGATCTATGTATTATGTCGTAATGCCCAATTAAATATCATAGTAGTCAACATGTCATGTATATGCATTGTCATGCGCTCACTATTCGTCAATTGCCCAGCTGTAATTTGTTCACCCAACATGTTAGTTATCTTTTATGGAGAGACACCACTAGTGAACTGTGGACCCCGGTCCATTCTTTTACACTGATTAAACAACCACAAACTGCAAACTGTTCCTTTTTCATTCTCTGCAATTTAATACTCATTTTCCACACCATACGTTTAATCCTTTGTTTTCAGCAAGCCAGTGAGATTGACAACCTCACTGTTTCGTTGGGGCAAAGTAGTTTGATTGTGTTGTGTGCAGATTCCACGTCAACAGTCCAGACTCCCTCAACACTATTTTTCTGGCGCCGTTGACAACCTTCTGAAGAGTTGCTGCTCCTACTGGTTCGATAACCTTGGTTTCTTTCTGAGGGAAAACTTGCTGCTGACTACATCATACCTTCCTCTTGGGGTCTCCCAACGAACGTGTGTTTCACGTCATCAAGCTATTTTTCTGGCGCCGTTGCCGGGGAGTGAAGCACTTCTTCAGCAGACTCCTATCTCCCTTCGACACCTATTTTTCTGGCGCCGTTGCCGGGGAGACAGCAGTCTTCTGCAAGGGGAGTTTCACGCTTCCAATCTCTTTACTTTGTTTTTGTCTTGCTTAGTTTATTTTATTTTATCTTGTTTGCTTTCAATTATCAAAAACACAAAAAAATTAGTTTCTTGCATTAGTTTATTTCGGTTTGTTATTATGTCTAGTTATTTATTTGCTATCAATGTCTTCTCTGTTTGAAACAAAATCTTATTGGCTAAGTGGGTTCGCGGAGGAACAACATAATTACTATAAGGAATACCGCTTGTCTCAAAAAGGGAAATATTTATGGGAACAAATAAGTAGATTGAATTATTTTGCTAAAAACTTGTGCTCTACTTATGATGAATCCTACTGCTTTAATGAATCTTTATGTTGTAGAAGGCATAAACACCTCCCTTTCCAATGTGATTATAATGATAATGAAACTTTGGCTGCTTATGCTAAAGGAAATTATGACTTTGGTAATCTTGAGCGAATTGAAGAATTTTTTGTTTTTAAGGGTGCCTATGAAATTGCTGGTTATATTCAAAATGATGATGCTCCTTGTAGAACTGAGAATTATGCTATACTTGGTTATTGCCTTGAATATTATAATGATAATCCTTATATCACTGAATTTCTTGAGAAAATTTATTCTCCAGAACAACTTGCTACCTTTCAGGAACCTGTGGGAGAAGAAACTGCTAAAACTGAAAGCTCATTGGATGAAAAAGAGGAGGAGAGTGATGAACAAAAGGAGGATCTACCTTCTAATGATAGTAACTCTTTAACTCTTACATTATATGATTACCCTCCATGCCTACTAAGGAGGAGAATGCTATATTGTTGAATGTCATGATTCTATTGAAATATCTCCTTTTGATAAATTTGAAGTAAAAACCTCCTTGACTCAAGAAAAGGAAATTGCAGAAAGTAAAAATGTGCTCCCTAATGTTATATATGATAATGCTCTTGATGATGGTCCTATATTGCCTAATGATATTTTATACTACTATTGTCAAAAGTGGGTTTAATGACCCCACTGTTTTTGAGCTTAATAAAAATTATGTGTTTGTAGATCATGAAAAGCATGCTTTATGTGATAGTTATATTGTTGAGTTTGTTCATGATGCTACTGAAAGTTATTATGAGAGAGGAAAATATGGTTGTAAAAGTTTTCAAGTTACTAAAACACCTCTCTTTATGTTGAAAGTTTTGAAGTTGTATTTGTTTCATCTTTCTATGCTAGTTGCTTTATGCTTCAATAATTTATTTTGTTACAAGATTCCTTTGCATAGGAAGTGGGTTAGACTTAAATGTGTTTGATATTTGCCTCTTGATGCTCTCTTTTGTTTTTCAACTCTTATTCTTATGAGAGCATCATTAAAATCTTCTAGCCTAGCTAAAAGGCATTAAAGAAAGCGCTTTTGGGAGGCAACCCATTATCTTTTTTTTCAGTTTTATTAGTCAAGGAGTTTGTTTACTTCTGTAGCAACTCCTTTGTATCTTTATTTTCTCGCATTGTTGTGCCAAGAGTAGCCTCTAATGATAAGATGATGCTTAATTTTGATTGCTGCGCAGAAACAGATTTTTGCTGTTCACTGTACGAAATTCCTAAAATCACCAGATTGTTAAAAATCTGAAATTTTTTGTGCGTAATCTTTATGAATGTCTGAAACTTTCATTAGTTCAGAGTTTCTCGATCTGAGCGTCGTAAGTGCCTCGAAAAAATTCGTCTTTGCGGACTGTTCTGTTTTAGACAGATTATGCCTTTTTATTTTTCGCATTCTCTCTTTTACTAGTGTTGAGTGAAATTCTTTTTTGGGTGGAAGAGCTTCACATAACATCAGTGGCTGTAGCTAATGTTTAAAGTAACAAATCATATTGCGTCTTTACAGAACATGTGAATTTTTGATTATGCACTAACCCTCTAATGAGATCTACTTTGAGTTTGGTGTGACGGAAGTTTTCAAGGGTCAAGAGAGAAGGATGATATAATAGGATCAAGAAGAGTGAAGAGCTTAAGCTTGGGGAGGCTCCCATGGATCTCCCCAGCATATTTCAAGAAGACTCAAGCGTCTAAGCTTGGGGATGCCCAAGGCATCCCCTTCTTCATCGTCAAAATTATCAGGTCATCTCTAGTGAAACTATATTTTAATTCTTTCACATCATATGTGCTTTTCTTGGAGCGTCTGTGTGCTTTTATTTTCAGTATTGCATTTTATTTTCAATAAAGCTTGACTGGACCCTAGCATTCTTGATTGGGAGAGAGACACGCTCCGCTTTTTCATGAGAATACTCCTATTCTTCACTTATATTTGTTGAGTATTCATATCTAGCGCTGTTCAGCTTTTAGCTCTTGTTTTCATGTATCTCTTGTCAGAGCTATTAGCTTTCTTTTGTAGAAAGTACTCTCTTGCTTCACTTATATTTGTTTGGAGAGTTGATGAAATAAATTGATTGGTGTTTGGTTGGTTCAGAAAATGTTGCATGTGGTAATTGGTATAAGGAAAAACTTGCTTAATCTTGTAGATCACTAAAATGGATAACTTGATGCTTGTCAATTGTTTTGAGTTAACAAGTAGATCATGATTAAATTGTGCATCACATGAGTTAAGCCTATTAGTGAAGAACTACCGTAAAGCTTGTTGAAAATTTGGTTTGCATCGGTGGTACCTCTAAGGTCTAGATATTTTCTAATAACAGGGTTTGGTTAACAAGGAAGACGGTATGAAGTCTTATAACGTTTGCAATATGTTTGTCATATAAAACTTGGTGTACGGGTTGATATTCTTGTTTGCTTACATAACCTTGCTAGCCTAAACTCTGTACTGAGAGGGAATGCTTCTCGTGCATCCAAATCCTTGAGCCAAAATCCATGCCATTTGTGTCCACCATAACTACCTATATGTGGTATTTCCTTGCCACTCCAAGTAAATTTTTCATGTGCTACCTTTAAATTATTCAAAATGTTATTATTCCCTTTTTGTGTCAATGTTTACTAGCTCATGAGGAATTAGTGTGGTTATTCTTTATTCTATTTGTCGAGTGGACTTTTACACCTGGACTAGTGGCATATACATCCGCTTATCCAATAACTTGCAAAAAGAGCTGGCAACGGGGTGCCCAGTCCCAATTAATTACAACTTTAACCAATTAATTCTCTTCACACTTTTGCCCTGATTCATCAGTAAGCAATGACAAACAGTGAAATACCTGAATGTGTGTAAACCAAAGAGAAAGAGGGATGATCTGCCTTGCTGGTAGAAATAACGTCCTTCATGGGAGCCGCTCTTAAAAGTCCGTTCGACAGGTAGAATACTGTTCTCACCCGCTACCATTCGTTGACAATTAACAAACACCTCTCAAAAATAGATACTCCTCCATGGTATGTGATTGATGGAAGGCACCCGAGGATTCGGTTAGCCATGGCTTGTGTTAGCAAGGTTGGGAGGAGTATCAAATATTTTATGCAATCTCTATATGCTTTCAAAAACTAAAAGCTCTAGCACATGATTTAATCCCTGCTTCCCTCTGCGAAGGGCCTTTCTTTTACTTTTATGTTGAGTCAGTTTTCCTATTCTTTCTGTCTTCCACAAGCAAACACTAGTGTCAACTTTGTTACAACATGCGTTATATGCAATGTATTGGACTTGTTATACTACTTTGTGTTGACAATATCCATGAGATAAATATGTTGAAAGTTGAAGCAAATGCTGAAACTAAATTCTTCCTTTGTGTTGATTAAATACCTTTTGTTAGAAACTATTGCTTTATGAGTTAACACTTATGCAAAACTGTTTGATGCTTGTCTCGAAATTTATGTTGAGTCAGTTTTCCTATTCTTTCTGTCTTCCACAAGCAAACACTAGTGTCAATTTTGTTACAACATGCGTTATATGCAATGTATTGGACTTGTTATACTACTTTGTGTTGTCAATATCCATGAGATAAATATGTTGAAAGTTGAAGCAAATGCTGAAACTAAATTCTTCCTTTGTGTTGATTAAATACCTTTTGTTAGAAACTATTGCTTTATGAGTTAACACTTATGCAAAACTGTTTGATACTTGTCTCGAAAGTACTATTCATGAAAACGTTTAGCTTGTGTGATTCATTGTTTACTCATTATCTATTTGGTAGCAAATTATAGACCATTGACTTGGATCACTTCATTCATTTACATGTGCCTTGAAATATTATATGATCAAGATTATGATAGTAGCATGTCACCTCAAAAATTATCTTGTTTTTATCGTTTACCTACTCGAGGACGAGTAGGAACTAAGCTTGGGGATGCTGATACGTCTCAAACGTATCTATAATTTTTTATGTTCCATGCTTGTTTTATACCAATTGCTACATGTTTTGCATCTACTTTATATCACTTTTATACATTTTTTGGGACTAACCTATTAACAAGATGCCGAAGTGCCAGTTCCTGTTTTCTGCTGTTTTTGTATTCCAGAAAAGCTAGTCTGGAAATATTCTCGGAATTGGACGAAACTACACGGGGGTCCCTATTTTTCCAGAACTCATCTGATGGACCAAAGAGGCGACGGAGAGGAGCCACGTGGGCCCCACATGTGGCCAGGGCGCGGGCCCCCTCTGGCGCGCCCAGGGTGCGTGTGGGCCCCACAGGCCTCTCCAGCCGCCGCCCTTTCGCCTACTTATTCCCCCCGACGCGAAAACCCTAGGTACCTGAGCAAATATCCACGAAAAGTTCCAGAGACGCCACCGTCGTCAACCCTAGCTCGGGAGGGTTCAGAACCTCTTCCCGGCACCCTGCCGGAGAGGGGAATCGTCACCAGAGTCTTCTACATCGCCATGCCTGCCTCCGAAGTGATGCGTGAGTAGTTCATCCTTGGACTACGGGTCCATAGCAGTAGCTAGATGGTTGTCTCTCCACTTTGTGCCATCATGTTTAGATCTTGTGAGATGCCCTACATGATCAAGATCATATTATTGTAATGCTACATGTTGTGTTTGCTGGGATCCGATGAATATTGAATATTATGTCAAGTTGATTATCAATCTATCTTATATGTTATTTAAGATCTTGCATGCTTTCCGTTACTCGTAGATGCTTTGTCCAAGTAGATGCTTGTAACTCCAAGAGAGAGTATTTATGCTAGATAGTGGGTTCATGTCTCCGTTTAACCTGGGACAGTGACAGAAAGTTCTAAGGTTGTGGATGTGCTGTTGCCACTAGGGATAACCTAACGATGCTATGTCCACGGACATATGTGTTTGTTTACATTACGCACTTTACTTAATGCAATTATCCATTGCTTGCAACTTAATACCAACGGGGAACTCGGATGACAACCCGGCGGTGGATTATTAGTCATAGATGCTGTTGGATAACGATCTATGTATTATATTGTAATGCCCAATTAAATATCATAGTAGTCAACATGTCATGTATATGCATTGTCATGCGCTCACTATTCGTCACTTGACCAGCTGTAATTTGTTCACCCAACATGTTAGTTATCTTTTATGGAGAGACACCACTAGTGAACTCTGGATCCTGGTCCATTCTTTTACACTGATTAAACAACCACAAACTGCAAACTGTTCCTTTTTCATTCTCTGTAATTTAATACTCATTTTCCACACCTTACGTTTAATCCTTTGTTTTCAGCAAGCCAGTGAGATTGACAACCTCACTGTTTCGTTGGGGCAAAGTAGTTTGATTGTGTTGTGTGCAGATTCCACGTCAACAGTCCAGACTCCCATCAACAACACTATTTTTCTGGCGCCGTTGACAACCTTATGAAGAGTTGCTGCTCCTACTGGTTCGATAACCTTGGTTTCTTTCTGAGGGAAAACTTGCTGCTGACTACATCATACCTTCCTCTTGGGGTCTCCCAACGAACGTGTGTTTCACGTCATCAAGCGTCTCTTGATGTTGAGGAGAAGGCTCAAGCTAAGGACACTAGTGAGAGAGATGAAGGTCAGTCTAGCGCCAACATGGTGTAGAAGAACTTTCACCATGGCAAGAGCAAGGCCAAGAGCAAGCCTTCCTTCAACATGCCTACCAAGACTACTTCTTTCAAGAAGAAGAAGATGCTGAACAAATCTGAGCTAAAGTGCTACACTTGTGGAGAGCTCGGCCACTTCTCTATGGACTGCCCAGATCGTGCAGACAAGAAAGGGAAGACACCAAGGAATGTCAACGTTGTGACCGCTAGCAATACTGATGGGTATGGTAATTTACCATCTGTGCTTTCAGTATTTCAATCTCCATGTTGGTGGATTGATACGGGTGCTAATGTTCATGTGTGTGCTGACATCTCTATGTTCTCTTCTTATCAGATCGCAGATTCAAGCGTCTTAATGGGGAATGGATCACATGCTTCTGTTCGTGGTGTTGGCACGGTAGATCTGAAGTTTACTTCAGGGAAGATCGTGCAGCTGAGGAATGTGCAACATGTCTCTACTATGAACAAGAATCTCGTTAGCGGCTCCCTTCTATGAAGAGATGGGTTTAAATTAGTCTTGGAGTCCAATAAAGTAGTTGTGTCAAAGTTTGGACAATTTATTGGTAAAGGGTATGAGTGCGGAGGCTTGTTCCGCTTTTCATTATCGGATTTCTGTAATAAGTCAGTAAACCATATTTGTGGCAGTGTGGATTCGGATGCTAGTGTGGCACTCTCGTTTATGTCATGTTAATTTTGGTTTAATTAGTAGACTTTCCAGCTTGAGTTTAATTCCTACTTTCACCATTGCCAAAGGTTCTAAGTGCCATAGCTGTGTGCAATCTAAGAAAACTCGAAAGCCTCACAAGGCAGCCGATGAGAGAAATCTGGCACCTCTAGAACTCGTACATTCGGATCTATGAGAGATGAATGGCGTGTTGACAAAAGGTGAAAAGAGATATTTCATGACTTTAATTGATGATGCTACTAGGTTCTGTTATGTATATTGTTTGCAAACTAAAGATTAAGCTTTAGACTACTTTAAAATCTATAAAGCTGAAGTAGAAAATTAGTTAAAGAGAAAGATCAAACGTCTTAGGTCGGATCGTGGTGGCGAGTATTTCTCCAACATATTTGATGAATTCTGTGAGGAACATGGTATTATTCATGAGAGGACGCCTCCTTATTCTCCTCAATCAAATGGGGTTGCCGAGAGGAAAAACCGCACGCTGACCGACTTGGTGAACGCCATGTTGGACACTGCTGGTTTATCTAAGGCATGGTGGGGGAGGCTTTGTTGACTTCGTGTCATGTCCTGAATAGAGTTCCTAACAAGGATAAAGTGAAGACACCTTACGAGGAGTGGTCTAGGAGAAAACCATCACTTTCTTATTTTGCACTTGGGGATGTTTGGCGAAAGTCAATGTTCCAATTCCTAAGAAACATAAAGTTGGACCGAAGATAGTGGATTGTGTCTTTCTAGGTTATGCTTAGCGGAGCATTTGCTATAGATTTTTAGTGGTTAAATCTGAGATACCTGATATGCATGTTGATACTATTTTGGAATCTCGTGATGCAACATTTTTTGAGAACATGTTTCCTATGAAGGATATGCATAGCACTGCTAGAATTTCTTCTGAGATATATGCTGAATCTAGTACATCTGTTGAACATTCTGAACAACCACATGTTGAGGAAGTCCTTGAGAAGGATGACAATGAATCAGCTCCCAAGAGGAGCAAGAGACAGAGGACTAAAAAATCATTTGGTGATGATTTCATTGTGTACCTTGTGGACAATACTCCAACGTTCATTGCAGAGGCATTTGCATCTCCGGATGCTGATGATTGGAAAGAAGCTGTCCAAAATGAGATGAACTCGATTCTTTCTAATGGAACTTGGGAATTATCTGAGCGACCCTATGGCTGCAAACCTGTAGGTTGTAAGTGGGTGTTCAAGAAGAAGTTAAGGCTGATGGTACTAATGAAAAGTACAAGACACGGCTTGTGGCCGAGGACTACACCCAGCATGAAGGCGAAGATTATTTTGACACCTATTCACCTGTTGCTAGACTCACCACCATTCGAGTACTACTTTCCCTGGCTGTCTACTATGGTCTTATCGTTCATCAAATGGACGTAAAGACAGCTTTCCTTAATGGAGAGTTGAAATAGGAAATCTACATGGATCAGCCTGATGGGTTTGTAGTAAAACGTGAAGAGAGAAAGGTGTGTAAATTGTTAAAATCTTTGTATGGGCTGAAGCAAGCACCTAAGCAATGGCATGAGAAGTTTGACAATACTTTAACATCTACAGGCTTTGTCATTAATGAGGCTGATATGTGCGTTTATTATTGCCATGGTGGGGGCGATAGCGTTATATTATGCTTGTATGTTGATGATATACTTATTTTCGGAACAAGCATGATAGTGATAAATGAGGTCAAGTCCTTTATGTCAAAGAGTTTTGATATGAAAGATCTGGGACAACCTGATGTGATCCTGAACATTAAGCTAATTAGGGATGAGAGTGTGATTACGTTAACTCAATCACACTATGTTGAGAAGGTCTTGAGCCGCTTTGGTTATATAGACATCAAGCCTTCTCCAACACCCTATGATCCCAGTGTGACACTCAGAAAGAACAAGAAGGAAACGAGAGATCAACTAAGATACTCTCAAGTGATCGGTTCACTCATGTACCTTACGAGCGTGACGAGACCTGACATCACTTTTGCTGTGAGCAAATTGAGCAGGTTCATGTCTAACCTGGGTATTGATCATTGGCATGCACTTGAAAGGGTCATGCGATATTTGAACGGTACAATGAGTTATGGGATTCACTATTCAGGGCACCCTGTGGTGCTTGAGGGATACTGTGATGCGAACTGGATCTCAGATTTTGATGAGCTCTACGCCACAAGTGGATATGCGTTTATCCTTGGAGGTGGCGCAGTGTCATGGAGATCTTGCAAATAGATGATACGTGCATTTTATATCATCATTTATACAACTTTTAGTATCATATTAGAATGTTATTTGCATTGTTATATCATTGTTTTTACATGTTTTAGATGATTTATGGGACTTTCATACAAAGTCCCTATTTTTGGTATTTAATTTCTGGGAGGCAGAAAACCTCCTTTTTCTTGTTTTTAATGTTTCAGGAGCTACAGGGACTCAAATAATAAAAGGGAAAATACACAGCTGGTTTTTCGTCGAGAGAAAGGCAGAGGGAAGAAGACCGGAGAGAGGAGAGCCACGAGGCCCAAAAGGGGTGGGGCCACGCGGCCCAAGTACCTGGCCGTGTGGGACCCACTAAGTGGGGCCTCGGGTACCTCCTCGCCTGGGGCTTTTTATCGACGCCTTCGTCCTCCCCGAAAAGTTACGCCCTAATTTTCTCGAAACCATACGAGGCCGCGGCGGCGGCGAAACTCCTGATTCCCTCCGAGGGGGATCAGATCCTGCTGCTCCGGAGCTCCGGAGAAGGGGGAAATCATCGTCATCATCATCACCTCTCCTCCTTGGCATGGGAGGAGGCCTCTACACCATCACCATCACCAAGACCAGCACCATCTCCATCATCATCTCCGTGATCCACTCCGTTCCCCTCGTAGTTTGAGAGTTGCTATACCCTAGATACTTGTCTTGTGCTACTATTCATATTTGTGATTGAGTACTTGTCATTATTTGTGGTGAAATTATATTTTCAGATTGTGTTGTACCACTTATGCCACTGAATATTATCATGTTTGCACGTTGTGAGTAGTTCCCATATGTTCCTGAGGGCATAGGATGAATTGGCAATGATTTATATATAACATGTGTTGGTATTTTGTCAAGAGTTTATCTTTTATGTGATTCTATGATGGTGTTGTGCGAACGTCGACTGCACAACACTCCACCTATATGGGCTCATAGGAGAACACCGTAGTATAATGAATTGAGGGAGACTTGGGAGGACATGTAAACCTGGGACCGAATCATGAAGTTATATTATGAGGGTATTAGTATCGGGGACCTTAGAGTGTAATGCTATGGTGGGACTTTATGTCTTAATAATTCTTGTGCAGTCATTTACTTGGCCACATGATCCATCATAAGGGGTTGTAGTTTATTTATTTAGCTATACCTAATAATGGCTCATTCCAAAGAAGATTAAAACTTGACAAGATATTCAACGTGTTGTTTAATAAATCTCTATGCCTAGCAATATCCATGCCGCCCTCGGGAACGTTTTCCACATATAAGTTACACATCACTTGAGCTTGTCCTCTTGCACATAAGAGGATTGGGCTTTCTCTCTTTGAGAGTTTTGACTTGCTACTGTTTATTTTCTGCATTGCAACTATACAACCAAAAATACCAAAAACACTTGCATCTTTTATTGTTCTATTTATCAATCGTGCTAACCAATACCTTCACCTCCTCGTGGGTTCGACAACCTTTTCTAATTGAAAGGTACTACAATTGATCTCCTGCACTTGGGAGTCATCAAGACACTTTTCTGGCGCCGTTGCCGAGGAGCATAGCGCTATTGGTAAGAAGTTTGGTAAGGAAACTTGAAAGTTGTTTTATCTCATTGTTACTATGCCGTTTATGAATCGTTCCTCGCTGCAGCTTGCTCTATATGACAGTGCTTATGCCACTACTCCTAAAGTGGTTGAAACTACTATGTCTGAGATACCTAAAGTGGGATTTAAAATTCCCGTGGGTCATGTTAAAAGAGTTATGAAAAATCCATTTACAGGTGATGGAACTAAGTCTGCACGTGAACACATGGAGTTTATTGAAGATATATGTGATTTTTTAGACTTCCTGGTATTTCTGAAGATCAGGTAAAAAGGAAGTTATTATATTTGTCTTTATCTGGTAATGCTCGTGATTGGTACATGTCTCTTGATGAAGAGGTTGCTATTGAATGGAATATCTTGAGGAAGGTTATCTTTCTTAAATATTTTACTCCTAAAGAAGCTTATGAGAACCGCTGCTATATATTTAATTTCTGGCCACATCTGGGAGAGAGTATTACTCAAGCTTGGGGGAGGTTAAAGGAACTCCTTCGCAAGAACCCTTGTCATGATCTTACAAGGAAACTTATATTGATAAACTTTTATGTGAGGCTACCGTCGAAGCACAAGGAAATTCTGGATAATTCATCTGGTGGAAGTTTTACTAATAATACTGAAGAAGAAGCATGGAATTTATTGGAGACTATTTCTGAAAATACTAGTCATTGGGATCTTGATAAAGGTAATGAGCCTTATTTTGATTATGGATATTCATGTGTAGAGAACTTCTCTACTTCTATGTTGTTTAAAAATCTGAGTGATACTTTTAATCTTGATCCTTATGTTATAATTGAGATAGCTAAAGGTTTTGCTGAGCATATCTGTGTTCCTCAAAGTGGTTTTAAAGTTTATGTTGAACCTGGTAAACAATCTATTGTTGTTCCTAAAGTTATTAAACAGGCAGAACCAGTGTCATTTGTGACAATTGAAGAGTATGTTGAACCACCTCCATATCCAAACCAAATTAAGGAGAATTTACTTATTGTTGTTACTAACAAGAGTAAAAGAAGATGTTCTGAGCCTTATGAACAGGTTGAAGTCAATAGTCAAATTTCAATTATCAAACAATTAAATGAAGAAGACCCTGTTGATGTTTATTTATGTGAAGATGCTACTAAGGTCATCAAAGGTAACTCAGCCAAAGTTGGTAAACCTGTTATATCATGCTCTATTGGGACTTCAAGTTATCATGGTCTATGTGATATTGGAGCAAGTATTAGTGTCATTATATTCTCTTTATCTTGAAATCAACCTGATATTGGTCCTATCATTATGGAAGAGACAGGTATGACAATTCAACTTGCTAATAAAGATTATATTAGTCCATTTGGAATTGTTAGAGATGTTGAAGTATTGGTTGGCAAAATAAAATATCCTGCTAATTTTAGTGTGCTTGGTTGTCCTCAAGATTCTTTTTGTCCTATCATTTTTGGTAGACCTTTCTTAAACACTGTTGGTGCTGAAATTAATTTGCCTAAAGAGAAAGTGTTTATTAAATGTGCTGGTGAAAAACTTGAGTTCAACTTTTCCAAATTTGCTGATAAACATGTTGTGAAGATATAATTGAAACTCTTGCACATATAGATGTAGCTTCAACGGATATTGTAGGACGTTATATGCTTAATCAAGATGAACCATTTAATGATGAGGAAAAGGATGCTTTAGAACAAATATTATGGCAACAACCACCACAATTACAATTGCATATCCCACCTGATAATTTAGGAGTACTACCACCACCGCCTAAAGGGGATCCTAGCTTTGAATTAAAGCCTTTGCCTACAAATCTGAAATATGCATATTTGGATGAGAAGAGCATATATCCTGTCATTATTAGTGCTAACCTTTCGCTGAAGAAGAAGAGAAATTACTTAATGTGCTTAAAGCTCACCGACCATCCATTGGATACTCTCTTGATGATCTTAAAGGTAGCCCGGCTCTATGTATGCATAAAATTAATTTGGAAGAGGATGCAAAACCTGTTGTTGATTATCAACGCCGTCTCCATCCAAAAATGAAGGAAGTGGTAAGGAAAGAGGTAATAAGACTTATTGAAGCTGGTATCATTTATCCCATGTGACATGGTTATACATCTCGGGTACCCCATCATGAGGGTACCTGGTGCACGTAATGACTGAGGCCCAATAGCGAAGAGCCCACTTGAAGCCCGAGACAAGAGGCCCAAGAAGATGGAGTACCTTCCAAGATTAGACATAGGCATAGTCGGTTTAGAACTTTCCATATGTATAAACTAGGTCGGTTAAGGACTCCCGAGACCCAGCCTATTTAAAGGCTGGGAGGGGCGCCGATCTAGAGGCCAAGCCATACTCGAACCACCAAAGCTCTTGCGAGATCGTCATCTCGCCGGAGCCACCCTGTAACCACATAATCTCCAGCGATCAATAACAGACAAGCAGGAAGTAGGGTCTTTACCTCCACCCGAGGGGCCTGAACCTGGGTAATCTTTGCCTCTGCTTGTCAGCCAACGAAACTACCAGTACTACCACGTTCTCTCCCCATAATCTCAACCCTAGGTCCTTAACCATGGGATTTGATGAGGGTACACCTCATCAATTGGCGCCGTCTGTGGGAAAGAATAGTGCTGGACTCGCGGTTTCTTCGGTTCCATCGGAAAACGGCGACTCGCCGATCGGATCTACAAACGGCAACTCGCCGGCTGCATCGACAAACCAGAACTCGCCAACTCAGGCGTCACACGGCAACTCGCCGCTCACTCGACAAACGGCAACACGCCAGCTTCACCCGCAAAAAGCACGTCAGATCCTCTGATGGATTTCGAGCCACATGTAACATCCCCAAAATTTTATCAGGATTATGTTCCAAAAATGAGAGCCAACAAAAACTTTTGTTAATTTTATGTGTTGATCTCTTGCTGTTACTTGTGTGGTTTAATTCTTGTTGCTTGTGTTATTCCTTCTTGCTAGTGGTTTGTTGTTTGCTCTAAATAAAAGCAAGAAGAAAGGAAAAGAATTGAAATAACAAATAAAGCAAGAAAAATAAAAGTGACAATTATGTCACACAAATTCTCCAAGAGGAGAAACAAAAATGGTTTCAAACAAAATTGAAAGGGAGGTTATATAAACTCTCCCATTTTTACTCCTATAACTTTTCCCTCTCAAAAATTTAATTAAAAAAAAAAAACCTAAATTTAAATTCTATTTACTTCTTTATTAAATTCAAATCACAAAGTGTGCTATGTTGCACTTGTCAATTAAATTGCACCACAGCACCACAAACCTATATTTGGATATGTGAAACAAGTTATGAAAATAAATTTCAGAAATTCAAATTCAAATTTGGCTCAAGCATTTCGTCGAACACATTGCAGTCATGCACTGTGTTCTTCCCCATTTCATCCAACCCGAAGATCAATTGATCAAATTCGGGTGTTGTTCGTCGAATTGATGCTGGCAACCTCTTTCTCTCCTCTCCCCGAACTCGCCGCGCTCAAGAAATCGAAGAGGGGAGGATGGCGTCGACGAGAAGCGTCGGAGGGGACACGCTCCGGCGAGCACGCGCCATGTCGCGCAAGTGGCCGTGGCGTGGCAATGCCGCGTTGCTCAGCTCCGTGCCCCCCCTCTCTCTCCCTCACCTCGCTGCCCCCTCTCTGGCCGCACCGCAGCCCGCAGGAACCCGCCTCCGCCGGAGTGACGCCGTGTGCAGTGCGCGCCGCGCACCGCCCGAGCGTTCCCTGGCCGTCCCACTCGCGAGCACGCTCTGCTCGTCGACACGCACTCGACCTTGCTCCCTGCCACTCCCACATCGTAGCCGCACCTCCACCGCCCCTACGGCGAGCGCACGTCGCCCCTGGAACCGCCCTGCTCCGAGTCCACCGTGCGCCGCCGCGGGTGCATAAATACCCCACCCGTGCCCGAGCTCTCCACACCCCGCACCACTGCCTTCACCCCTCTCCACTCCTCTGTGCACCGCCAGGAGGGCGGAGCCACTCCCTCGAAGCTCCAGTTGCCCGTGAGCTTCCTCGACGCTCCGCCGTGTCCGAGGTAGACGAAGCACACGGCCGTGCCGTGCTGCTGCCCCATTCCCCTCTCTGACCCCTGCACTTTGCTCACCATGGACACCGCCCTCACCGCCGCCTTTTCCTCGATTGTTTCGTGCACCAGAGCGCCCGCAGGAGCTTGCCGGAGATCGTGGCCGTGCCGTGGAAGTCCGACGCCTCGCCATCGCCGCTGCAGCCCTCCCCAGCAAGTACAACTCGCACCACCGCCTTCCTCGAGCCTCCGCAGTTCTCCAGCACCCTCCCCGAGCCTTCCCAAGCCCTCTAGGTGAGCTTCCCGTGCACCTCGCCGTCGCCGGAGCTCCGGCGTCGCCGTTGTTCTGTCGACGATGAACTCGAGCTCCAGGAGCCGTTGGATCTAGATCCAACGGTAACTTACCGCTTCGGTTAGGCGTTAGGCTGACGGGCTGACCCCACCTGTCAGCATTTTATTCAATTCCCAGCACACACCGAGTCACTGACTCGTGGACCCCACCTGTCATACTTTTCAACATTATCCGGAGCAATTAGATTTTCGAATTTAGTTTTCTCTGGAAATTTCAGTACTGGACCCAACTTAGAAAATCAATATCTCAAGATTTAGGAATCCAAATAAATCAAACTCAATTGTTCTGGAAAGCTTATGAAATTGTTTAACCAACACAATTGGTCTCATGCCATTTAATTAAATAGTTAAAAAGTATTATTGAAAATGCCACAGAAGGTTTAAAATCTAAACTTGTTTGTTTCTGATACTCTGTTAGTCCAAATAATTCCAAACCAATTTTGCTAGCTTAGTACTGCCTGTATTAGCTCCCCTAATTTTGGTAGAATTAATTAAGCAGTATTAATTGTTGACTTTAAGATAAACCCTTCTGGACTAAAACAAACAAATATGTTTATTGGTTGACCCAAATGAGTTAGGACCAATTTTGTTAGCTCACATATAGCCATGTTTAGTTACCCCTAAAAGGGTTTAATTTTTGGAACAATAGAATTTAAATGGTAGCTAAAACTTGATTATTAAGCTACTGGATTCAATCCAATGTGTAGGGAGTTTGGTAACTCCAAATGATCCAATTCAAATTGGGTTGTATTCTACACATCAGTGGCTTTCCATAGAATTTTAGTTTGTATTTTTGTGACCAACAGAACTCAAGTTGTGGAATTAAACATGAATAACTAGTTTCTGCCATAATTTGGACTTAATTAAATAATGTTTAATTCAATTTATTTGAAAACCAAATTGTGTGGTTTGTGTGTGCAGTAGCTAATTGTGATGTTTATGATTGTTGTGTTGAGATGATTGCTTGTATAGCTTAGTGATTGGTTGCATTGTTTGTTTATTAATTAGACGAGAACGTTGTCGGATATATCGAGGAAGGAGAGTTTGCTGAAGTTGAAGAACAAGAGCAAGATCACTTTGCCAAGCAAGGCAAGCTATTCCTGAGCTTGCACTACCAACATATGCATCTACTTTCATAACATGTTTTACTCTCAAAGCAAGATTTATAAAACTCATTTCAAAAGTATATGGATATTATTTTGCCACCCTATGTAGTAGTTTATGTAAAACTTTAGGATGGGAAAACAATGTTGTTTATTCAAAACTCCTTTGAAATGTCTTGTGAGTTTATGGAATGCCGAGATGTCGGTGTTGTGTTGGAAAAGTGGAAAAGTGGTGATGTTTATGAAAAATGCACAGTGTGTCCTTGTACTTACGTCAACCATCCAATACCCTGTGCGACCACCTCCACCACATATGGGAAAAGGCGTAGTCATATAATTTGCTCATATTAGTATGGGACTCCTCAACAACGAGGATGACCTCGTTCCATGAGGGGATGGTCATGGCGACCTACCCCCTGACCTGGGTCCTGGCATCTGAGGATGGGGGATTGAAGGGTTCGCTCGCCGGGCAGAACTACGAGTCCTCACACTTAGGTTTCCCGACGGGGAATCTGGACTGGGTGTTGATGGAAAGGATGATAATTTCGTAGCGGTAGGATCCTATACTAGCATGAGCAAAGGACAGGCTATGGTCGGCGGCTTACTTCGCATACACCTGTATGGCGAGACGTGGCGGACACGATGAGCTGCCGGATGGATGTGGGATAAAAGCGTGCTACCTCTGCAGAGGGTTAAAACTATTCGAATAGCCGAGTCCTCGGATATGGACAGCTGGGAGACCCTACTTTGACCATGTGCAAGTTTTTGGAAAAGCTTTTAAGTTTAAAAGAAATTGAAATGGTGATGGGGTTACACATCTATACCAAATGAAGTGGTAGGAGTTGTGGGAATAAATGGACTATGGTGAGCCATGGTCATGAAAAGGAGGAGTTTTTGAGAAACAAAATGAAATGGTGACTTCTTTCAAAGATGGTTATAAAACTCTTCTTACCTTTTTCAATAAAGATATAGAGATGTTTTAAAACAAATAAGAGTGCATACTCATGTTGGGGTAGTTTGCGAGTACATTCAAATGTACTCATATTGGTTTCGTCCCTGGCTATTGTCCTAGCCAGACTACGAGGAGGAGCACTACGCCGAGCAGGAATATGGCGACTTCTACGCCAACTAAGGATCTCCACAAGTCAGCTGCCTGTCGGGTTGTCATCGTTAGAATATGATGTCTACTACGCCGTAGCTTCCGCTGATATATTTTGGTTTGGCCCATGAAGGCACCTATGTAAGAACTTGGTCTAAATGACCATTTATGTAAGACTTTTATTCGGTACTGTAATGGATGTAAACTTTGGTATCCAATTCGGATTATGTGCAACGACAGACTGATCACGGGATCGTTGTGTTAAGCATAATCGGGTATTTCGGACAGCTAGTCCGGGGTCCCCACAGACTTGGTATCAGAGCCATCCTGACTTTAGGAAACCTTAGTTAGCATGGTCGTTTGTCAAATGTTACAAAAGATGAATTTCTAAAAAGAAAGGAATGAAGTATTTTTGAAAACTGCTTATCTCCAATCCTCTTACTTATGCAAAATTTTACTCCATTAAATATTACATTTTCCTTGGTATCCCTAAAATTTTGTACACCTCTCATTAAGTTAAAATTTGACTCACTTGTTGCCCTACTACATTAAAATTTTGATACACTTGTCACTAACTAACTTAAAATTTTGCTTAAAAATGTAGATGGCACTCCACTGGACCGAGTTCGTTCAGCTGGAGAAGGACAGCAAGCTGACGTTTGAGAGGGACTTGTTCGAGTTGACCAAGCTGTTAGGTCGCCCCGCTCCAGAGTTTGAGGGAGCTCAGATTGATGTTCACGGTGTCGGAAGGCTGAGCTGGCTCATCAGTCGTCAGTTCGCAGGAACATCAAGTCTCCCAGTTCCAGGACGCTCGTCTTCACCACCAAGGAGGCCACCTGGGTTGATGGTCTCTGTACTGCTACACAGAGGATGCTAGCCCGACTTTGTGAGGAGCACAAGGCGGAGTTAGTAGACTCCCGTTTCCGGTTCTACGGGAGGCGCAACTGCGATGGACACCCTACTCCTTCACCTTACCACCCGATGTTTGGGAGCTACATCATGGACATGGAGATCTTACTTCAGTGCACTCAGGATGATCTGTTGCGCACTAGGATTCAGCTCCTTTGACCGCGAGTCGCTCGTTGAGCTTCGCGAGAGAGAGAAGCTGAGGAGAAGGTTGCTCTTCTCGGAAGAGGGCCCAGCTGAGGAAGACTATCGTGAAGCTCCGCAAGAAGGTGGCAGAGCAGGACGACTGATTGAGGATCTAGAGCACCATACTGACGAGATGGAGGAGGAGGGCGAGGATCTCCGCAAGGAGAACACGCTTTCCTCAGTGACGATGATGACTTCGTGGAGGAGATGGACTGTGAGGAGGAGATGATGAGGAGGAGTTAGTTGACGAGGAGGAGGAGCCACTCGAGCCAGTTCTCGAGGACGAGGAGGAGGATCCCGAGGAGCCAGCCTACCAGTCAGATGCTGACGTGTTAGAGCTGGAGGTTCCACCTCAGTAGGCGAGTGACTTGATCACTACCGCAGGATTAGGTTGACCCCCTATAGCTAGTCGAGTAGTAGTAGTGGTTCTTTTGGAAACCAGATGTTATGTATCCTAGATGTAAGGTGATGTTGTAAGCTTGAGGTTGTAAGCTTTGTTGATGTGAACTCCTTGATGTGTTGTTTGTGAAATATAAGTATGTTTGTCTTGTTTAAATCTGTGTGAACTATTTTCATATAAATCTTAGGATTAATCAACCACTTGAGAGATCGTCTTTTCCCTTAGTCGAACTTTTCTTGCCTTGTCTCTTATACCCGGTGTGCTTCAGGATGCCGCCCCGTCGCAGCAATGCGGAAGGATCAGGATCAGCACCACCACCACCGGACCCAACCCCCACCCAACTTCTCGCGCTTATCATGGAGGAGCGTGAAAATGCCCGGCAAGAGCGCCAAGCTCATCTCGCTGCCTTACAACAACTCGCAGCCGCTTACAACAACAACAATAACAACAACAACAATGGTGGCAATGGCAATGAGAACCAGCGATCTACCTTAGGCGATTTCAGAAGACCAACCCACCCACCTACTCCAAGGGACTTCACCCACTAGAAGCCGATGATTGGCTTCGCACCATCGACAACAATCTGGAAGTTGCTGCTGTGGGAGAATGAGAAAGTGCTGTATGCAACCCACTATCTCGCTGGACCTGCAAGAGCTTGGTGGGAAACTACCAAGACTCTCCAGCCAGCTGGTCATGTCATCAACTGGGCTGAGTTCCAGGAGAAGTTCCGCAAGAAGCATATTCCCATGGACTCATTGAGAGGAAGAAGGATGAATTCCGCAAGCTGAGGCAGGGAAGTAGAGATGTGGTCGGTTATCTTGAGAGTTTACCGACTTATCTCGGTATGCTCCTGATGACACCGACAAAGAAGAGAAGAAGATGGAGCGTTTCATGAGTGGACTTCATGATGAACTGCAGTGTGCTCTGGTTATCCATGACTTCCGTGATCTGGAGTCACTTGTGGACAAAGCCATCCAGCTGGAGACCAAGCGCAAGTCTATGTATGAAGGTCGCAAGAGGAGGATGAATGCTCAGGAAGGTTCGAGCAGCCAGAAACCTCGTATCTTTCAGCAGAACCCCAGGCCTGCCTATCGTCCACCCCAAGCTCCACGCCCCAATTTCCCTAACCGCCCGAACAACTTCAACCGCCCCAATGACAATAACCGTCCCAGAGGAAACTTCAACAACTTCAACCCCAATGCCAATGTTGTCTGCTTTGAATGTGGCAACAAAGGACACTACTCCAGGAATGCCCCAATCCTAAGAGGAATGTCCAGCGCCCCAATGCACCTGCACCGAACAATGGTCAAGGCCGCAATGGAAATGGTAATGGCAAGAATGCCGCACCCCGCGGGAATGCTGCTGTTGTCAGAGGCCGTCTGCACCACATCAATGCTGAAGAGGCTGAAGAAGCGCCAGATGTTGTGCTGGGTACGTTTTTGTCAACTCAGTACCTGCAACTGTTCTGTTTGATTCTGGTGCTACCCATTCGTTTATTACCAAAGAGTTTGTTTCTAAGGGAGGTTTAGTCGGGAGTCTTTTACCCAAACCAATGTTGGTACAAACCCCAGGACTGTTAGCCAAAACCAACCAGATGTGTTCCGAAACCCCCATAGAAATTGGAGGAGGAAGGTTTGCAGCCGACCTAATTATCTTAGGAAACCAAGGCATAGATGTTATTCTTGGAATGGATTGGTTAGCCAAGTACACGGTCGTATTGACTGTGCCCGAAGAGCTGTTTCTCTCACTTCTGATGATGGAGTTGAAGTGGAGTATGCATCTGAGACCAGCCAGACCAGACCCGGATGCCATGAGAGCATAGCTCGACCCGCCCTAGATGAGATCCGTGTTGTTCACTGTTCAAGGATGTTTTCCCAGAAGAATTGCCTGGTATGCCGCCAGACAGGGATATTGAGTTCATAATTGAGCTTATCCCAGGAACATCCCCCATATCCCAAAAGCCTTATCGGATGAATCCGGAAGAACTGGTGGAGTTGAAGAAGCAGTTGGCTGATATGCTAAGCAAAGGTCTTGTCCGCCCAAGTGCTTCACCATGGGGATCACCCATTATTTTTGTGGACAAGAGAGACGGTACCACACGCCTGTGTGTGGATTATCGCAAGCTGAATGACGTGACCATTAAAAACAAGTACCCTCTTCCCAAGATCGAGGATCTGTTCGATCAAATGAACGGAGCCCGAGTCTTTTCAAAGATCGATCTTCGGACAGGTTACCATCAGTTGAAGATCCGAGAGACAGACATTCCCAAGACCGCCTTCACCACCCGTTACGGTTTGTTTGAATACACCGTGATGTCCTTTGGTCTGACCAATGCCCCAGCCTATTTCATGAATCTCATGAACAAGATTTTCATGGAGTACCTCGACAAGTTCGTGGTAGTTTTCCTTGATGACATCCTTATTTATTCCAAGACCGAAGAAGACATGCTGAACACCTGCGTCTAGTTTTGGAGACCCTCCAAGAGCACCAGCTGTATGCCAAGCTTAGCAAGTGTGAGTTTTGGCTCAGTGAAGTGGCATTTCTTGGACATATTGTATCCGCTGGAGGAATTTCTGTTGACCCTGAGAAGATACAAGCCATTCTTGACTGGTTATCCCCAACCAATGTTTTTGAAATCCGAAGCTTTCTCGGACTTGCCGGTTATTACCGCAAGTTCGTTGAAGGATTTTCCAGTATAGCCAAACCTCTGACCCAACTGTTGAAGAAGGACAAGAAATTTGAATGGACTCAGAAGTGTGAGGATAGTTTCCAAGAACTGAAGAAGAACTAACCTCAGCCCCAATCCTGATCATGCCAGACGTCACCCAGAGTTTCGACGTGTATTGCGATGCATCACGCCTCGGACTTGGTTGCGTTCTGATGCAAGAAGGCAAAGTTGTGTCGTATCTGTCCCGGCAGTTGCGACCGCATGAAGAGAATTACCCAACCCATGACTTGGAGTTAGCTGCTGTGGTCTTTGCTCTTAAGAAGTGGCGTCCCTATCTTGCGGGACATCGCTGTGAGGTTTATACGATCACAAAAGCTTGAAGTATATTTTCACCCAGAAAGATCTGAACCTGCGACAGAGGAGATGGATGGAATTAATCAAGGATTATGATATTGGAATCCATTATCACCCCGGAAAGGCTAATGTAGTTGCCGATGCCCTTAGTCGCAAACCTTGCACCCTGAATGCCTGATCCAAGCCGAACAGCCAGCCTTGTTCAAAGAGTTCCAAGATTTTGGACTAGAGCTTGTTAGCCATGGTTATCTCGCCAATTTAGAGTTAACCCCAACCCTGATGGATCAAATCAAAGAAGCCCAAAAAGGTCATGAAAGCATAGAGGGAATTAGGAAAAAGATTTCCCTCGGCAAAGCACCCGGTTTTACCGAAGATGCTGAGGAGTGCTGAAATTCAATGACCGTATCTGTGTGCCCAATGTCACGGAACTTAAGGAGTTAATCCTGAAGGAGGCCCATGAGACCCCTTACTCAATCCACCCCGGCGGAACCAAAATGTACCAAGACCTTCGAGGAAGATTTTGGTGGCATGGAATGAAGCGAGAGATTGGTTCATTCGTAGCCAAGTGTGACATCTGCCAGCGAGTTAAGGCTGAACATCAGCGACCCGCTGGATTGCTTCAACCTTTGAAAATTCCCGAGTGGAAGTGGGATGAGATTGGAATGGATTTTATTACCGGACTTCCAAGATCCAACCGAGGCCATGATTCAATCTGGGTCATCGTTGATCGACTGACCAAGGTTGCCCATTTCATCCCTGTCAACACCACCTATCGGGGACATCAGTTGGCCGACTTGTATATTTCCAGAATAGTGAGCCTGCATGGTGTGCCTAAGAAGATTGTATCTGATAGAGGCACGCAATTCACCTCAAGGTTCTGGAAATCCCTTCATGAAGCCCTCGGAACCAAGCTAGCGTTTAGCACAGCTTATCATCCCCAGACCGATGGCCAAACTGAGCGAGTGAACCAGATATTGGAGGACATGCTTCGTGCATGTGTTCTATCCTATGGTTCCAAGTGGGAAGATTGCCTTCCGTTTGCAGAATTCTCGTACAACAACAGTTATCAGTCCAGTCTGCAAATGGCCCCTTTTGAAGCCCTTTACGGCAAGAAGTGTCGTACACCCCTGAATTGGTCCGATACAGGAGAAGGCAAATTGTTCGGACCAGATACCCTCCGTGAAGCTGAAGAGCAAGTTCAGCTTATTCGTGAACGACTCAAAACTGCCCAATCCCGTCAGAAGAGTTATGCTGACACCAAGCGTCGTGACCTCACTTTCAGTATCGGAGATTATGTTTATCTCCGAGTGACACCCCTTAAAGGAATGCAGCGTTTCCATGTCAAAGGAAAGTTAGCGCCAAGGTATATTGGACCCTTCAAGGTCCTTGCTCGTCGAGGAGAAGTATCCTATCAGCTGGAGTTACCCCAGAGTTAGGAGATTATCATGATGTCTTCCACATTTCCTTGCTCCGGAAGTGTCTTGAAGTTCCTGACCAGCCTGATGTTTTCAAAAACATCGACCACCTCTCCATCGACCTGAACCAAGACCTGACTTATCGTGAGAGACCCCTCAAATTCTCGAAGAAGATGTTCGTGTTACCCGAAGACGTGCGATCAAGTTTTACAAAGTTCAGTGGACTAACCACTCCGAAGAAGAAGCAACTTGGGAACGCGAAGATTATCTTAGAAGCGAATTTCCAGACCTCTTTAATACCCAGGCCTAGCAAATCTCGGGACGAGATTTATTCTAAGGGGGGAAGGATTGTAACATCCCAAAATTATTATCAGGATTATGTTCCAAAAATGAGAGCCAACAAAAACTTTTGTTAATTTTATGTGTTGATCTCTTGCTGTTACTTGTGTGGTTTAATTCTTGTTGCTTGTGTTATTCCTTCTTGCTAGTGGTTTGTTGTTTGCTCTAAATAAAAGCAAGAAGAAAGGAAAAGAATTGAAATAACAAATAAAGCAAGAAAAATAAAAGTGACAATTGTGTCACACAAATTCTCCAAGAGGAGAAACAAAAATGGTTTCAAACAAAATTGAAAGGAGAGGTTATATAAACTCTCCCATTTTTACTCCTATAACTTTTCCCTCTCAAAAATTTAATTAAAAAAAAAACCTAAATTTAAATTCTATTTACTTCTTTATTAAATTCAAATCACAAAGTGTGCTATGTTGCACTTGTCAATTAAATTGCACCACAGCACCACAAACCTATATTTGGATATGTGAAACAAGTTATGAAAATAAATTTCAGAAATTCAAATTCAAATTTGGCTCAAGCATTTCGTCGAACACATTGCAGTCATGCACTGTGTTCTTCCCCATTTCATCCAACCCGAAGATCAATTGATCAAATTCGGGTGTTGTTCGTCGAATTGATGCTGGCAACCTCTTTCTCTCCTCTCCCCGAACTCGCCGCGCTCAAGAAATCGAAGAGGGGAGGATGGCGTCGACGAGAAGCGTCGGAGGGGACACGCTCCGGCGAGCACGCGCCATGTCGCGCAAGTGGCCGTGGCGTGGCAATGCCGCGTTGCTCAGCTCCGTGCCCCCCTCTCTCTCCCTCACCTCGCTGCCCCCTCTCTGGCCGCACCGCAGCCCGCAGGAACCCGCCTCCGCCGGAGTGACGCCGTGTGCAGTGCGCGCCGCGCACCGCCCGAGCGTTCCCTGGCCGTCCCACTCGCGAGCACGCTCTGCTCGTCGACACGCACTCGACCTTGCTCCCTGCCACTCCCACATCGTAGCCGCACCTCCACCGCCCCTACGGCGAGCGCACGTCGCCCCTGGAACCGCCCTGCTCCGAGTCCACCGTGCGCCGCCGCGGGTGCATAAATACCCCACCCGTGCCCGAGCTCTCCACACCCCGCACCACTGCCTTCACCCCTCTCCACTCCTCTGTGCACCGCCAGGAGGGCGGAGCCACTCCCTCGAAGCTCCAGTTGCCCGTGAGCTTCCTCGACGCTCCGCCGTGTCCGAGGTAGACGAAGCACACGGCCGTGCCGTGCTGCTGCCCCATTCCCCTCTCTGACCCCTGCACTTTGCTCACCATGGACACCGCCCTCACCGCCGCCTTTTCCTCGATTGTTTCGTGCACCAGAGCGCCCGCAGGAGCTTGCCGGAGATCGTGGCCGTGCCGTGGAAGTCCGACGCCTCGCCATCGCCGCTGCAGCCCTCCCCAGCAAGTACAACTCGCACCACCGCCTTCCTCGAGCCTCCGCAGTTCTCCAGCACCCTCCCCGAGCCTTCCCAAGCCCTCTAGGTGAGCTTCCCGTGCACCTCGCCGTCGCCGGAGCTCCGGCGTCGCCGTTGTTCTGTCGACGATGAACTCGAGCTCCAGGAGCCGTTGGATCTAGATCCAACGGTAACTTACCGCTTCGGTTAGGCGTTAGGCTGACGGGCTGACCCCACCTGTCAGCATTTTATTCAATTCCCAGCACACACCGAGTCACTGACTCGTGGACCCCACCTGTCATACTTTTCAACATTATCCGGAGCAATTAGATTTTCGAATTTAGTTTTCTCTGGAAATTTCAGTACTGGACCCAACTTAGAAAATCAATATCTCAAGATTTAGGAATCCAAATAAATCAAACTCAATTGTTCTGGAAAGCTTATGAAATTGTTTAACCAACACAATTGGTCTCATGCCATTTAATTAAATAGTTAAAAAGTATTATTGAAAATGCCACAGAAGGTTTAAAATCTAAACTTGTTTGTTTCTGATACTCTGTTAGTCCAAATAATTCCAAACCAATTTTGCTAGCTTAGTACTGCCTGTATTAGCTCCCCTAATTTTGGTAGAATTAATTAAGCAGTATTAATTGTTGACTTTAAGATAAACCCTTCTGGACTAAAACAAACAAATATGTTCATTGGTTGACCCAAATGAGTTAGGACCAATTTTGTTAGCTCACATATAGCCATGTTTAGTTACCCCTAAAAGGGTTTAATTTTTGGAACAACAGAATTTAAATGGTAGCTAAAACTTGAATATTAAGCTACTGGATTCAATCCAATGTGTAGGGAGTTTGGTAACTCCAAATGATCCAATTCAAATTGGGTTGTATTCTACACATCAGTGGCTTTCCATAGAATTTTAGTTTGTATTTTTGTGACCAACAGAACTCAAGTTGTGGAATTAAACATGAATAACTAGTTTCTGCCATAATTTGGACTTAATTAAATAATGTTTAATTCAATTTATTTGAAAACCAAATTGTGTGGTTTGTGTGTGCAGTAGCTAATTGTGATGTTTATGATTGTTGTGTTGAGATGATTGCTTGTATAGCTTAGTGATTGGTTGCATTGTTTGTTTATTAATTAGACGAGAACGTTGTCGGATATATCGAGGAAGGAGAGTTTGCTGAAGTTGAAGAACAAGAGCAAGATCACTTTGCCAAGCAAGGCAAGCTATTCCCTGAGCTTGCACTACCAACATATGCATCTACTTTCATAACATGTTTTACTCTCAAAGCAAGATTTATAAAACTCATTTCAAAAGTATATGGATATTATTTTGCCACCCTATGTAGTAGTTTATGTAAAACTTTAGGATGGGAAAACAATGTTGTTTATTCAAAACTCCTTTGAAATGTCTTGTGAGTTTATGGAATGCCGAGATGTCGGTGTTGTGTTGGAAAAGTGGAAAAGTGGTGATGTTTATGAAAAATGCACAGTGTGTCCTTGTACTTACGTCAACCATCCAATACCCTGTGCGACCACCTCCACCACATATGGGAAACAGGCGTAGTCATATAATTTGCTCATATTAGTATGGGACTCCTCAACAACGAGGATGACCTCGTTCCATGAGGGGATGGTCATGGCGACCTACCCCCTGACCTGGGTCCTGGCATCTGAGGATGGGGGATTGAAGGGTTCGCTCGCCGGGCAGAACTACGAGTCCTCACACTTAGGTTTCCCGACGGGGAATCTGGACTGGGTGTCGATGGAAAGGATGATAATTTCGTAGCGGTAGGATCCTATACTAGCATGAGCAAAGGACAGGCTATGGTCGGCGGCTTACTTCGCATACACCTGTATGGCGAGACGTGGCGGACACGATGAGCTGCCGGATGGATGTGGGATAAAAGCGTGCTACCTCTGCAGAGGGTTAAAACTATTCGAATAGCCGAGTCCTCGGATATGGACAGCTGGGAGACCCTACTTTGACCATGTGCAAGTTTTTGGAAAAGCTTTTAAGTTTAAAAGAAATTGAAATGGTGATGGGGTTACACATCTATACCAAATGAAGTGGTAGGAGTTGTGGGAATAAATGGACTATGGTGAGCCATGGTCATGAAAAGGAGGAGTTTTTGAGAAACAAAATGAAATGGTGACTTCTTTCAAAGATGGTTATAAAACTCTTCTTACCTTTTTCAATAAAGATATAGAGCTGTTTTAAAACAAATAAGAGTGCATACTCATGTTGGGGTAGTTTGCGAGTACATTCAAATGTACTCATATTGGTTTCGTCCCTGGCTATTGTCCTAGCCAGACTACGAGGACTACAAGGAGGAGCACTACGCCGAGCAGGAATATGGCGACTTCTACGCCAACTAAGGATCTCCACAAGTCAGCTGCCTGTCGGGTTGTCATCATTAGAATATGATGTCTACTACGCCGTAGCTTCCGCTGATATATTTTGGTTTGGCCCATGAAGGCACCTATGTAAGAACTTGGTCTAAATGACCATTTATGGAAGACTTTTATTCGGTACTGTAATGGATGTAAACTTTGGTATCCAATTCGGATTATGTGCAACGACAGACTGATCACGGGATCGTTGTGTTAAGCATAATCGGGTATTTCGGACAGCTAGTCCGGGGTCCCCACACCACACTCGCCAGGACTCCAGGAGGCCTTCTCCGATCTCGAGTCAGGTTTGGGTTTAACTGTCGGTTCGTTCAATTTTTTCGTCAACAAGCTTGGTGTGCAGGACTTGATGGATCCACGCCAACTCGCGACTTTCGCACCCGAGGCTCCATCGGCTGTGACTCCTTCGACTGCGGATCTTTCCGCTGCGTCCATACCATCATCAACCCTCCAAGCATGTTCATCTGCAACAACCATGTCCACACGAGAGATGCGCGAGCTCATTGAAGAGCTCCAGGGCGAGGAGGCCGAATCAGCATACCGCACAAACGATCCCGAGCTAGATCAACCACTCGAGGATAGTTTCGACTGCGGGATCTCCCTCAGCGACTTCGATGACCTCGAGACTCATATCGACAACCACGTCGACTCCGAGATCTGCGCCAACAACAACCTCGACTCCGAGGCTCACAACAACCTCGTCGACGCCGAGATGGGCATAGGCGATGAAGACGTCGACTGCGAGATCCGTCCAGACGAACCACTCGATGAACATGCAGGCTCAGACATGAGCCTCGACGAAGATGTCGAGTCTATGACGGGACTCGAAAGTACATACATATGCCGTCGGGTCATACCCCAATAGGTCTATGTGGCCATCGCCGCAGAAACATCAGAAACTGCGGCCAGTCGCAGGCCTACAGAATTTCCGTGCACAGTCACTATGCCGGACGGAGCCACAACCCTCACAATCACTGCTGAGATGGCAACAAAAGCAGATAAAGTCATCAAGGAGTGCACAATGATGCCAGCAGACGCAACACAAGAAGAGATGTTGACCTTCCAGTACTTCAACTGGCAGGAGTCACTTCGACTGAAGCAGATAAGAGCCACACTCGAAGAACGCAAAAAGCAAGCTAGCTTGTCAAGTGTGCGCAGAAGACAGCTCTCCCTGAGCTCCACCGGGCGAGCAGACACAGGACGCAGATCAAGGTTGTCACACCTCTCGCCAGGCGAGAAGGCGGCACTCACCCGCAACTTAGGCAACTCCTTCATGACATACGACGAGGAAGGACTGCCGGTGCCCAAAACAGCAGGTGCTCTCTACACCGCTGCAGCATACCTGGAGGCAATCAAGCCCCCAGCGGATGACCCCAATGCAAAACTACACCGCCAACAGATCAAATCACTCGCCTTAGCTGCAAAGGCCATACGCCAAGTTCCAAAAACTCCAGGTGGGAGTCGAGACCGTGCCCTAGTCGACGCGCCTCGGGAAGAGCATAATCACAGTGGTCGTCGCCACCACTCGAAGGAAAGAAGCGGCTCGCGAAGGCGCAGGTCCAGGAGCAGGTCACGCAGATCATACAGTAGCGACTCATACTCCGATCGAGAGCCTGAGCCACATGGAGCTCTGTGCTTCACTCGACGCGTCCGCGAGACACGGATGCCCAAAGGGTTCAAACTCACATCTGAACAGCCCAAGTACACGGGTCGACAGGAACCTTCCGGGTGGCTGGAAGATTACAGGCTGGCTGTCGCATGCCAGCGAGGCACGAACACCACAGCCATGCAGTACATACGACTGATGCTCGAAGGCACAGCCCGCGACTGGCTCAAGGCCCTACCTTCATCAAAGTACGACTCGTGGGATCACTTCCGCGATGACTTCATCAAAAACTTCGAGCCTCTGTGTGAGCGCCCAAAAACGTTCGAGGAGCTGCGGGCCTGCGTTCAGCGTTCAGACGAAGCGTTGAGGTCATACATCAGACGATGGACTGAGATACGTAACTCAGTTGGAGTGGTTTCAGAAGATATGGCCATGGATGTTTTCGTCATGGGCCTCGCCAGGCGAGACCTCAAAGAAGCACTTGGCCGCAAAAAGCCAAAATCTGTAGCCCACCTCCTGCAAATCGCGACTGAGTGGGCAGATGGAGAGGATATGGCACGCACCGCACACGGGTCCTCACCCCGTGACAAACACGAGAATAGCAGTCGAAGCCATAGAGACTCGTACAGAGATGACCGAAGGCGCAAACGTTCAAAACGTCATTACGACGACGACAGACCCGAATTCATGGCGGCTGGGTTCTCCACACCCCGCAACGATCAGGACAGAAGCGACCGACGGTCGGAAGAGCGAGACAGTCGAGATGATCGGCGAAACAGTCGAGATGATCGACGCGATGGCCAACGCAGTGACAGCTACAAGAGGAAGGATTGGCGCAAGTCACGGGCACAATCTGAGCGATCATTCGAAGAAAAGATGGACGCTGATTGCAGATTCCACCTGTACAAGGGGGACGATGGAAAACTGCGGTCCAACCACTCGATGAGAAACTGCAGGGAGTTCGACCAGATGGCGACTGATTACGTAAATCGCAGAAAGGCAGCAGCCGCACAAGCACCTGCACCCGCGCCTCAGCCAAACAACGTGCCTGTTCTGATGGCACCACCTCCACCACCACAGCCTGCCCCAGGCGGAAATCTCGCGGGTGCCATACAGCCCGTGCCTCGGGTGGACGAACCACAGTACCCTCCGCCCCAAGGGCAGATGTACATGATACAGAAAGGTCGACCTTCCAACAGGGAGCAAAAGCTTCGCACTCGACAGGTAAACATGGCGGTCATGTCACCGCCTGCGGTGACAGAGTACTTAAAGGGATCTGATACTGCAATAAGCTTCAGCAAAGAGGACCACCCTCCGTCGGTTGTTCGACCAGGGCACTCTGCTCTGGTACTCGACGCGCAAATTGGAGGCTACGCCATGTCCAAGGTCTTCATGGATGGTGGGAGCGGCATAAACATCATCTTCGCAGATACGCTCCGCAAAATGAATAGGTCAGTCGAAAACCTGCCAAGATCCTCAAATACCTTCCACGGTATCGTTCCAGGGAAAGCAATAAGTCCAGAGGGCACCATACAACTCGACGTAACGTTCGGGGACAAGCACCACTTCAGGAGAGTCGATTGAGTTCGAAGTGGTCGACTGGAAATCACAATACCATGCTATACTTGGACGCCCGACGTTCGCTCGATTCATGGCGGTGCCGCATTACGCATATCTCCAGCTGAAAATGCCTGGACCAAAAGGAGTAATCACAGTCAAGGGGAACTTCCAAAAGTCTGACTCTTGCGACCGAGAATTCAGCAAAATCTCTGAGATGTTTGGCATGGAAGCAACGCTCGCCGATCTAGCGGTCTCCAACGATCGAACACTTATGCCAGAACAGAAAAAGGTGGCAGTCGACAGAGCATTCAGTGCCACCAACGACACAAGATCGCATCAGGTGCACCCGACAGACCCGACCAAGACAGTCAATGTCTCGTCGAGTCTACCTATCGCATAGGAAAGCGCGCTCGTCGAATTCCTCCGTGAGAACTGGGATATATTTGCATGGTGTCCAGCAGACATGCCAGGTATTCCCAGGGAATTCGCCGAGCACTCTCTCCAGCTACTTCCAGGTGCTAAACCAGTCAAGCAAACAATGCGCCGCATATCTGGCCCAAAAAGAACTGCAGTCGAAGCCGAAGTCGACAGGCTACTCGCAGCAGGATTCATCAGAGAGATCAAGAAATCACAATGGGTGGCTAACCCCGTACTTGTAGAAAAGAAGCATACAGACATCCTGCGGATGTGTGTTGATTTTACAGCACTCAATAAGTGTGTCCAAAGGATCACTTTCCACTACCTCGAATCGACCAGATCGTCGACTCCACCGCCGGGTGCGCTCGCTTATCCTTCCTGGATGCTTACTCGGGTTACCACCAGATAAGGATGAAGGAAGAGGATGAAGAAAAAACGGCGTTCATAACCCCACTCGGGGTCTACTGCTACACCACAATGCCTTTCGGGCTCAAAAACGCAGGCGCAACCTATCAGCGCATGATGCAAGATTGCCTCAAGAAGCAGATTGGGCGAAACGTCCAAGTCTATGTAGATGACATAGTCATCACCACAAGAGAAGAAAGCACGCTACTCGATGACTTGCGGGAGACATTCGCAAACCTCAAGCGCTTCCACATCAAGCTCAACCCGAAGAAGTGCACCTTCGGCGTGCCAGCTGGGCAACTCCTCGGGTATCTAGTCTCAGCTCGAGGAATCGAGGCGGACCCGGAGAAAATACAGGCCATCTTGACGATGCAAAGGCCTTCAAAGCTCCACGACGTGCAAAAATTGGCGGGTCGAGTAGCAGCGCTCAGTCGATTCATCAGCAAGCTAGGCGAAAAAGCACTCCCGTTCTATCGACTGATGAAGAAAGCAGATAAGTTCGAGTGGACGCCAGAAGCCGAAGCAGCCTTCACGGACCTCAAGCGAGTCCTCACAAGCCCTCCAATCCTCGTAGCACCAAAGGAACGCGAGCCACTATACCTATATGTCTCTGCAACTAACAGGGTGGTAAGCACCGTTCTAGTGGTCGAACGCAGGGAGGAGGGGCACGCGCAAAGCATACAACGTCCAGTCTATTACTTGAGTGAAGTACTCTCCACATCAAAGCAGCGGTACCCGCATTATCAGAAACTGGCATACGCCGTGTTCATGTCCTCAAGGAAGCTGACGCATTACTTCTCCGAGCACCCGATCACTGTAATCAGTACTTCAGGGATCGGGGACATCCTCACAAACCCCAATGCAACTGGGCGAGTAGCAAAATGGCTCATCGAGCTAGCTCCAAGAGACATTAAGTATGATTACCCGAAGGCCATCAAAGCACAAGTTTTACCCGACTTCCACACCGAGTGGATTGAAGCTCAGCTCCCAGGAGCACCAGATGTGTCCAATTCTTGGACCATGTACTTCGATGGCTCGAAGAAAAACGAAGGCGCAGGCGCAGGTGTCATCCTCATATCACCAAAGGGCGACAAGCTCCGCTACATCCTGCAAATGGGATTCGAGTTCCCATCCAATAACGAGGCAGAATACGAAGCTCTGATACATGGCATGAGGATGGCCAAAGCCCTCGGGTGCACTCGACTGATGATCTACGGCGACTCGAATCTGGTGGTGCAGCAAACAATGAAGGCTTGTGACGCAATCGCAGATAACATGATCGCCTACCGTGACTTGTACAACATCATGGAGGGCAGCTTCGAAGGCTGCGAGTTACGGCACATAGGGCGTGAAAGCAATGAAGAAGCGGATAAGTTAGCCAACATTGGCGCGACCAAAGCTCCAGTGCCACCTGGTGTCTTTTTCGAGCGCATAGAGCATAGATCAATCAAAAAGAAGCGAGAACCTCCTGCAACAGCCGCACCAGCCAAGAGCAAAGCACCCAGCACAGAGGACCCACCAGTCGAGGTACTCCTCATCGAGCCAACTTGGACTCAACCTTTCCTCGCATACATACTCCGCGGCGAGGTACCCGAAGACTTCACAGAGTCAAGACGCGTCACTCGACGATCTAAAGCATACACTGTCATCAACGGTGAACTTTACAAACGCAGCATATCAGGTATGTTCCAGCGTTGCATAGCATTTGAAGATGGCCAAGCCATCCTTCGTGATATTCATGCAGGAACTTGCGGGCATCACGCCAGCAGTCGATCACTCGTAGCCAAAGCCTTTCGCGCAGGCTTCTACTGGCCCACAGCACTCAAAGACGCGGAGGACATAGTCAAAAGGTGCATCGGCTGCCAAAAATTTGCCACAAAGCCGCACGCACCCGCATCGGCGTTGAAGACAATACCATTGGCCTGGCCTTTTGCCCAGTGGGGGCTCGATATGGTTGGGCCACTCAAAAAATCCTCCCATGGAGGGCATACTCACCTTCTGGTGGCGGTCGACAAGTTCACCAAGTGGATCGAAGCAGTACCCATCACAAGTTCGACTGCCACTACAGCAGTCAATTTCATAAAGTCCATCATATATCGCTTTGGTGTGCCAAGCAGCATCATCACGGACAACGGTACAAACTTCACGGCTGAGGAGTTCAAATCCTTCTGCAAAGAGCAAGATATCACGCTCAATTATGCATCTGTGGCGCACCCGCAATCAAACGGCCAAGTCGAAAAGGCCAATGGGCTTGTGACAAGTGGGATCAAGAAGCGCCTCCTGGTGCCACTCAAAAGGGCTGCGGGTGCTTGGGTAGAAGAGCTTCCGTCTGTGCTATGGAGCCTACGCACAACACCCAATGCCTCAACGCAATTCACTCCATTCTTCATGGTCTACGGCGCAGAGGCAATTCTGCCATCAGACGTAAGGTTCAACGCACCAAGAGTCGAAGCATACAATGAAGAAGATGCAGACGAGGCACTCGAAGACGCAGTCGACCTGCTAGAAGAGGCGCGTAACACGGCGCTCGCACGCACAGCTATTTATCAGCAGGACCTCCGCAACTATCACAGCCGTCGACTGCGTACCAGGTCCTTCGAGGTTGGCGACCTGGTACTTCGACTGAAGCAAAAGAAGGTGCATAAACTCGCTTCTCCATGGGAAGGACCTTTTATCATCACCGAGGGTTGGTGGTGGAGCATATAGACTGAAGCACGCGAAGACAGGAGAACTCTCGCATAATCCTTGGAACGTTGCGCAGCTGCGCCGTTTCTATGCTTAGATTGATCAGTCGAACAATGTAATAGGCACATATGTCGGATAGCTGCAGGTTTCAGACGCGCTCTTTTCCTTACCAGGGTACCTAAGGGGACTGGAAGGTTTTTAATGAGGCGGCCTGCAGCTTAACATTCAAAAAAGGAATATAATTCATGATTCCTCATATTTCTCCCTGCTTACTACTCGCATAAATTGATTTCACAAAATTAGCCTCACCCGAGCACTCGGGGGCTGCGCTATCTCAAAAAGCATGTGTTTCCGCTTGTTCACAACATAATACCCCAGCCGCACTCGAATACTCGGGGGCTGGGTCATAAAAACATACATAAACACAAAAGTGCTTAACCCACTCAATTATTCGAGGGTTGAGCCTAGAAGCATCAAGTGAAGCTTCAAGTATTGCAAAAATTCATAACCGCACATAAATAGTCATGGACTGTGCAGCTTATGTTTGATACTCTAAAATATTTCTATCAAGTTCACTCAAAATACACGGGGGCTGGATAGTCCTAATTTTACAGCATGTTGCTTCATACACCCCGCTCAACAGGCTCGGGGGCTGCATACGTGTAAACAAATAATGTACAATAATCACAAGTGTTGCGTTTTACACTTTGGAGTTACTTCCCATACACATAACCTACTCAACAGGTTCTTCCTTGGGTTCAGTCCATTTTTCCTCCTCCTTCAGCACACGATGGATTAGGACCAGTGCGTCCACTCGTGTCTCTTGGTAGTGCTCCTCCATCGGCACAGGACCACCACCTGGTAGGGTGCGGGTCCCATCGCAATCCTTTTCAAATCAAGGTGCGGAAGGTGCGATCGCACAAAGGCAAGAGCAACGTTAGCCCCGCTAACCAGTTGCTCACGCACAAACTTCTTGATCGCCTTGCCCTTTCGAAATTTCTTCAGCAAAGCCACAAGGCCTTGTGGTTGCTCATTCAAAGGAAACAAAGCTTCGTGAACTCGAAATAAGGCCAGCCTGCAAGTCTCCAGTCGAATGGCTGTGCGCCAAGCACGGTCTAGAAGCCTTACCAAAATGGCACTCTTCTCCCTGTCTGACCAGAAGGGGTGGGCGGAGTACTCAGTGCTATTCGCATGACCATCGAGTCGATCCTGAATTCGTGCCTCCTCCTTTATTGGGTCAGAACAAACACCTGCGCAAAAGCAAAGGGCTCATCATCGCCCAGTCGAGTCACCTTGCTAAGAGGAGATCTCGATGATTCAAAAATGTCTTACATTCGAGTTGCAGGTTTATTTTTTCCAACTCCTCAAGCAAAAAGGCCTCCCGTTCTGAAGTTGGGGATGGCCTCGACTGCAACTCAGCATACGCGTCTTGTGCCACCTTCAGTTCGCCCTTCACATCAGAAAGCTTCTGCTGAAGGTAGTCCATAATTTTCTGGTCGTTCACGCTTCGCGACTTCGAAGAACCACCCACAACAGGGCCAGTTGATGGTTTAGAGGCTTGTTTCTACAGTCAGAATAATTAAATGCATAAGGAAGCATGAAGAGCTCAAGCAAAAGGCTCGGGGGCTGCGCCTCCCGATTGCTGAATTTCATAATTCATAACATGACAGATACGATGTCTGATGATTTACACTTAGCAAAAGCAAAAGGACGACATTCCTAGACCTAGTCGACAAAGGGATCACTAGCTAAGTCGTCGACTTCTTAGAGGAAGTTTTCTTCGCCTGGACCTTGGCTGCCCTTTCTTCAACAGTTGTCACCATCTGTTGAGCGTATTTTCTGGCGGCATCCATCCAAGGGTTGAACCCGACAGTTTTGCCGTCAGAACCCCGTGGAAACTTTGTCGTCGCCTTGTCAAAATCTGCCTCGACTCCGTGCGCGAGCAACATGAGAAAAGTAGTCTGAGCACCACTTACCATTTGCTCGCGACAGAAATCGGCGACGGCGGTCCCTTCAGGATTGAACAGCTCCACTAGTTCCGCAAAAGAAGATGGAAGCTCTTCGCCGGGGAAGAAGCTGCCATGGAGGCCGCCTAAGGCACTCGCCGCCTGCGTCAGCATCTCCCCTGCTCTGCTGCTGGTAACCTCCGAGACAGCCACGCTTTCATCAAGTGAGGCGCCAAGGCTTTGCTTGCCAGTAGCAGAAGGGCCATCCATCACGCCTAGCATAAGGACAAAATGATCAGCACAATATATCAGGAACCTCAAAAGGAACACAGCAAAAATTCATACCAGTTAAGCTGGTGCTGGCGGCAGAAAGTCGACCAATTGCCGACTCCTCTCTCAGCTCAGCTGCTTTCAGCCTCTTCTGTAGATCATCCACTCGACGAGTGGCTTGGTTCAAATTTTCTGCTGCATCAGCGGCAGCCTCTGCAAAACAACCACACATGGTCAGCAGACTGCAAGAGGAATCAGACTTAACACGTAAAAGCATAAAAAGATACGCACTCTTCGCAGCTTCGAGTTGCTCCTGCAGGGTGGCGGCTTCCGTCTCCTTGTGCACATACTTGGCACCAGCCTTCAGCAACTCTTTTACAAAAGCCTAAGTGAAACGGCATAGACGAAATCATAACTCAATATCTGAGTTTATGCAAAAAAGTTTGGCACTCGACGAGGCATAAAACTTACGTGCTCCAAGAAGGAAGAAGTCGACGCAGGGATATCTGCAGCCGCAGCTCCGCTCTCAGTTGCTGCAACCTCCGGTTCGGGTGGTGTAACTGTGGCCGTAGCAGCAGGAGTCGCAGACGTAGGCGGCTGCTCTGGTGGCAGCGTCCGTGCAGTTGATGCTGCGCTGCTCTTATCCGCCGTAGGTGGCGGAGGCATATCCTCATCCGAGGAAACACTGTGTCAAAACATTATCAGTGGCATAGTTCATAAAGTGACAAAGCATATTCACATAATACTTACTCCCCAGTGAGGTCACATAAATGATCAGGCGCCAGCATACCCATGCTGGGGCGTGATTTCTTCGGGACGCGAGGGGGAAGCGAGCGAATGGGAGGGACGTTGAGCGGCGCCTTTGTCGACTCCGTCTCATTCCCCTCCTTTTCCTCAGAATCAGCGGTGTCTTCTTCCTCGCGTGCCCGCTTCTGCTTGCCCTGCACCTCAGTATCGCCTTCATCGGCTTCTGGAGTGTGTGCAGTGGCGAGTGAAGCCACTTCATCATCTGAGCCCGCATCGAGTGGCTCGTTGTGCAGCACTGGGCCGTCCTCAGGCAGAGGAGGCATCGACTCATATATTCTGTGGCCCTGCACACAGAAACCGCAAAGGAGTCAATCTCACACATGCATAACATATGAACTAACATATGGTATCGGCTATTACCTCTGGAAGAGGATTGCTGGTCTCATAGGGAGCCACAGGCGAGTTCATCTCGCAAGGTTCTTCATCGGTGAGCTTGGTAAGGCCTCTTACCAATTTCTCCGCTTCGGCATCAGATAGCTCGACTGCGCGCGAGCGGGTTGGATCAGAAGCACCGCTGTATGCCCACAAAGCATGCACTCGAGCTCGGAGAGGCTGCACTCGCCTCTTTGCCATGATGGCCAGAAAATGGATGCCCGTAACCTCTCGACCAGCAGTGGTCTGGAGCTTCAGCACCTTCTCCATCAGAACGTCAGCCTCTTCGGCTTCGACTCCGGTCGGCTGGGAGATCCAGGAGGGCCTCTTCTTCACCAGAGCATCCGCATCAAAAGGACGCAACCCGAAAGCTTGGGTGCCTATGGTCACATCCTTGATGTAAAACCACTTCTGGCGCCATCCTTGCACAGTGTAACATCCCAAATTTTGGAACTAAGAAAAACTTAGTTTTACAAGACCCAAAATTCAGAACCAACAAAAACTTTTTGAAATAATTCACTAATGGTTGTGGATTCCTTCCCATTGCTATGTTTGAACTTGTGTGATCTTGGTTGTGCTGTTGATCTTTTGTGTAAGTGACTTGTTTGTCTTGAATGCATCATCCTGGTGACTGTTGATCTTGTTGTGATGTTTGCTTGTGTGGGAAACTAATCAAATTCTACTTGAACATTATTTAGAACACACATGACAACACATTTGGAGTGTGACTTGAATAAGAACAAATCCTCTAAAATTATTCACACCCAAGTTAAAATCCTAAATTAAGGGAAGTGATCTTATTAAAATTCCCTCTCTGTCTATTCCTCTATGTTATGAAAACAATTATATTTCCTTTATCAAAATTCTAGGAATGAGATGAAATAATAATCATATCAACTCCATACCACTCTCTCCTCAAGTAAATATACTCTTCAATTTAAAGCAAACTCCTCAAACTATTCAATAAATGGAAATTAAGATCATGAATTAAAGAAATGATCTTAATAAATTACTTTCCCTACTTAACTACCTATTTCCTTCAAAGAAATATTTTCTCTATGAAAATAAAAACTATTTGAAGTTAATATATTTTTCAACAAAGTTCCAAGAGTTCAAAATTAATACTTTGAACTTGCTTTAAAATTTCTAAAGGATTATAAAATTGTATTTAAGAAAATGACATATTTGAACCCTATGAACAAATGTTGTTCAACACATTTTATTTTCAAACACCAATTTTTGTGGAGCTTCTACATGTATATGGGAGGCTACATGAATTTTCTCAGATTTTTAGAAAATGTTTAAGTGCCTCAATTAAATCACTGAAAACTCACTGGTTTTAAAATAAAACAGAAAAGGACTTGATTGTAAAAAGAAAAAGAAGTCCAGGGGGTTTTCTGGAAGAACATCATCTTCTCTGTAGCAGCAATGGCGCAGCGTCGCCGTGTCGTTCGCCCGATGCCGCGCACGCGTCCAGGCCCCCCCCTCTCGCTCCTCTGCCGCACGAAGAAGTAAGGAGGGCCCCCCTCCGAAGCTCCTCTGCCCTCCACCACTCACCCCCTCGCCAGTTCCCTCTCTCCCTCTCGTTTCCTCTCCCCGACCCGAAAACCTAGCCGAAGCTCCGCCGCCACATCGCCGCCATTCTAGAGCTCCCAGAGAAAATCGAAGACCGCCATCCTCTCCGCCTCGACGTCCTCTACGTGCCTGTCCAAGGAATCATCGCGGGAAGCCGTGAATCCAGCTGTGCATCGGCGTCTTCTTCATCCCCGGCCGCCGGACATCCAGGAAGCTTGTGAGCGATGTAGTCCACCATTCGCCGCCATTTCTGCTTCCCTGGGATTCCCTCCTCGCGGTCTAACTCTTAGACATCTCCTTTTCCTTTAAGGATCACCGGAGCGCCGTCGCCGACCTCGCCGTGCTCCCTGTTCGACGCCTCGCTCCGCCGTGCACGCTCTGGAGGAAGAAGAAGCCACCGTACCCTTTCGTGCACATGGGCCGCTAGCTGGGCCGCCTCTGCGCCGCAAGGCACGGATCCGGGCCAGATCTGGCCCATCTGTTTATTTTTCAGTAGATCTAATATATGATTTTATTTCCTGTTTAATTTTGCAGTATAGCTTTAATTCAAATGTGACAGATCTGTGGTAGATAATTAAGTGATTCAAATTTTGTGAAGTTCATATGTGTTTTCTTAAACATGCAGAACTGGTTGGTTGCCAAAATATATTTTTAACTGTGGTCTAGATTTAATCTTGTAAAAAGCATCTTTTCCACTAAATATTAAATATCCAGAGTTTTATAACTCCAAAATTTGCAAACTAAAATTCTATGGAAAGCCTGAAGTGACATATTTCTAGATCTGTTGGTCTCATATGCAAATGAAGTCCAAAACAAAAGTTCTATTCATTCTTAAAAACCCACCAGTGGCACTTTGGTGATTTTTGTAGATTTTTCTGAAATGATTTTTTGGAGCAAATCTAATTGTGGTAGTTTCTAATGGTATCAGAGAGTCCAAATCTAGCTTGGCATAATTATTTGATTAACAGAACTCTCTAGGTGCAATATTTAGTAAAAGTGATGTTTTGTGCCTCTAATAAAAGGAAAAAGAATTAAGTGCCTTTATTAGGAAAATGTTGGTTGTATTGTTTGTTGCATGTTTAGGTACTGTTATAGATTTTCTCTTGCTATTTAGTATGTTAGTACTGTTAGTAACTTGTGTTAAGATAGTATTGAGTAAAGTATATGTGGTTAAATGATGCTTAACAAATTTCAACAATTGTTTAATTATACTTGTGTGCTTAATAATTCATATGAGCTAAATAGCCGCTTGCAACTAAAATTGTAAGCTACTGGTTGATTAAGTTTGTTAATAAAAGTAACCCCTAGAGGTGATTTAACTTTTGTCTGAAGTATTTCCTGATTAGGGAAAAATGGTTGTTAATTACCTCTAGTTGAGGGTGTCTTTGTGCCCCTTGTTTTAGCATGTTGTGGTGTTATACTCCTGATTAGTATAATGCCCTTGTAAATGTAGATCTTAGTTTGTGGCTTGAGTGATTAGTTTGATACTTGTGGTTTGTTCCTTGTTTGTATACCACTTGTGGTTTGGTTTGCTTATTGCGTGTTGTTTTATTTTCATGTTGCGACGCTAGAGATAAACGCTACCGGGGTGGTATTTGGAAAGGATTTATCGGAGAACAATGAGAGTTTATTTCTTTGATCAATGAGGAGCAGTCCAGGAACATCATGCTGAAATCAGGCAAGCTACTCTCTGAGCTTGCACCTACATATATATGCATCTACTTTGATCAAATGTTTTACTTTTAAAGCAAAGATTTATAAAACCTTTTCCAAAAAGTATATGGAAACTATTTTGCCACCAATGTGGATATGTAAGATAGGGTATATCAACTATAGGATGGGAAAAATATTGTTTACTCAAAACTCCTTTGAAATTACTTGTGTGGATATGGAATACCGAGATGTCGGTATGGAAGTGGAGAACTGGAGAATGGAGGTGTTTATGAAAAATGCACATTGTGTCTTTGTACTATGACGACCAGCCAATAATCTGTGTGACCACGTTTACCCCCATATGGGAACGGGGCTTAGTCATATAATTTGCTCTTATTAGTATGGGATACCTCATCGAGGAGACGACTCTGTTATGCGTGAGGGGATGGTTTGTGAGCTCCCTGACCTGGGTCCTCGCTCAAACTCTATGGAAAGATAAGGAGGAGGATTGAAGACTTCATAAATGTGGTCGCCGGGAAAAACATATGAGTCCTCACACTTGGGGTTGCCGACGGGGACCGGACTGAGTGTCGATGGGAATTATCATATGGGTAGGATTCTATACTAGCATGAGCAAAGGAGAGACTAGGGTCGGTGGCTCAACTTCGCATACACCTTGTATGGCGGGACGTGGCTGACACGATGAGCTACCGGATGGATGTGGGTTAAAAGCGTGCTACCTCTGCAGAGGGTAATAAAACTATTCGAATAACCGAGTCCTCGGATATGGACAGTTGGGAGGCTGTCCCCTGACCATGTGCAAGTTTTGGAAATGTTTTAAGGTTTGAAAGGAAAATGGAGATGTTGTATATGTGCACTATACCGATGAGTCGGTATGAGGTTGCAGGAAAAGAGGAGGACCCTGAGGGGCTATGATCGAGAAGTGCAAAGTTTTGTGTCCATGAAAGTGGGAAATGTTTTATGCAACTATACCAAAGGGTTGGTATAAGGTTGTTGGAAAAATGATTTGACCAGGAATGGGTTTGGTCGGAAAAGGAGGAGTTTTGGAGAAATAAACGATTGGTGATTTTCCGGGAAAATGTTTGTAAAAGAGACTTTTTACCTTCTTCCACAAAGATGGATTTTAGGGAAAAAGTTTTAAAAGAGAATTCATACAAAGATAGGTTTATGGGAAAAAGTTCTAAAAAACTTCTTTTCTTTTCAACAAAGATATAGAGATGTCTTCTCAAAATAAAGGGTTTTGTTATAATAAAAATGATGCTATTGCATGCTCATGTCGGGGGTAGTTTTGCGAGTACGTAAATGTACTCATGGCTGTGTCCCTGGATATTCCCATGTCCAGAGTTCAAGAAGAAGTATGCTGAAGACCGAGAGGTCGATGACGTCAATGCGAACTAGGGCGCTTCCCAGTCAGCTGCCTGTAGGGTTAAGGCAAATGACTTGGGATCCACGCTGTTTGGTGATTTCCGCTGCAAGTACCTGTTGAAGTTATGACTTCAATCAAGTAAGTATATTTTGATTCGGTATTTTTGGATGTTCTTTTGATACCAGTTTGATTGTGCTCAGCGACAGACTGATCATGGGATCGCTGATGTTGTAGGCACAAGGGTATTTCAGACAGCTAGTCCGGGGTCCTCACAGACTTGGTATCAGAGCCATCCTGACTGTAACAGACCTTAGTTAGCATGGACGTTAGTTAGGAAAGAAATATTTTGTTAAAAATATATTGTTACTAAAAACATAATTTTTATCTGAGGAAGTCCAAAAATAACTTCCACTCTTCTCACCTTCTCAAATATTTCCGAGTCTCATCCCTCTATTTTAAGATTTTCTAAGGATTTCTCTACTCCCACTTACCCGTTCAAAATACTTGACGATGAACCCAAGTGAGACCTAATTAGCTAGCACCTACAAGTGGAAGCTTCCATCACAAGTACTCAACATTCCACATCGAGGTGATTGATCTGCAAATACCAATATTATCGATATCAACAAAGCAAGAGACCTCCGAAGACCTCAACTCAATATCAACAAATCCACTCAACTACTACCTCGACAATCTCAATTTCTCCAGCTGAAGACTAAGGCGACAAAGTGAAGACTTCACCAACCATATTTAACCCAGGCCCATAGGAAAAACATATGATAGGAACCTCGGTTGTACTACCCGATTACCACGAGTATTAGACGTCCTTTGGTACTAAATGTGACTGCTGTGTTGCTGTTGGTGTGCTCTACTCTGCCTGTGTGTTGTTGTTTGTTTGTCCTCCGCTTGTGTGTCATTTTTCTTGTGCGTTCACAATCACGCCCTGATGGCAACACAAAGTAACCCAAAATTCTCTTTTTTATAAAACTCCTTTTTGTCACCCAACAAAAACCGTTTTTGACCCCTTCGCCATAGTTACACTTTGTGCGGATGTAAACCCGCCAAGGAAAATCTTTCTAAACTATTTTCCCTCTCATCCAAACCATTTCCTGATAAGAACTGACAGTTTCGCAAGATACACAAGACCCCCGATCTTTAACCAATAGCCTGAGATTTTGCAACCTAACCGGCAAACCAGATAATGGCCTTCATGCACCTGGAACAAGTGCGTCAAGATCTTGAAGGAGACTGCAATTTTACGCCAACCTCGTGAAGACACGAGCATCACCTCGCAAAATAACTTGTGAAATTACAAGAACACCACACTAACTTATCGTATCTAACTTTAGATTAACATCTGACTCAAGTCCACGATAGTACTAACTAATCTTCTAGGACTGCAAGCCTTGACAAGAGACGAGGACATAAGGAGACCCATTTAGAATCGGTAACTAGGAGAACTCAAGGAGTGTAGGACAGTTGCTATGAAGATTCGAGCTCAGAGAAAGCAAGAAGGAGGAACTGCGACAAAGAGACTTTGAAGAGATATTTCTTAAGTTGGCAAGGAAGTAATTAATATACCAGACTATCATTGAGTATTTGGAAACTCTTATATCAGAATCTATTATTCTTAATCTCTCTAGAAACAGTGTGATATTCCAATGTTCGTGTTATATAGAAGTAGTTTGGTAACAAGCCTCATGAACTTGTTAACAAATCGCTTTTGTATGCTCAAACGATTGAGTGTCATATACAAATAAACGGAACCTCAGATAATCCAGTCCACCTCAGCCTCTGGAATATGAAAAGTAGTTTGATGACAAGACTAGCTACCTTGTTAACAAATTCTTCTCGTATGACTAAGGCAATTGATGTTATAAAAGACCTCCACAATTTTATACAACTAACTAATAGAAAGCTTCGCTCGGACTAGTGGAAGTCGTCACCACAAGGGTGGGGCAAATTGGTGTTAGAACACAAATCAAAGACAATAATAATTTTCCTAAATCGAGTGTATACCGTAGGAAGTACTCAAGTTCTAAGTAAGAAAATTACATGAAGATTCATAGTGTTTCTCCAAGGATATGATTTCCGGAAACAAGAAAAGAAAGAGGTGCCAGTGGGCGACTCAAAACTAGTTGTTAGAAAGGAGGCTGTAGGAAGATATAAGGGTGTTGAATTGAAAGTTGTTAGCCAAAAGTATGTTGGCGAGATCAAAATTTGGTGGATGATGTTGGTAATATCAAAAATTTGGGGTTTATAAACGGAGTGAAAACTTGGAGTGGATCGATAAATTAATTGGGATTGAACAGATGATATATTTGATTAATACACTGGGGCTAACCAGTTGTGGTCCCCAACCATTGGTTGTTATCTGGAACTAGGAGACATGACCTTTGATTCAAGGTTTAGAAAAAAGGTGAAAGTTATTGGATTTTTAGGAATCACTTGCTGATAAAATGATGTTTGGATTGGTTAGAAGCAAGTAAATTAAGAAGAATACTCCGGTGTTGGAATGTTTAGGGTGATTCTTAGGCAAATGACCCTTGTACTAAATTCTTATGGAATTATAGGAAGTGGTCAAAGATGAGTTAGCAAATGAGTAGATCGTTGTATGCAAGAGATAATTGGTGGAGGATAAGTGAATATTTATCGGATTCTAGGAATCAATATGACCTGGTCTAGTAGCAAGACATTCTAGGAGACAGTAGTTTTCAGAGCTTGTCACGCTCTGTTTGGATTATTCTTAGAAATATCATTTATCTTTGATTATGAGATCAAGCCCAAAAGTGTTGAGATAAAATCTGAATTTGGTTAGAAAGTGGGGCCACTCTTGATGGAATGATCACATGACTACTGGATGCTTTATTTAGCTTTGATGATATGATCGTGGGAAGATGGCAACCTGAAGGAGTCAGATAATTTGAGATATGCCTATCTGGGGAATAAATTAATCAAGAAATAATTAGTGGACCACTACGATTTTTGTGATAGAATATAATGTGGAGACTACGCCAAAAAGGTTTGATGGGTACCCGATAGATTGAACTATACTGTGATAAAGAGTTTATTCCCGAGGAAGATGATGGTGGATTAATAACTTTAGCTTGGGCAAAAGACCATGATTCAATTAACTGTTGATAGTAGTGGCCTTACCAGAATTGTTGGAATGGTATTTTGAATACTTGAGAATTATAGGCCTATGTAAAGTTGATTGTTTCGGATCTTAGGTATAAAAAGTTTGGTGTTCAGAGTATAACACCCAACTCCCTTGAAAACTTACTTAAGCCCCTCAGCCAGAAAGTTCTCTCAGAAAACCTAACTATTCTGGTGCACTCTAACTCACTTGTGAAGACACCTGCGAAGCTCCGTGAAGACCCAGGACCACAGAAGTCTTTCAAGACTAGCCCTTTTCCCACCAAGCCGAAGGAAGAAAAGCGTGAAGAAGATCTACCGGAAGTCACTAAGAAGAATCAAACAACGAGAGCACATGCTGTTGGCAACATCAACCACCAAGCAAGTCCAGACGCCTTAGAAGTTTATAACATCCCTCTACTAACTAGAACCCAGAAAGAATCAAGTACGCAGACTTGACACATCCTGAGAACAACGCGTCCCCATCTGCGACCCTCGTAAGGAGAAAATATCAGGAAGTGATATCTGCACCGACCCCAGCACAGAAGAATGACACCCAAGATGAAGATTTCAAGCTACCCAAGAAGAACAATGCCTCCAAGTCAAACCCCGATGCAACCCTCAGCATGACCGTTAAAAAGACCCCTTTTTAAGGGGGGAAGACCTGCAATAGGTATACAATAATGTAGTAATAATTAGATCCCTACGCCTTAGCCTCATAGTATCTGGAAGCAACCAACCAAGACTATCCATCCGAGTCAATCATCAAGACAACCCCATCGTTAAGGATCTGAACTCAACGCAAAAATTTATTGACAAAGAAAGCCTTGCATCATCAATTTGTCAAGATCCCAGAAGGCCACCTCACTGAAGAAGCAACGACCTCGGAAGTATAGTCAGCCCAAAACCCGTGCCCTCGTACTCCCCTGTACCACCGGGCAAATCTCGAGGACGAGATTTATTTTTAAGTGGGGAAGAGCTGTAACATCCCAAATTTTGGAACTAAGAAAAACTTAGTTTTACAAGACCCAAAATTCAGAACCAACAAAAACTTTTTGAAATAATTCACTAATGGTTGTGGATTCCTTCCCATTGCTATGTTTGAACTTGTGTGATCTTGGTTGTGCTGTTGATCTTTTGTGTAAGTGACTTGTTTGTCTTGAATGCATCATCCTGGTGACTGTTGATCTTGTTGTGATGTTTGCTTGTGTAGGAAACTAATCAAATTCTGCTTGAACATTATTTATAACACACATGACAACAAATTTGGAGTGTGACTTGAATAAGAACAAATCCTCTAAAATTATTCACACCCAAGTTAAAATCCTAAATTAAGGGAAGTGATCTTATTAAAATTCCCTCTCTGTCTATTCCTCTATGTTATGAAAACAATTATATTTCCTTTATCAAAATTCTAGGAATGAGATGAAATAATAATCATCTCAACTCCATACCACTCTCTCATCAAGTAAATATACTCTTCAATTTAAAGCAAACTCCTCAAACTATTCAATAAATGGAAATTAAGATCATGAATTAAAGAAATGATCTTAATAAATTACTTTCCCTACTTAACTACCTATTTCCTTCAAACAAATATTTTCTCTATGAAAATAAAAACTATTTGAAGTTAATATATTTGTCAACAAAGTTCCAAGAGTTCAAAATTAATACTTTGAACTTGCTTTAAAATTTCTAAAGGATTATAAAATTGTATTTAAGAAAATGACATATTTAAACCCTATGGACAAATGTTATTCAAAACATTTTATTTTCAAACACCAATTTTTGTGGAGCTTCTACATGTATATGGGAGGCTACATGAATTTTCTCAGATTTTTAGAAAATGTTTAAGTGCCTCAATTAAATCACTGAAAACTCACTGGTTTTAAAATAAAACAGAAAAGGACTTGATTGTAAAAAGAAAAAGAAGTCCAGGGGGTTTTCTGGAAGAACATCATCTTCTCTGTAGCAGCAGTGGCGCAGCGTCGCCGTGTCGTTCGCCCGACGCCGCGCACGCGTCCAGGCCCCCCCCCTCTCGCTCCTCTGCCGCACGAAGAAGTAAGGAGGGCCCCCCTCCGAAGCTCCTCTGCCCTCCACCACTCACCCCCTCGCCAGTTCCCTCTCTCCCTCTCGTTTCCTCTCCCCGACCCAAAAACCTAGCCGGAGCTCCGCTGCCACATCGCCGCCATTCTAGAGCTCCCAGAGAAAATCGAAGACCGCCATCCTCTCCGCCTCGACGTCCTCTACGTGCCTGTCCAAGGAATCATCGCGGGAAGCCGTGAATCCAGCTGTGCATCGGCGTCTTCTTCATCCCGGCCGCCGGACATCCAGGAAGCTTGTGAGCGATGTAGTCCACCATTCGCCGCCATTTCTGCTTACCTGGGATCCCCTCCTCGCGGTCTAACTCTTAGACATCTCCTTTTCCTTTAAGGATCACCGGAGCGCTGTCACCGACCTCGCCGTGCTCCCTGTTCGACGCCTCGCTCCGCCGTACGCGCTCTGGAGGAAGAAGAAGCCACCGTACCCTTTCGTGCACATGGGCCGCTAGCTGGGCCGCCTCTGCGCCGCAAGGCACGGATCCGGGCCAGATCTGGCCCATCTGTTTATTTTTCAGTAGATCTAATATATGATTTTATTTCCTGTTTAATTTTGCAGTATAGCTTTAATTCAAATGTGACAGATCTGTGGTAGATAATTAAGTGATTCAAATTTTGTGAAGTTCATATGTGTTTTCTTAAACATGCAGAACTGGTTGGTTGCCAAAATATATTTTTAACTGTGGTCTAGATTTAATCTTGTAAAAAGCATCTTTTCCACTAAATATTAAATATCTAGAGTTTTATAACTCCAAAATTTGCAAACTAAAATTCTATGGAAAGCCTGAAGTGACATCTTTCTAGATCTGTTGGTCTCATATGCAAATGAAGTCCAAAACAAAAGTTCTATTCATTCTTAAAAACCCACCAGTGGCACTTTGGTGATTTTTGTAGATTTTTGTGAAATGATTTTTGGAGCAAATCCAATTGTGGTAGTTTCTAATGGTATCAGAGAGTCCAAATCTAGCTTGGCATAATTATTTGATTAACAGAACTCTCTAGGTGTAATATTTAGTAAAAGTGATGTTTTCTGCCTCTAATAAAAGGAAAAAGAATTAAGTGCCTTTAGTAGGAAAATGTTGGTTGTATTGTTTGTTGCATGTTTAGGTACTGTTATAGATTTGCTCTTGCTGTTTAGTATGTTAGTACTGTTAGTAACTTGTGTTAAGATAGTATTGAGTAAAGTATATGTGGTTAAATGATGCTTAACAAATTTCAACAATTGTTTAATTATACTTGTGTGCTTAATAATTCATATGAGCTAAATAGCCGCTTGCAACTAAAATTGTAAGCTACTGGTTGATTAAGTTTGTTAATAAAAGTAACCCCTAGAGGTGATTTAACTTTTGTCTGAAGTATTTCCTGATTAGGGAAAAATGGTTGTTAATTACCTCTAGTTGAGGGTGTCTTTGTGCCCCCTTGTTTTAGCATGTTGTGGTGTTATACTCCTGATTAGTATAATGCCCTTGTAAATGTAGATCTTAGTTTGTGGCTTGAGTGATTAGTTTGATACTTGTGGTTTGTTCCTTGTTTGTATACCACTTGTGGTTTGGTTTGCTTATTGCGTGTTGTTTTATTTTCATGTTGCGACGCTAGAGATAAACGCTACCGGGGTGGTATTTGGAAAGGATTTATCGGAGAACAATGAGAGTTTATTTCTTTGATCAATGAGGAGCAGTCTAGGAACATCATGCTGAAATCAGGCAAGCTACTCTCTGAGCTTGCACCTACATATATATGCATCTACTTTGATCAAATGTTTTACTTTTAAAGCAAAGATTTATAAAACCTTTTCCAAAAAGTATATGGAAACTATTTTGCCACCAATGTGGATATATAAGATAGGGTATATCAACTATAGGATGGGAAAAATATTGTTTACTCAAAACTCCTTTGAAATTACTTGTGTGGATATGGAATACCGAGATGTCGGTATGGAAGTGGAGAACTGGAGAATGGAGGTGTTTATGAAAAATGCACATTGTGTCTTTGTACTATGACGACCAGCCAATAATCTGTGCGACCACGTTTACCCCCATATGGGAACGAGGCTTAGTCATATAATTTGCTCTTATTAGTATGGGATACCTCATCGACGGAGACGACTCCGTTATGCGTGAGGGGATGGTTTGTGAGCTCCCCTGACCTGGGTCCTCGCTCAAACTCTATGGAAAGATAAGGAGGAGGATTGAAGACTTCATAAATGTGGTCGCCGGGAAAAACATATGAGTCCTCACACTTGGGGTTGCCGACGGGGACCGGACTGAGTGTTGATGGGAATTATCATATGGGTAGGATCCTATACTAGCATGAGCAAAGGAGAGGCTAGGGTCGGTGGCTCAACTTCGCATACACCTTGTATGGCGGGACGTGGCTGACACGATGAGCTACCGGATGGATGTGGGTTAAAAGCGTGCTACCTCTGCAGAGGGTAATAAAACTATTCGAATAGCCGAGTCCTCGGATATGGACAGTTGGGAGGCTGTCCCCTGACCATGTGCAAGTTTTGGAAATGTTTTAAGGTTTGAAAGGAAAATGGAGATGTTGTATATGTGCACTATACCGATGAGTCGGTATGAGGTTGCTGGAAAAGAGGAGGACCCTGAGGGGCTATGATCGAGAAGTGCAAAGTTTTGTGTCCATGAAAGTGGGAAATGTTTTATGCAACTATACCAAAGGGTTGGTATAAGGTTGTTGGAAAAATGATTTGACCAGGAATGGGTTTGGTCGGAAAAGGAGGAGTTTTGGAGAAATAAACGATTGGTGATTTTCCGGGAAAATGTTTGTATAAGAGACTTTTTACCTTCTTCCAAAAAGATGGATTTTAGGGAAAAAGTTTTAAAAGAGAATTTTTACAAAGATAGGTTTATGGGAAAAAGTTCTAAAAGCCTTCTTTTCTTTTCAACAAAGATATAGATGTCTTCTCAAAATAAAGGGTTTTGTTATAATAAAAATGATGCTATTGCATGATCATGTCGGGGGTAGTTTTGCGAGTACGTAAATGTACTCATGGCTGTGTCCCTGGATATTCCCATGTCCAGAGTTCAAGAAGAAGTATGCTGAAGACCGAGAGGTCGATGACGTCAATGCGAACTAGGGCGCTTCCCAGTCAGCTGCCTGTAGGGTTAAGGCAAATTACTTGGGCTCCACGCTATTTGGTGATTTCCGCTGCAAGTACTTGTTGAAGTTATGACTTCAATCAAGTAAGTATATTTTGATTCGGTATTTTTGGATGTTCTTTTGATACCAGTTTGATTGTGCTCAGCGACAGACTAATCATGGGATCGCTGATGTTGTAGGCACAAGGGTATTTCAGACAGCTAGTCCGGGGTCCTCACACACAGACTCCACGAAGTTGATCTTGAAGTACTCGATATCAGGTCGAGTCTGTACTCCAAAACCACCAGGTCCCTTCGCGCTGTGCTGGCGCTTGACGTTGAAGATGTGGCGGAAGAGACCAAAGTGGGGCGCAACGCCCAGAAAGCACTCGCAAAGAACAAAAAAGCACGCAATGTGCAAAAGCCCATTGGCGTAAAATCGTGCAGTTGCACCCTATAAACGTGCATCAGTGCACCCAGAAAGTTGTGAACAGGGAAAGGGAATCCCCTGTTCACAAAATCCACAAAGCAGACCCGCTCATTGGGGCCTGGGCGTGGGATTACCTCGGCACCGGGGATGCGGAGTTGCGAACCATCCTCGGGATTCAGCCCGTCGTTCCGCAGTCCGGTCAGCATCCTATTGCTGCAGGAGGACTTGGTCCAGGCGCCCTTCTCCCTCTTCAAACCGCTGGCGGAGGCTCCAGCGGCGCTATCCGCCGATGCGTTTGCGGCACTCCTGCCCCTCCGGGTACTCGGCTTCGCCATCGCAGTGGTGGATTGCAAAAGCTTTGCTATGTGGCTATGGCGAGGCGCAGGGAGGAAGAAGAAGAAGCAGCGGCGGCGGAGAGCAAATGGCAAGTAAAAAACACTATTTACTCCGCCGTCCCCTTTTTAACCTCAAAAGCAAAAGAATCCGCACCGTCGATGCAAGATCGTGGGCACATAAGCAAATCTAACCGTACACGTGGCAGTCACGGAGGGCAACCGTCGCCGGCCACGCCGCCCACTACGCACAGGAATCTAGGAACTACCATCATGGCCCCGGAGAAATCGTGCCTGAACGGTCAAATCCAGTCCAAACGGCTGTACAATGGGCCCACAAGACGTGTCACATCCCATCTCTCGCAGCACAGCGCATGCCACCGCGTGTCAGGTGGCGCAGTCACCATAAAATGTCATCCCTGACGTCATTGCAGCAAATTTGTTCCGAAAAGATGTCGGGTTCGCCCAAAGCATACTAATCACTCGATTCGTTGTCGGGTGTATGGTCACTCGACTATCTCTACGATCAAATACATATTACTCCCATTGGGAGCGTATCAAAAATTTCTTCGACTGAAGATGATCATGACTGGGTGATTCTGAGATTATCCTCCATTACACGTAATAAAGCACAATCTCGAGGGCTACTCCCATCGGGAGCGTTGCCGCGCACCCGATAGAATTATGGCACAAGATTTTCTTCGATTAATATATGTAGGGAAAGATGATTATGAGATTATCCTTTATTGCAATTAATAAAGCACAATCTCGGGGGCTACTCCCATCGGGAGCGCTGCCGCGCACCCGATAAAATGATGTCAAAATGTCAGTCGACGAATATATCGACTACGTTCATACGAAAAATCATACTTGAAACATTCCCGTATGCGTCCATCGCAAATACCTCGGATGCTGCATGCATAGTGCAAAGGTAAGACCCGCCGTACTTTCGAGCTTGGCTAAGGACCGTTCCAGCAACGTCAATTCTTATACTTTCCGTGTCAGCAGACATGATGAAAAATCCCGACGGACGCGTTGGGTAAAATTCAAAGTTATACTGCAGATCGACTCAGTAAGACCTCAGCGGCCTAGTCGAATCTGACCAGTTTGTTCTAGATTCGAGTCCGGGGACTTGAGTTTGATTGAAAGCTAGTAAGGTATTACCCAAATGTGTAGTTAACCAGTCCCGATCCGTCGAGTGAACTGGGCCTGCTAAGCTATTATCCCTTGGTCATCATAAGCAAAAACCACAGTCGATGAAATACTCGACATAGCCAACATGTGCTATTCATACAGGAATTCCAGTTATAAAATCAAAGCATATGACGTGCACTTACGAAAGAGTCCATGCCCGATTCTTCGAGTCAGACAAGTACTCGGGGGCTACTGACATGGTTATACATCTCGGGTACCCCATCATGAGGGTACCTGGTGCACGTAATGACTGAGGCCCAATAGCGAAGAGCCCACTTGAAGCCCGAGACAAGAGGCCCAAGAAGATGGAGTACCTTCCAAGATTAGACATAGGCATAGTCGGTTTAGAACTTTCCATATGTATAAACTAGGTCAGTTAAGGACTCCCGAGACCCAGCCTATTTAAGGGCTGGGAGGGGCGCCGATCTAGAGGCCAAGCCATACTCGAACCACCAAAGCTCTTGCGAGATCGTCATCTCGCCGGAGCCACCCTGTAACCACATAATCTCCAGCGATCAATAACAGACAAGCAGGAAGTAGGGTCTTTACCTCCACCCGAGGGGCCTGAACCTGGGTAAATCTTTGCCTCTGCTTGTCAGCCAACGAAACTACCAGTACTACCACGTTCTCTCCCCATAATCTCAACCCTAGGTCCTTAACCATGGGATTTGATGAGGGTACACCTCGTCACCATAGCTGATAGTAAGTGGGTTAGTCCTGTTCATTGTGTTCCTAAAAAGGGTGGAATGACTGTTGTTCCAAATGATGAGGATGAACTTGTGGCTCAACGTACTGTTGTTGGTTATAGGATGTGTATTGATTTCAGGAAGTGAAATAAAGCAACTCGTAAAGATCATTACCCATTGCCATTTATTGATCAAATGTTAGAAAGGTTATCTAAACACTCTCACTTTTGCTATTTAGATGGTTATTCAGGTTTCTCACAAATTCCTGTCCATAAGGATGATCAAGAAAAGACCACTTTTACTTGCCCATATGGTACATTTGCTTATAGGAGAATGCCATTCGGGTTATGTAATGCTCCTGCTACTTTTCAAAGATGCATGAATGCTATATTTGCTGATTATATTGAAAAGATAATGGAAGTTTTATGGATGATTTTTCTGTGTATGGTACTTCTTTCGATAATTGCTTGTTCAACCTTAACAAAGTTTTGCAGCGTTGTGAAGACCAACACTTAGTTTTAAACTGGGAGAAGTGTCACTTCATGGTTACTGAAGGTATTGTTCTTGGGCATAAGATTTCTGGAAAAGGAATAGAAGTTGACCCAGCAAAGATAGAAGCTATTGAAAAGCTGCCATACCCAAGGGACATCAAAGGTATAAGAAGTTTTCTTGGGCATGCAGGTTTTTATCGTAGGTTTATTAAAGATTTCTCCAAAATATCAAAACCTCTAACCAATCTTTTGCAAAAGGATGTTCCTTTCTCTTTTAATGATGATTGCATTGAGTCCTTTAATATTTTGAAGAATGCTTTAATAAGTGCTCCTATTATTCAACCTCCTGATTGGAAATTGCCTTTTGAAATTATGTGTGATGCTAGTGATTATGCAGTTGGGGCTGTTTTGGGCCAACGTGTTGATAAGAAACTGAATGTCATTTATTATGCTAGTAGAACACTTGATGCTGCTCAAAGGAATTATGCCACAACTGAAAAAGAATTTTTAGCAGTGCTATTTGCTTGTGACAAGTTTAGACCTTATATTACTGATTCGAAAGTCACATTGCATACTGATCATTCTGCCATTAAATACTTAATGCATAAGAAAGATGCTAAGCCTAGATTAATAAGATGGGTACTTCTATTGCAAGAATTTGATTTACACATTGTTGATAGAAAAGGGGAAGATAATCAAGTAGCTGATCATCTTTCTAGAATGGAAAATATACCTGATGATCCTATTCCTATCAATGATAGCTTTGTTAATGAACAACTTGCAATTGTTAATGTTTCTAGTGCTAAAGTTGCATCACCATGGTTTGCCAACTATGCAAATTTTATTGTTGGTAAGGTTCTACCTCCACACTTCACTTTTCAACAAAGAAAGAAATTCTTTTATGATCTTAGACATTATTTTTGGGATGATCCTTTCCTTTATAAGAAAAGTGTGGATGGTATTATTAGACGTTGTGTACCTGAGCATGAACAACAGGCTATTATAAGAGATTGTCATGACAGTCCTTATGGAGGGCATCATGCAGGAGATCGTACAGGTGCAAAGGTATTACAATCTGGTTTCTATTGGCCTACTTTATTTAAGGATTGTGCTGAATATGTTAAATCTTGTGATAAATGTCAAAGAGTAGGAAATATTGGTAGGAGAAATGAAATGCCTATGAATTATTCTTTGCCACTTGAGCCATTTGATGTTTGGGGCTTTGACTTTATGGGGCCTTTCCCAGAGTCAAAGACAAAACATACTCACATTTTGGTTGCAGTGGATTATGTTACAAAGTGGGTGGAAGCAATTCCAACCAAGAGTGCAGATCATGCCACAGCAATGACGATGCTCAAGGACATCATTTTCCCCAGGTTTGGTGTTCCTAGGTTTTTAATTACTGATGGTGGTTCTCATTTCTTGCATGGTATTCTTAGAAAAACATTGGCAAAATATGATGTTAACCATAGAATTGCATCTCCCTATCACCCTCAAACAAGTGGACAAGTTGAATTAAGTAATAGGGAAATTAAACTCATTTTGGAGAAGACAGTGAATAAGTCTAGATCTGATTGGCCAACTAAAATTAATGATGCATTATGGGCTTATAGAACTGCTTTTAAAAATCCTATGGGAATGTCTCCTTATAGAATGGTTTATGGAAAAGCTTGTCATTTACCTGTTGAATTAGAACATAATGCTAGATGGGCTATTAAACAATTGAACTTTGATTTTAAGACTGCTGGAGAGAAGAGAATTCTTGATTTAAACCTACTTGATGAATGGAGAAACGAAGCTTATGAAAGTGCTAGAATGTTAAAGAGAAAGTTAAAATTTGGCATGACAAGAAAATTAAGAGAAAAGAATTCAAAGTAGGTGATCAAGTTTTATTGTACAATTCTCGTTTCAAGTTTTCTGCAGGAAAGTTAGCTTCAAAGTGGCAGGGACCATTAGTGATACAGGAGGTGTACCGTTCAGGAGCTATCCGTCTTCACGGTGATATGAAAGGTAAACCTCATGTAGTCAATGGACAACGCCTTAAACATTATATTGCAGGAAGGAGCTTCATCGGAAAGGTGGAGGAGTTGAATTTAAAGACACCGGAGGAGGTAATTGCGAAGAATTTTGCAGTTTCAGAAACCCAAAATCAATAATAGGTAACTTTTGTGTTGGAAAGTTTCTCGGAATTGCGTAAAATTTTACGGAAGTCATTTTTTATGGAAATTAACGTGTGGGACAAGAAAACTGGACGAAGCGGAGACCCGAGGAAGGAAACAAGGGGTCCCACGCGGCCAGAATCTTGGGCCGCGTGGGACCACTCCTTTTGCCCCTCGGAGTCCCGTTCCGTCTCGTTTTCGACTCCGACGCTTCGTCTTGACCTAAAAACCGTCAATATATACCCCTTTTCGTTGATCTAATCTCGCACCGAGCGTTCTCGAGCGATCTTTGCTTTTGCTGTTTCTGTCTGTCAGGGTTTAGCCATGTCTTGCTCCGGATCCAACCATGAGGGGGAGAGCGTCCCCAAGGGAGGTGTTGTGAACCGCTACCTCAACTCCGTGATGGCTCCACCGAAGGCCGTGACCTTCAAGGAGGGTGTGCTCGTGGAGGAGGTGAAGGCTCCCAAGGCCACCGGTACGGTGGAGGAAAGGCTGGAAGATCTGGAAGACAAGACCTTCAGGTATGGCACTGTGGTTTACCGCAGCCTTGATGCTCATCACTTCATGAACCTGGAGCTGGAGAAGAAGGTTGAAGAGTACAAGGGGAGGCTCGAAGAACTAGAGGAAAGATACAAGGACGTCATCGAGAAGATGGAGAAGATCCAATGCTTTATGTGGGATGTAGAGAACCAGAACTGCGAGTATGAAGAACGCTTCAAGAAAATTGCAGCAGCTGCCACCCTCAGGTACAATGATCCACCTACATCTTTCCGTGATGGAAGGCCTTTCCCATGGAAGATGGCTGAATGGGAGGAAGAATATGAGAAGGAGGAGGCCGCAGCAAAAGAGGCTCTAGCAGAACGTCAAGCTTGGGGGAGTTCCACTAGTCTTTATCTCTACTAGTTTATCATATCTATCTAGTCATGGTGTGTTTTGCTTTTATCGTTTAGTTATCAATATCTCTTAGGCGTGTGTGAGCTCATGGAGCATTATCATGTATCTCTATCTTGTAGTTTATCAATGAATATGAAAGTATGGTGTCATCCATGATTCCCTTGTTTGGAGATTTATGGGTAACACTCATGCAAATGAGCGTGGCATATTTAGAAGTTTCAGTCACATCTTGCCTTGAACTTAATTAACTTGAGTATGTTGGACAATTGTAGAATCACCCCATTAGTAAAGAGAATGGTTAGTTCTATGGACACTCATGCATGCATTTAGATGGTCAACTTTCTCCCTCTTGCTAGCCCAAAAATTCCAACAAGTAAAAACTTGTTTCCAACACCTTCAACCAAAGTTTTTCCAGTGAGTCCACCATATCTACCTATTAGCTTTATGCTATTCCGAGTATGTTTATCATGATATTTGTGTTATCTATACCTCTGAATTAAAATGCTTATGTTATTGATTGTTATGGGAAAAGTTGGTTATATAGCTCTCACGAACTTGATGCACACTTTACTTTATTGCATAATAAAAATGACCCATTGTGATTAAAATTATGATGTTGTGGGCTTGACAAATGTCTTTGGTTGAGAGTTAGCTCATATGTGCTGTCACATGGCAAGCTTTCAACATTGCACTCATTCATTTAGTTGATATCATGTACTTTTGTTTATGGATGCTTACCATGGGTGAAATAAATGAGGAAATGAAGTGAGTTTAAATGAGTTTGTATAAATGGTTAGAGAGACGCCTGGGCCGCTAATCTAAGCCATGCATCATTCATGGTGGAAATTTACTTACATGCTATGGTGAACCTTCTGTGATACACCTTACAATAAAAAGCTATCCAATGGTAAATAAAAAGGGTGTTGAGATTGTTCATTATGTTTGTTTGTCTTGTCATTTTGATATGGGCTTGTTCCATATCCTGGGACAAGAGGTACCCCAGTTGACGCTCTTAATGATACTATTATTACTTACAATGATATTTAACTTGAACTTGCTTTGTTTTCCAAGTTGAGTAACACATGGAGTAGGTACTTGTATTCAAGGGGCATGAGACTTTCAACCTGTACTTTGTCAAGCACATTACTCATATTTGCTTTCACTTTAAACTTAATCATTCAAGATGCTATGATAGGGGAATGAGAGCTTGACACCAAGGATTACCACATTACAATCATTAACTTAAGTAGAGAAGTTCAGAAGTTAGATGAAACTTATTCATGCTTTACCTCTACTCATATATATATCTTTCCAAAGTGTCCACCTTTTATATTCAGATTTTCATCAATACTCTATGGCCATTATAGAGCAAAAGCATGTGAAAAATAGTATGATTCAATTGTCCAACATACAATGGTTATTTGCTTTCAAAAGTAAGGGGTGATTGCTAGAGCTTCTACTTATGTTGCCCTCATGTGTATGAGTTTTAGTTCATTAATCTTACATTGCAACTGAATATGATGATGATACAATGCTCGTATTTATTTATCAACCATAAGTCCATTGATGCATGTAATGATCTATGTCCTTACTTACTCGAGGACGAGTAAAGGTTTAAGCTTGGGGGAGTTGATACGTGCATTTTATATCATCATTTATACAACTTTTAGTATCATATTAGAATGTTATTTGCATTGTTATATCATTGTTTTTACATGTTTTAGATGATTTATGGGACTTTCATACAAAGTCCCTATTTTTGGTATTTAATTTCTGGGAGGCAGAAAACCTCCTTTTTCTTGTTTTTAATGTTTCAGGAGCTACAGGACCCAAATAATAAAAGGGAAAATACACAGCTGGTTTTTCGTCGAGAGAAAGGCAGAGGGAAGAAGACCGAAGAGAGGAGAGCCACGAGGCCCAAAAGGGGTGGGCCCACGCGGCCCAAGTACCTGGCCGCGTGGGACCCACTAAGTGGGGCCTCGGGCACCTCCTCGCCTGGGGCTTTTTATCGACGCCTTCGTCCTCCCCGAAAAGTTACGCCCTAATTTTTCCAAGTCCATCCGAGGCCGCGGCGGCGGCGAAACTCCTGATTCCCTCCGAGGGGGATCAGATCCTGCTGCTCCGGAGCTCCGGAGAAGGGGGAAATCATCGTCATCGTCATCACCTCTCCTCCTTGGCGTGGGAGGAGGCCTCTACACCATCACCATCACCAAGACCAGCACCATCTCCATCATCATCTCCGTGATCCACTCCGTTCCCCTCGTAGTTTGAGAGTTGCTATACCCTAGATACTTGTCTTGTGCTACTATTCATGTTTGTGATTGAGTACTTGTCATTATTTGGTGGTGAAGTTATATTTTCAGATTGTGTTGTACCACTTATGCCACTGAATATTATCATGTTTGCACGTTGTGAGTAGTTCCCATATGTTCCTGAGGGCATAGGATGAATTGGCAATGATTTATATATAACATGTGTTGGTATTTTGTCAAGAGTTTATCTTTTATGTGATTCTATGATGGTGTTGTGCGAACGTCGACTGCACAACACTTCACCTATATGGGCTCATAGGAGAACACCGTAGTATAATGAATTGAGGGAGACTTGGGAGGACATGTAAACCTGGGACCGAATCATGAAGTTATATTATGAGGGTATTAGTATCGGGGACCTTAGAGTGTAATGCTATGGTGGGACTTTATGTCTTAATAATTCTTGTGCAGTCATTTACTTGGCCACATGATCCATCATAAGGGGTTGTAGTTTATTTATTTAGCTATACCTAATAATGGCTCCGTCCAAAGAAGATTAAAACTTGACAAGATATTCAACGTGTTGTTTAATAAATCTCTATGCCTAGCAATATCCATGCCGCCCTCGGGAACGTTTTCCACATATAAGTTACACATCACTTGAGCTTGTCCTCTTGCACATAAGAGGATTGGGCTTTCTCTCTTTGAGAGCTTTGACTTGCTACTGTTTATTTTCTGCATTGCAACTATACAACCAAAAATACCAAAAACACTTGCATCTTTTATTGTTTATTTATCAATCTTGCTAACCAATACCTTCACTCCTCGTGGGTTCGACAACCTTTTCTAATTGAAAGGTACTACAATTGATCTCCTGCACTTGGAAGTCATCAACTGACCATTTTGACGAGGTCAACCATGAAAGCAGAACTTATTGCTTTAGATACAGCTTCTGTTGAGGCAGAATGACTTCGTGAGCTCTTGATGGACTTGCCGGTGGTTGAGAAATCATTACCGGCCATCCTTATGAACCGTGACAACCAAACGGTTATCATGAAAGTGAACAGTGCTAAGGATAATGCGAAGTCATCAATACACGTCAAAAGATGCTTGAAATCTGTCAGAAAAATGAGAAACTACGGAGTAATAACTGTTAGTTATATTCAAACAGACAAAAACCTCTCAGATCCCTTTACGAAGTGACTATCACGTAATGTGATAGATAGTGCATCGAGAGAGATGGGGTTGAGACCCGTGAGCGTTACACCATAGTGGTAACCCAACCTATGTGATCGGAGATTCCGTGAATTAGGACCTGGGAAGAACAAGCTAGTGGTTTAACAGAGTAGGGTTTTTATTTAACCCTCTCTGTGTGAAGATGCATAGCTCTCAAATTCTGTAAGGCGGGTTGGCAATATGCCTTAATGTGTTTCTGTTGGCTATTCGTAGCAAAGGTGCTATCCTACAGAGCGACCTTGAAAGAACACACCTATATGAGTCCGACTGTTAAACGTCCCAGTCTATGAGATTTGGGTGATCTCTAGTAAGCTCATGAAGAGACCAGTGAGTATGACGCACATGCTCCACCGCGGGGTAGGCTACTGGCAGCCACATACTGGTTATGACTTTGAGTGAAATATATTGGCACCAAACTTATAATTCAAGATTCGTCCATTGTTCAAGTTGCTGGTAGATGTAGCTTGAACCTCTAGGCGGAAGTTCAACTTAACAGTCTCTGCTGAAACACTGGTATATAAACAAGAAACGAGGTTTGGCAAAATTTCTAAATGGAAATTTGAGATCTGGTGGGGGATTGTTATAATTTGGGCCCATTATGGGGCAGCCCAAATAAACAAATTTGAAATCTCAAATTGGCACATGTGCATGGCAGAATTTTGGAGGTGCAATATGGTGCTAAAGTTTAGTCCCACATTGCTAGTTGGAGGAGAGTTGCACAACCTTATATAGTGGAGTGTTGTGCTACTTGGTGTGCTAGTTGAGAACAGAAGGCTCTCTCGTGCGCACTCCTCCTCCTCCTCTGCCGCCGCTCGCTCGTCTCGTCTCGTCACGTCACGTCACGACACGACACACCGCGGGTTGCGAGAATGAGCCGAGCCGATGCCTATATTTTTGCTGTTCAAGAAAAACGAGTCAATAGCGTACGCGTACAGCTTAGCCAATTCGGTTCAGGAAAAACGAGTCAATAGCGTACGCGTACAGCTTAGCCAATTCGGGTCTCTCCCGAATCGTGGGCTGCTGTAACCGACTCGAACGTGTGCGATGTGGCCGGCCCACGCTGTACCCGTTAGGGTTTCCCGAACCACACTATATATTGCCTTGCACTACCGTGCGCCGATATACACCGAACCAATCTAGGTTTTGCCAATCTCGTGCCTTGAGCCGCCACCGTAGTCTACTCCATCCCGAGCGTCGGCGTGCACCGGCGTTTGGGAGAGCAGGTCTCCGGAACCGGTCGCTCTTGTGATCCTGTACGGGAGAGGGCGAATTAGGTTTTTGGTAAGCGCTCTGCGCGACTGCTCGCCGCTTTCACCACGGGTCATCTTCCAGCCGGAGCTGCAGATCGTATCCGCAGGCATCGTCTTCTTCGACCCGTCTTCACCAACGTCATCGTCAACAACATCACCGCTGCTTTGGGCGCGGTGAACCTGTCTGCATCGGCTACTTCCTCTACAACCGTTCGGTACGTGTGGCGTATTCTGAACTGTTTTGCTATGGATATGTTGACGTGTATGTTGCTGTTGTTCATGTTGCTTACTACATCTAGTATGTTCGTATTTAACATGTTAATAGTTGCGTTTGTCATGTTTAATATTCTGGAATTAATCATGAAACTAGCTGGGTGGCCCACGCAATTGCGCGGCTAGCGTTGCTATAAGAAAATACTGATATCTTATGTCTCATTTTTCTTCTGGATACTATATTCTATTTTAGATTAATTAGAACATGTAAATAATGATTTAGGATACTTAGATCTTCCACGTTTTAATCTACCTACATGAGAAAACAGATGTACATGTTAAAAATGCAGGACATGCATACCTCCTTCGCTTCGTTGTTTAGGCTTCCAAGTTCTTTTATGCAGCGGTGGACTATACCATTAATGTTATTACTGTTTCAAACTCAAGCAATCAATTATGTTTCAAACTCAAGCAATCAATTATGTTTAAGGACTCGCATAGTGATTTTCACATATCATGTAACATTAACTATCGGTTATGTTCCAGCTTGATACAGGGACATGACTTGCCGATTGTGCTCATTGAAGGTAAAGCAATTGAAATAGGCTATACTGAGATGGTTGATTTTCCCCTTTTATTAGCTGTAAAATGACATAGTTGATGTTTCCATGCTGCTTTTGTGTCAGAAAAAGTCAGTTTTCCCACTACGAAACAAATGGCATTGTTTACTCCTGCACCTGCGAGAACATCAAGTCCTTTTTTCTGTGGCTAAGAGATTAGCCTAAAAAATATCACTCGTCTGAATTATAAGATCTCTAGTAGAATCGTCCAGTATTATTTATTATCATGATTGAAAGATACAAACCAAAATCTATGAAATTTCCTTCCATACAAAAAGGATAACTTATCTAACGTAAACAACTATTATGGATGGAACTCCTAAATTCACGAAATGATGCATTAAGCTTTTTTGTCCATGCACTCGCAAAAAAAAAGCTTTTCTGTCCATGGAACTCGTATATTATCGTGTATTTTGCATTCATCAAGTTCTACCATCATAAACAGAAAATGAATCATAGCCTATCTTTGCACTATTAGTCCGGAACTTTACTGACATCATAAGTCTGAAAGTGTTGTCCACAATGTTTCTTTATCTGACAAACAAAACCTTTACCTTCCAAAAGGTCTCTGACAACAATATTCTCTCACAACAATGTAAAAATAATTTCTTCATCTCTGAAATATCTGCATCCGCAAAGATGAAAATAAGAAATTTTCTGTAATATTTGAAATCAGTATGTACACAATTCAGGAAATATTATACCATGATACAAACCAAAATCTATGAAATTGCCTTCCATACAAAAAGGATAACTTATCTAACGTAAACAACTATTATGGATGGATGGATAAATTCACGAAATGATGTATTAAGCTTTTTTGTCCATGGAACTCCTATGTTATCGTGTATTTTGCATTCATCAAGTTCTACCATCATAAACAGAAAATGAATCATAGCCTATCTTTTGCACTATTAGTCCGGAACTTTACTGACATCATAAGTCTGAAAGTGTTGTCCACAATGTTTTTTTATCTGACAAACGAAACCTTTACCTCCCAAAGGTCTCTGACAACAATATTCTCTCACAACAGTTTAAAATAATTTATTCATCTCTGAAATATCTACATACGAAATATGAAAATAAGACATTTTCTATAATATATGAAATTAGTATGTACACAATTCAGGAAATATTATACCATGATGTAGTATTCTCTGCACCTCTTTTGTTATGAGATAAGCATTGTAGAATGTTACCTTTTTCTGTATAATAGTGCACTTTGTCTTATTACTTTGTTAAAAACTGTCTCAATACTTCCCCCGTGATCTCTGGGTTGGTAAACATAATTTTAAATCAAGCAGAAACACAAAATCGGTTAGAGAAAATGAAAATATGTACAACTACATGCACATTGATAATTCAACTAAAATATTCACCTACAAATATCATGTAGTTATCTAACCAAATAGTTATCACAGTGGCGACGCTGAATCATTAAATTAATGTTTTGTGCTTCAAACTTATATATGATCAAATTTTAATATTCTTGATCACTATGGATAGAAAAATAAAAAAAACAATAGATGATATTATTCTATTAGTCGATCAGCTGATTGGAAGTGATATTCATCAGTGATGAATATAAGAAGCGTCTCTTTTGTCATGTAATATGAAATATCTCCAGCTTCAAATTATTGAGGAAGCAACATAGCACCAATCATCCGTTTGTCAAAAGAATTAGAAACAATTTGTATTGATTTTCCTGTATTTTTTGCAGGGATGAATACTTATCTCCTTATCAACCGCATTTTGTAAATAGAGGCAAATACTTATTATATGTATGGGTTTTCTGCATTGCTGTTTTCCTGGGTCTAAAATTTAAATTGTTGTACATATTACATGTTCTGTTATTTCAGTATTACTCCACTAATGGCGCCATAAATTTTCCTAACAATAATATGTTTTCTTGATTTGCTTCACAGAAAAGTCCTTGCTGATGGACGAATGACAACTACTATCAATCTTATTGGTAGCAGAACATAAAATTCCTTCAACTTGCTATCTATGCTCGAAACAATAACTATATATGTATATTGATTATGAACCCGAGGAACATTGTGTCACACTCGTGTTCTTTCTTAAAAAACATCTGATTCGATATTTTTCCAATAGAACATTTGATTTTCTGCAAGCAAACGAAATGAATAGTCTGTGATTTGCTTTTTTCTGAAGAAAGAATGCAGCAGGCACGCAGCTAGCTAGTGCGATACAGTATAAGATGTTTTAAGTCAAACATACCTGGTTGCTGATGAGAATGCATGGCACTACTGTAAGTACAACGGAGCTGTGGTGCATAATCTTCTCATTTTGAGAGCCAAATCGAGCACCACGTTATTCACTTGTTCCCAATCGTAGTTGAAGTGCAGGAGCAAATCTAGCTAGAGATTCAGAGGTCTCAGCGTCGTTGCTGTTATGCAGAAAAAACATTACTGAACTAACCATCAGAAGCCTTAAGCCCATCCAGAGTTCAGGCCTAGCTGATATAAGATGATGATGCCTTGGAGCAGAGAATAATATGTGTCGAGAAAACTACATGGTACTTAAGATAACATAACTCTGAACCTGAAAAAAAACTTGATGTATCGTATGTTTATCTAAGATAGTGTCTTTTACATGTATAACCCCCAGTCAACAATTGTCAATTTACCCTTCTATTTTCTTCGAACCACAAATTGTAAGGCGTTGCCTGATTCTTCTGAAAGTACTGTTTTTTAGATTACACGACCATTCACAAACTTACTGAAACATATAAGAGAGTGCACCAATTAAGTAACGGAATATGTGGGAATTAGATATATCCTCACCTACATGATGTTGCACAGGCTCATAGAGGATCCCGATTTTTTTTACCATTGCAAACTCTACATATATGTCCTATAATCTTGAAAGGGTTTAACAGTGTCATCGAAGATGAATAACTTCAACGGGGAGTGCAACTGCCCCAAATATAGGAACCAATGCAAGAGTATGACATATGAAGCAAAAAGAGGAGACGTGCCGTCTTGAAAGACAATGTAGTGTCTCGTCAACGGTGCAGCTTCGTGAGATGATTAAACCATTCAACCTGCATCTAAGTGGAGCATCGACATAACCTTGATCAATCAGCTCATGTCTGTGCGTGTGATGGCTTCTGTTAGCTTGCTCCGTCGGCTAGAACCTGCTACTGCAGCCGTGTCGTGTTGTACATCACCGGCCATCATGAACACCAGCAACTTAGATCGATCTAATCGTCAGCATAGCTATTTGCCGTCGTGACTTCAGTCCGCCGGACGTAGTGTGGAGATCCAATTTTTCGATGAATAAGGCAAATAATATGACCGTGAAACAATTTCAATTGAATTAGATAGCTGAATCATAGCACTTACTACGAATATCCAAAGCAATGCAAACATCTGTAATATGATTGTGTACCTTGGACACATCTTCTACTGCCCTCCATGCCCGGCTCATGACGACATAGCGTATAAAAAATCTTATTCACTAAGAGGCAAAAGGATACCAGCTTACCTCGAATCCAGACTTGCATCATGCATGCATGCAGGTGTTGGACCTTAACACAACGGATCTTCTCTTGTGGCATGCCAATAACTGGCGACTGTATACGTTAATGAAGACGGCTAATGACGACGGCCGCTGGATGGCTAGATGGGCAGAGTTTTTGACTGCTACCTGTGACGGCCGGCCGGCCGGGCGTTTCTCTCTATCCAACGACGATAGCTGGACGCTTCTGGGCTGCGCGGCCGTCGCGCCGTTGTATAGGCGGCTGATTATGCGGCGACAAAGAAACGACGGTCCCGTGAATACGCGAGGCATTGATCTATTGCTAGCTGTTGTAATTGAACCGGAAAACCTAGAAGAGTCCAGGCATAGTGCAATATTATCAGCGACGCGGTAGATTGGATCCGTCTGTCGCTCCTTTTTTCATCAAAATCTAAGCCGTTGTTTTAAGTTGCTAAATCTAAACCATTGGTTGTCCTGTGTTTTAATTATATAATAGATTATTGCTTAATTATCCAATAGATAAGGGCTTGATTGAGAGATGGTACTTTGACTTGACCCAAGGAAAAGAGATTTTATTTGCATGTCAGAGCTCCATCATCTTTTGAATCAAAAACATTGCGTATAATTTTCTCTCAAGTACTTGCAGTCAGTTGGACGTTCATGAATGGAGAGATGCTGAACGACGTTCAGAATATGATCGTCCATCCCTTCCAAACGAAATCCATAATTTACGTACGGTGATTGGCTTTTTCGCAAGCGCTAATTCCATAGCCATCGACGTTATCGCTTTCACTCCGAATATACCAGATGCTTAATTGGCGGACCTAGGATTTTTTCATTGGGTATGCCGCACAAAAATTTATTAGCCATTTCTCTAGGCCTTGGAAGCTTTCATCTCATGTCATCAATGCAATTATCAAGTTGAAATTCAAGGTTTATTAAATAATTTCTCGGGATATCATTAGGGTAGAACTCAGCTAGTCTGCGTACCTTCTGCGGCAGTCTGTTTTGATGTGTGTTTCTGCAAAAGAGATACAATGCCCCCGCTTCTCTTCATAACTGAAAAATTCAGAAAAAATAAGGTGAGTGCAATAATTGGATAATCACATGCGATGAATCGAAACTTATAGATTACTGTGCATCCAGTCTTTGTTCTCGTGGATTCCTAATGATCGACAAAATACGAATTTGGTTTACGGCTGTCGGCCAGACGGCGAAGGGAGAACTGACGTCCAAGCATGGCGGCGTGTGGACGTGACCGGCCGCCGGCGACAAGTCAGCTACCTACTGAGCGCCTGAGCGTCAAACAAAGTACAGATAACAAATCATTGACTGATTCATAAATCAGGTAGCTACGTAGCTGTAGATGGGTGCAAAACATGAAGATGATTCTGTTGGGAATGAGCAACTGTATTCTCAGGGGGCTAAAGGCCAATACATGTACATGTGTAGTAAAGTGCAGTAAACCCCTTATACAATGGGGATATATAGGAAATGACCTATACACATCTAACACCCCCCCTCAAACTCATGGTGGGTCAACAACACTGAGTTTGGAGAGAAAGAACCCATGCTGCGCTCGAGTCTGTGCCTTCGTGAAGAAATCCGCCAACTATAACTCAGATGACACATAGTGAAGAGCGAGAGTCTGATCCTGCACAGCAGCACGCACAAAGGAGGCATCCACACCAATGTGCTTGGTGAGCTCATGCTTCACCAGGTCACGCGTAATGCTGATAGCACATGTACTGTCTGACAATAGAGGAGTCGGTGCAGCAGCAGAAACACCAAAATCCTCGAGTAACCATCGCAACCAGGTCACCTCGACCGTCAACATTGCTATCGCTCGCAACTCAGCCTCTACACTGGAGCGGAAAACTGCGGTCTGTTTCTTTGTCTTCCAGGCAATGAGAGATCCTACAAGAAAAACACAATAAGCAGACAGCGAGCGGCGATCAGTAGGATCACTAGCCCACGTAGCATCAGAGTAGGCCTGGAGCTGGGAGAGGAAAAAAAAAGGCGATGAGAGATGGTGCCACGAAGGTATCGTAGAACACGAAGAAGGTGACTATAGTGGACAGGATATGTAATGTCTGGACGAGTGACAGCTAGATAGACAAGGCTCCCAACGAGGATATGTAATGTCTGGACGAGTGACAGCTAGATAGACAAGGCTCCCTACGAGGTGGCGATAGAGGGTGGGATCAGGGAGAGGAACACTTGCGCAGCTTTCGAGGGCGCGTTCGTCGAGCGGTACGCGGACGCACTCGGCAAGAAGGTTTGGGCCATCGGGCCACTCTGCCTCCTCGACTCCGACGCCGAGACTACGGCCGTGAGAGGGCACCCCGCGGCCATGGACGCCAGCCTGGTTGTGTCATGGCTAGACGCGAGGCCACCCCAGTCCGTGCTCTACGTCAGCTTCGGCAGCGTCGTGCACTTGTTCCCGCCGCAGGTCGCCGAGTTTGCCGCTGGCCTGGAGGCGTCGAACCGGCCGTTCGTCTGGGTGGCCAAAGAGACCGACGACCTCGACCCCGGGTTCGACGCGTGGGTGGAAGGCCGCGGCCTGGTCATCCGTGGCTGGGCGCCGCAGATGACCATCATGTCTCACCCTTCCGTCGGTGGCTTCCTGACGCACTGCGGGTGGAACTCGACGCTGGAAGCACTACTAGGAAAAAGGCCTTTAGTGACGCACCAAAAAAAACTTCTGTGGCGCATGGTGGGTGCGCCACAGAAGTCACGCCACTAAAATATTTTCTGTGGCGCACCACCACCGTGCGCCACAGAAATATTTCTGTGGCGCATGGAGGTAGGTGCGCCACAGATTTTTTTTGAATTTAAAAAAAAAGGGCGGCCAGATCTAGATCCGCCGGAATTTCATCGGAGGCCGTGTTGCCCGTGGCCATGGCCGTAGGTGGCTTGGCCGGAGGTGGGTGGAGGAGTGGGTCGCCGGAGGTGGGTGGGTGGAGGATGGAGGTCGCCGGAGATGGTGGAGGAGGAGAAGGATGTCATCGGAGGTTGCCGGGGTGGAGGAGGAGGTCGCCATCGCCGGAGGTGGAGGTGGAGGAGGAGGAGGTCGTCGTCGCCGGAGGTGGTGGAGGAGGTCACCGTCGCCGTCGCCGGAGGTGGAGGTGGAGGAGGAGGAGGTCGCCGGGGTGGTGGAGGAGGTCGCCGGAGGTGGAGGTGGAGGTGGAGGAGGAGGAGGAGAGAAGAAGTGGAGGAGAGGAGAAGTGGAGGAGGGTGGATAAGGGAGAGGAGAAGTGGAGGAGAGGAGAAGTGGAGGAGAGAAGGAGAGAAGGGAAAATAGAGGGAGAAGGAGGGCTTGGGCGGGATTCAAAATTCGAATCCCGCCCAACAATTCTGTGGCGCATCCCTAGTCATGCGCCACAGAATTGTCTTTTCCAATTTTTTTTATTTTGTAGAAAAAATCTTCTTTTTAAAATAACTTTGTACTCTTTTCGAATTTCCCGAATCTGAGAAAAGTTCACCGGGTAAACCCTAGTGAAATCGAGCTCCTTTTTTCTCACGATTTTTTTGATATATTATACGCATTTTTTCAACGTCGTATGCAAAAGTTATGGCCGTGTCAATATTTTTTTTGTTTTTCGTAAAAAAGGTCATAATTCATATTTCAAAATTTCTATACCAACTAGACACTAAAATCTAACTATATCTCAAAGAATTTTATTTATTGAATTTTTTATCATTTTCTTTTCTTGTTTGCAAAACTGAAAATGCGATCCACGGGGGTGGGGGGGGGGGGGGGGTGGGATATGTTTTCAACAATTATGTGCCATGCGCAACAGAAATCAACATTTCTGTGGCGCATGGGTCTAGATGCGCCACAGAAATGTTGACTTCTGTGACGCATCTAAACCCATGCACCACAGAAAGGTCATGCGCCACAGAAATGTGGCTTTCTGTGGCGGATCTAGACCCATGCGCCACGAAAATATGTCTTTCTGTGACGCATGGGGCTAGATGCGCCACAGAAAGCCACATTTCTATTCTGTGGCGCATGGCTATTTGGTGCGCCACAAAATGTGTTTCCACAGAAAGCCAGTTTCCTAGTAGTGAAGCCCTCTCCCACGGTGTGCCGCTTCTGACCTGACCGCAGTTTGCCGACCAGTTCTTGACCGAGATGCTGGTCGTGGACGTGCTCGGCGCCGGCGTCCGTGCCGGCGTGAAGGTGCCGGTCACGCACGTGCTCATGAACCCCGAGATGTCGAAAGTGCAGGTCGGGCGGGAGGATGTGGAGAGAGCAGTTGCCGCCCTGATGGACGAGGGCGCGGCGGCGATACGTGCGAGCGCGAAGGAGCTTGCCGTGAAGGCGAAAGAGGCGATGGCGGAGGACGGGTCGTCGAACAGCGATCTGAAGATTATGGTTCGCCATGTCTCGGAGCTCGCACAGAGGAAGAAAGACGTCATGGTCACGGGATCGTGAGCAAGAAGATAGATGATCGATCAGGGTAAAGAGTTGGGATCTCTTCATACAGGTGCTTCGCGCGGGATTATGACATTCTACCGAGACCAGATGAAGGTCGCGGATCTGGAAGCAGCAGATGTCAGATGTAGCAGTATAACACGGTGTCATCAAAGGATTTACTTTTCAAAACACATACTAGTACTATTTTGTGGGTGCTCAGTTGCGTGAAAAAAAAATGATAATATGCTATTTCCAGAAATACATGATCAACAGCCAAATGTACGTGTCATTTGTATGTGCCGATTAATTTGGCGTGTGTGTGTCATAGTCCCACTATTCAAAATCATGTTTAAAAATAATATCCGGGTGAGCATCTCAACATTCTATGCCCACTTGCCCACACAAAAAATTACATGAACAAAGATTTTCTTGTGGCCTGTGTTTAAAAGATAAAAAATGTCTGGTGGTACGTCGTTTTGTAGTACTAAAATAAAATTTGTCTTTCTACACACCACGGAAAATGTCTTTTTTTCACGAAACTTTGTGCATGAGCATAAAATGTATGGATGTATTTCCAACTTTTATCGGATTTTCTGACATTTAAAAAAAATTACATTTTTTATAATGGGAGTATCTAGTCCCACGAGCCAAAACACCGCCTCGGTGTGTGTGTGTTGTGTGTGTGGGGGGGGGGGGGGGGGGGGGGGGATTCTCATCTTGTTCTTCTCTCTCATAGCTACGGTACTTTGAGAGTCTCTCCCGGTGCTCCAGGCCGACCCAAAGCTTTCCTCGGCGGCGATGCCGGCCTTCCTAGTGTTTATAGTAGCCGCAGTAGTACTAGAGCTAGTAGTTTGTTGTGTCGGCTTTATGCCTGGAGGGTGGTTCTAGCTTCGCCGGGCCAGAGCTGGTGCTGGCCGGTGGTGCTTCACCTCGTAGTGGTGATCTCATGGTGGGAGCCGGAGGTGGCGAGGATGGGGACTGCTGGAATCTCCATGGAGGCGAGAGGAGGCTAGGAGGTAGCGAGAGGATCTACAGATTTGGAAGTGAGCAAATAAATCTGCTGCAGCCTGGAGATACCTATATGGGGCCTTGTTTACCGCCATGATCTTTGGCCGTCAGAGTGGCCTCTCCTCGGCGCCGTTCAGGCACCTTTCAACCTCCTTTGGAGGCTCTTCATCAACGGATAATCGTTGGAGCTTCTCTTCTTCCCCATACCAAGTGCATGCTCTGCGGCGATGGGGAAGAAGACCGACGTGATTATCCGTTTCTTCGATACGGTGGAGGAAGAAGACCATGACCTGATTGCTTTTTCACTTTTAGTTCTAGGGTCTTCTGTGCAAAATTAAAGGACCGAGTTGTAATTTTCTTTTTATTAGTGTTCCTCTATGTAAAAGCCCACTGATTAGGCCCGTCTAGGCCTCACCCCTGTTAAAAAAATGGTGTGAAAACTAAATTTTGGACCTCTCCATGTTAGGCCCCCCATTTGTTGGAGAGAGTATCTAATGCTACTGTGTCTTCGTGCGGTACCATGTTACCAACTTTTGTTTACAAGGTACTCCCTCCTTTCCAACTTATAAGATGTTTTAGATATTTCAATATGGACTAGATACAGATTGAACGGGGAATGTACAAACTGGAACGCGTTTAGGTACATCCTAATCAGAAAATTTTAAAAAATTGTATTTGAAACATAGGTAATATGTGCTTATAACCCCTGAAAAATCATATCCAAATTCAAAATACACACTAAAAAACCAAAAAAGACAAATCTACGCTACATTTCTCGTTTTTGTTTCTCAAATGTGCCTGGGCTGAAGGGTATTCCGGTTAGTTGCAGCTCCGGCCCATTCCAAAACCCCACGCAAAAACCCGCCTCTCTACTCTCTTCCCCAGTATGCCCAAAAGGGTTTACTATGCTTCCCCGCCGCCGTTTGAGCCCACCCTCAGCATCCCAAATCAGTCCCTCCTCCCTGCGCCGCCACCTCCACCGCCACGGCGCCCGCCGGTGAACCCCTCCGGTGGCGACCATCGCGCTAGCCACCGCCCTCTCCACCGCTCGGCTCATCCTGCGCGGGCGCATGGCCTCCTCCGCCTCCGCCGCGGCCCTCCTCGTCCTCCCCTTTCCTACCTGCTCCTCCTCAGACGACTCTGACGAGGCCAAGCCCCTCCCGCCTCCACCCGCGCCGGATGGAACCTCCCCTCCTCCGCAGCACCAGAAGCAGCGGCAGTGGCAGCTGGAGCGCGACTGCAACGTGGCCATGAAGGCCCTAGCGCGTGCGGGGGACGTGGACCAGGTGCTCGCTCTCTTCGTCGAGCTCAAGACCTCCGCAACCAGCAAGGGCGATGCCTCGCCGCCCAACGTGCTCTGCTACAACACGCTCGTCAACGCCCTAGCGGAAGCCGGCCGCGTGGAGGAGGCATGCGACATGTTCGACGAAATGCTTGGGGCGGGGGTCGCGCCCAACGCTTCGTCCCTCAACATCCTTGTCAAGCTGCATTCCTGGAGATCCGCGCGGTTTGACCTCGCTTACAAGGATATCCTACGGATGCGTGAGCTTGGGGTGGAAGCGGACGTGGGCACTTACTCCACGCTTGTCACGGGGCTGTGCCGGGCAGGGAGGCTTGGCGAGGCGTGGGGCGTGCTCGAGTGGATGCTGGAAGAGGGGTGCCGTCCCATGGTACAAACTTACACGCCCATCGTGCAGGGATATTGCCGTGAGGGCCGTGTCGAGGAGGCCAAGGAGCTGATGGCCACGATGGAACGTGCTGGCTGTCCTCCCAATGTAGTCACCTACAATGTTCTCATCAGGGCTCTGTGTGATGCTGGCAGGTTTGATGAAGTCAACCAGCTTTTGACGGAGAGTAGATCCAAGGATTGGACTCCCAGTACTGTCACCTACAATACATTTATGAATGGTCTCTGCAAGAAAGGTATGGCTAAGGAAGCACTTGAGCAGTTGGATGTTATGCTAGGCGAAGGGTTGGATCCCACGGACTTTACTCTGAGTATTCTTCTGGATTGCCTTTGCCATGACTCGAGGATTGCAGAGGCCATATACTTGTTAGAGAGGAGCGTATCATTGAAATGGTGTGCTGGTGTTGTTACGTACAACACTGTGATGAGCAGGTTATCTGGTGCGGGACATTGGATGGTTGCTCAGAAGCTGTTGCAAGACATGATCAAGAAAGGTATCATGCCAAACACGAGGACGTACAACATTTTTATTCACAGTCTTTGCTTTGATCGAAAGTTCAAGTTAGCCAAGAACCTGCTCCGTAGCCAAGGGTTTGCTGCAAATGTTGTCACATACAATACACTCATTTATTGGTTTTACCACTATCGAAAGCCTAGTGAGGTGGAGAACATATTGGAGGACATGAAAGATCAGAAAATTGCTCCAGATGAAGTCACCTACACCATACTCGTTGATAGATTATGCAGAGATGAAAATTTCAATACAGCCACTAATTATTTTCTAGGATCGCTGGAGAAAATTGGACTGTCAAGGGATCTTTTTGCCGTCCTTACAAACAGGCTTGCACACAATGACAAAATCTGGGAGATGATTCGCGTATTCCAGGGAATGGAAAAAGAAGGTTTTATCCCTGATAGTTCTTTGTTTGACGTCACAATTAGATCATTCTGTAGGAACGGTTATTGTCATGACAGAGATTTTTTTAAGCTTAACTTTATTCTGGATACGATGTTGGGAAGGCCGTGAACTCTGAACCCTTGTGGATCTAGGAAAGCTGTCCACAATTTTAGGTACCTTCTCTTTCTTTCTACTTTTCTACTGTAGCAATTTTAATTTTGACCGATCAGCATTTTCCTCACTGCTGACTTATTCCAGATAAATAACATTTGTATATTCTAGACTGAACTTGCAACTTCTATAAAGTCTGGAGTAGCATTAAAAGGTACAAAATCTGAATCCATAAGTGTTGCATACAAAAAGTTTGTGCTCCGGAATTATCAAATGTTTCTCATTGTTCTTTGTTCCAAACAATCATTACTAGATTTTTCACTAACCAAGTAACCATATTTTATTAATGGGTTCTCACTTCTCAACAATGCTGAATTTTCCATAACTATGAAATGTAGTGTTCTTATTAATTAAGAAAGTCTGTTGCTTTTTTGAGAGAAACAGAAGCTGTTTCTGCCTAAAGAGTTTTTTTTAGCAAATAATTTTTCTATAACGTCTACTCAATCTATTTGTCAGGACAATTGTGAAGTAAGACACACTTTTGTGATTTTCCATGATTTTCTTATTTTATAATTTTCTGTTAATATGTTAATCATATGTTTACTGTTGGGACTTTGAATCGATCCTTTATGAAGTTAAACACTTAGTCTGACAAATGTTAATGCCAATTTTTAGTATATATTTTAGCAACTAAATATCCTCTTATGATTGATATTCCTCCCATTGGCTACCATTAAAGCATTTTAACTTGCAATGCTCTATTTCCTGGCCTGCTTTCTAAAAAGAAGTTTTCTTGAAAGAGAAAGCTGTGGAATATTATTTTAAGTATCATTTTGTTTTGTCCAATAGTACCGTAGTTCCCTTTCTTGTACTCAGGTTTTCATATGTCCCATATTTCAGGAATGGATCTCCTCTTTGAATTATATCCCTCGTGCCAACAGCCATGAATGGTGTCTGACATGAGTAAAGATACTGACACGTGATGTTTGACTTTTGTAACATTCCGTACATGGTACAAACATGGCACCTGCCTTTTTATGTAATCATGTTCAACCCCGTCACTCGGCAGAAGAAATCCAATTGGTGAGTTCTGTGAAGATAGCCTGACTTAGTTGACAACATAGGAAGATTTGGTAGTTGGTACTGCAGTGAAAATAATGACAAAGATTTGCAAAGATGGTGATATTTACATATCTGGAATTGTGAATTAGTAGTTAGAATCAGCAAAAAATGTGTTTATTTGAAGCATATCATAATTTGCTGGGACCTTGGTAACATCGCCTCTCTGAATTATATACATGTTCTGTCAAGTTACATATCTATATTAACAAATGTTTTCTTACCAGAACACGGAATTTCCCTGTTGTCTATTTTATTTTCCACATGTCTGACACCTCAGCCCGGCCTGATTGAATTTCAGCCCAAGTGTGGCCTCGGCGTCTGGCCGATGAGTATATGTGTGCATGCGAACATAAGTACTCCATCTGTCCCGTGCTATAAGACGTTTTGGCGATTTAAAACAACGTACGAAAACGTCTTATAATATGGGACAGAGAGAGTACCATTTTGGTAATCTAAGGGGGGACAACCAGTTTAAATACCCAAGGACAAGGCAATATGTGGGAAGTAAGGGTGTAATCGTAAGCTGGTTATTGCACGTGCGTGGCCTACCAGTATTTAGGTCAAATCCGGTTGGGACCTTGGTGTGTTACAGCAATAAAATTACTCTGTTTGATCTTGAACCCTCTTTTTACGATATCTGCACTTCTGAACTTTCTCTCTTCTGCAAGCTTGCAATCATCAATGTCCTGCACAGGTCGGTTTCCAGTGTAACTCGGAATCAGTGCTTCAGTTCACCAGTCCTTTGCGAGTGCAGTCTCACTAGGTCTCTCTGTAATTTGTGAAGCAGACACATGGCTATTCATACGACTCAGATGCCAATGAAGTTCTGAAATCAATATTTGTGTATGTTTCTATCATGTTTGGAGGTATTGGTATTTATGATATTTTTCCTACTTATTAACAGGCTACTACTAGTTGAAAAGGAATATTCAGAATCATTTGTGCTGGCAGGATTCTTGTAATCTGGTTCGAAATGAAATTCGATGAGTTGGGTGAAGTGGCGTGGTTACTCTATATCTACAATAGGTAGAGGACATGTAGCACTACTCTGCATGGAGCTCTTCATAGAAGGCAAATAGATTTGACAGGTACAAATCTTTTCTCATTCTTGCCAAATTTATATTGTGAGATGCAGCGCCAAGAAGCTCGGGTGAATCAGATTTTTTTTGGGGTGTCAGATTGCAGTGTTCTGAATAGCTGCAAATGGTTAGCATTTTGATGGTAGACTATGTAATGTGATGTTGTGGTCCTCGTTATTTAATGACTAGGTTCCTCAATCTTGTTTTTATCTCTAGGAGATTATCACATGAAAACCATATATTTTTCCTCCCTTTTCTAATTCTAACCAACTTCAACTATCTAGTACCTGGCCTGAATTCTTGGTGGTTTAATTGTTTCTGCAGTTTGCTGGTGCGGAAAGGAAATGTGCTTGAAAACCACAATGGAATGACATGTCAAAGCAGACAGAGATACACAGTAGTCTTCAACGGCGAAGAACCCCACAATCTCACAACTGTTGGAAACCATGGAGGATGAGCAAGAATAATCGTGCTAACTTGATGTGCTATGTAGCAGAAAATGGGACTATTTTTTGTTTTGTTTAGTTAGTCACAGTGTTGGTATCATTGGCACTAGTCTGTACTATTCTCAGTTCTGAAGACTGTTTCATGATTTGTGAGTCTCAAGCTGGTATTACCGATCGATCAGATTCTTGTGGATCGAACGTCTCCCTGTCCAATTTGAGCTCAGCTCAAAACCTGCATAGTACGCAGTAACGAGATATGAATTCGTTGATTGCATTACAGATGTTGGAGTAACGGGATGATAATGTTTTTACGTTGCAGCAGGAATCTAGCACCGTTCACAACTTACAAGAACTTAAGCAGCATCACGTGCCTGTAACATACGTACAGCTCTTGCTGAACCTGAACACGACGTGGCTGCAAAGAAGGCAACATTTCCGTACGCTCATATGGCAGTAGAGCCTGCCCAATCACCCCGTAGCGACGACGACGATGGTGACGAGCCCAGCTGGCTGGCCTGGATCCCGCGCCACAGCGGAACGTGCCTAAGCAGCGGCGCAGTTTCACTCGCGTACGTCTCCGGCCAAACGTGGAAGGAAAACGTGCGTCGGCTCCGGCTGGGTTGGCCCAACCGCCATGCGAAAGCATCGTCAAGGCAATGGTCGCAACGTGCTCGATCGGGCTCAGAGTGGGCGAGCGAGAGGAACCAACAGATCGGCGGCGACATGGCGGAGCAGCTCACACGCAGCGCTCTCTCGCCGCACGCGCGTCGTACGATCGGCTCGAACGGACGGCCGCGACGCGCCTGGATTCAAACCGGCGAGAAGTTTACGATGCGCCTGTGACACCTGGGACCCACGCGGTACACTTTCACGGGGCCCAGAGACAGAGAGAGAGGGGCACGCGCGCTGATTTTCTCTCCGTCTTCCATGGATCGATGTGCTCGCCGCCGGTGCTGCTATAAATAGGCGGCCATTGCGGAAATACGGAGGAGAGAGAAGGAAGAAAGGCCTGCGACACCGGCTCCGGCTCCGGCTCGCCCCCGCCTGCGCGCCTAGGGATTCGCGCCTCGCGTCGCGGTGGAGGCGGCATTGCCGCTCGCACCACCACGCTTCGCCTCCTCGACCGCGCCGCCCGCCGCGCCCGGTAAGGCTCCAGCCCGCAGCTCGCTTAATGCTTCAATACCACCAACCTTGCGACGTTCCCTCTGTTGATTGCTCCACGGTTTAGTTCGGTCGAATTTCCGGGCTGTGGCCTGGGTGCCCTCCCCTCCCCTGCATTGGCCATTTGGGAGGATTTTTTTCCCCGGATGGATGGGTGTTTCGTGGAGACACGATACCAGAGGACCAAATTTGACGCACCTGCTTTTCGTTCCGTGTCCTCGTCGATTCGATTCAGGGGATAGGGATACGTTTGGTCTGATACATTTGGCAATCAGCACTATGCGGGCTTCTGTTTGCTGTACGTGTTAGTCGTTAATGCCTTCGGGAAGATGTTAGTAGTACCATTTTCAGCACTTTTCGCTGCCATTACATGCTTGATTAGTTGATTTGTACTCTTATTTTGTTGGGCTCAACTTCTGCTCACGATTGCGGCGTGCCAAACTTGCATACGGTACAGGGGAGATGAAGCATTCTTGATTGGTTTTGTTAAGCCAGAGCATAGCCATAGAATGGTCTGCATTAATGGAATGGAGGGCCTGCTTTCCTTTGCTATGGCATATGATCACATGGTATCCGGCATCCTGACCAAGATTTCAGGGTTTCTTTCAAATGTCTGTCAGTTAGGATGCTCGCATCTGCCTAAGTCAGCTTGTCCAAATGGTCTGCATTAATGACCCCTTTTTAGTTTACTTGAAAGCCTAAACCCTTGTCATACTGGACGAAAGCTAAATATAGCATCACGTTAAATGAAGGAAACTGGACGAAACAAATGCTATCATGCAATGGTTTAATTGTGACCAGTCAGAATTATTGGTCCAGCCAGCATACTATACATAGCATAGAAAAACAGGGGCACGCCAAATTGGGCCAACCTTCCCATTCCTCTTGGCTGATGCTTCACGTGCTACCTCCTATTCTTCCTGATGAGAATTGGGAGGCGAAGCAACATCATTTCATTTTTTATGGGGTAATGTAACTCTGTCAATTGTTTTCTTGCACAGTTTTCTCCTTGAACTCTCCTGGGATTTCGTGTGTGAAAAGAACATCTGCACCCTCGGTTGATTTTTAAGATCCTGTTTTACTTGATGCGGCATCCAAAATTGAACTTTGCTCTTAGCTGATCTTACATTATTGTGTTCCTGACCACAAAATCATGACCATGAATACGTATGTACTTTCAAGTATATCCAGACATAATATTGTTAAAATAGTTGTTGGTACGGAATGTATCTTGAAATAGAACTGAGGCTCATTGATGAAATGGAACTGGGGCTCCCTTTGAAGGGGCCCTCTTGATATAAAAAAATATGTATATATCTTGAAATAGGAATACGTGGAGGTTTGTAACAATTTACACAGGGCGTACTTGTACTAAACATATAAGAGTCATGACAGTACGCCGTGCCTTTGCACGCTCAAAATCTGATTGTTTTCTAGCCCCTTTTCAGACGATGGAACCTAAGAGAACCCCATTTAAGGGAGTGATTGAGGATTTCAGGGGAAGAGCAGCTTGCTACAAACAAGATTGGCAAAATGGCTTCAGTTCTGGGTTCAGGTTTGCTGTGCCTCACAGTGGCAATGCTCATTTAGTTACATATCTCTTTTTAAATTCTGCAGTTGCGTTGACTATGTTGAATGCAACCTACTGTCAGGATATTGGCACCTACGCTGTACATCTTCTTTGCATCTGCACTACCTGTTATTGCCTTTGGGGAGCAACTGAGTAAAGATACAGGTTGGTTGTTCTTCTTTTTTGCGAAAACGCAAAAAACATTGCGTTTCGATGCATTGATAGATAGAAAAGTTATTTACAAGCCTATAGAGAGGCCACCCCACACCATACAACTCAACCCAGCAACCTAGACTAGGGGAGAAGATGTGCGAGTCCACTGGCCCCCGCGCTCACCCAAGAATGAGCCTGAGTCTTGATGGATTTTACCAAAGCGCTTCTTTGCACTGGTCAGTAGCATTTTGCCCATTTGTAGGTACCGGGTGTGCCATAATGTGTTCATTCTTTAATTTTATCTCTTATTGTGGTACTTGCTGAAGAAATGAAGGAAAATATATTAGACTCCTCCATAATACTTTTTATCTCCGAGAAGGGGGTGAAATAAAATTGACAGTTTCCTCTATATATTGGATATTAAATTTTGGAAGGGGATAACCAAACAGGTAATTATGCATCGCCTTTCTTAGGCACAGTTACTGACAAGTGACAAATAAGTCTTCATGTTTCAGATGGTGCACTCACGACAGTCGAGGCATTAGCATCAACTGCTATATGTGGCATCATACATTCTGTAATTGGCGGACAGCCACTGCTGATTGTTGGAGTTGCAGAACCAACTATTATCATGTACACGTATCTGTATAAATTTGCCAAAAATGAGCCGAACCTTGGAGAGAGATTATTCGTAGCATGGGCCGGATGGTAAGGGACCACAATTAAATAATATTTGCCTTCTGGTTATCCAAAATGGTACTTATATTTATTTTATCTATTAATTTTATTCTTTATCCACTGACAGGGTTTGCATCTGGACTGCAGTCATGCTGTTCCTCATGGCAATGTATAATGCTGCAGTTGCTTTAAATAGATTTACAAGGTTTGCAGGAGAACTGTTTGGAATGTTAATTACAGTTCTGTTCATGCAAGAAGCTATCAAGGTATAGAATTTGCTATTTCTATCTATTGTGTACTTACTGCCTCCGTTCAGAAATATATGATAATTAACTATTTTGAAATTTGGGTGTGCAATCTTCCTTGAAGTCACTGCTAATATGTACAAAACTATTCAGATTGATCATGTGAAAGGATAAAAGTACCATTTTTCCGTTACATGAACATATAGAAGTAGTTTGAAAATAATAGTTTACATGATTAGTAATATATTGCCATGAAAATTGATCGTCCAAGTTTTTAATTAGAGATTGTCCTTGTTCAAAGTGCCATATATTCTTGTGTAGATGGAGTAATTACGTAGATGCTTACTCATTATATCGCATGTGTTTCCCAGGGAATGTTGAGTGAATTCAATGTACCTGAGGGTAACGACCAGAGCCTACCGATATACCAGTTCCAATGGGTATATATTAACGGTCTGCTTGGCATTGTCTTTTCAATGGGACTGCTCTATACAGCATTAAGTAGCAGGGGTGCAAGGTCATCGCTCTACGGCACTGGTTTGTCTTACATATCCATATATATTTGATGAAAATTGTCTCCATATACAAACTAATAATGCTTCAGATAAAACATTCAGGGTGGCAAAGGAGCTTAATTGCTGACTATGGTGTTCCACTTTTGGTCATACTGTGGACCGCATTGTCATATTCGTTACCCAGCAAGATCCCTTCAGGTGTTCCCAGGAGGCTCTTTACCCCGCTCCCTTGGGAACCCAAATCACTACAGCATTGGACAGTAGCTAAGGTAATAAGGCTACTTCGACTCCAGGATCAAATTGTAGATAGGTCGTATATGTGATCTCAGAATTTTATAGTAGTTATTTGATGAACATGCAGGATTTGTTTTCTGTCCCTCCAGCCTACATATTTTTGGCTATTGTGCCTGCTGTGATGGTTGCAGGACTCTATTTCTTTGATCATAGTGTAGCTTCACAGATGGCTCAGCAGAAGGAATTTAATTTAAAGAATCCATCCGCATACCATTATGACCTTTTGGTCTTGAGCTTTTCGGTATGATTATTTCTGTCTTAGTTGACTCTTTTCTTACATTACAGATGTCAGTCGCATTAGAATGCAAATATCTTATCTACAAGAACTAGACAAATGCAATAAATTCAGTGATGTGCGGAAAATTGTTAAAATTATGTCTACATATATAGGATAGCAGACAATTACTATCATGGTTCCTGTTCTTCATGGTATAGAAATGCCATGCAGGTTTTGATCTGTGGTCTTCTTGGCATTCCTCCATCTAATGGAGTACTTCCCCAGTCCCCCATGCACACGAGAAGTCTTGCTGTCCTCAGGAGGCAGGTTGGTGATTTTAGCAGGTCTGTCTTTAATTTTCTGTTCAGCTTAACTTTGCTCATGTGCCGTCTCTCTTTAATTCAAATTAGGCCATGCGGAAAAAGATGGTCCAAACCGCCAAGGATGGCATGATGAACAATGCTAGCAGTTCAGAAGTTTATGGAAAGATGCAAGAAGTTTTCATTAAAATGGATGATAAAATGAATGTAAGTAGTTGACTAATAAGCTGTGTTACATTATGCTTCCTAGGCTCCTCAACTACGCTAATAATCGTGACCTGTTTCATACTGCTTGATGCCTCATTATCAAATGAATGGCACATTAGGAAATGCCATTCAAATCAGTGAAATGATGACATGCCACTCAGTTTCTTGTTATCTGTAAAACACGCACTGACTCTATTAAGCTTATATAAGCGTATGCGAGAAAAATGTATCTGTTAGGCTTTACGGAGTTGATCTAAAAAATCATATGACCATCAGTTTGTTGCATAAGAATATAACTTTAGCTTCATGCAGGAGGATTCTGTTCACAAAGAGCTGAAGGACCTGAAAGATGCGGTGATCCCAGAGGGGGTGGAGCAGGGAGTGTGCCTGAAGTATTTGATCCTGAAAAACATCTAGAAGGTTACTTGCCTGTCCGGGTGAATGAGCAGAGAGTAAGCAATCTGCTCCAGTCCCTGCTGGTTGCCGGTTGTGTTGGAATCGTGCCAGTCATTAAGAAGATACCGACATCGGTCCTTTGGGGTTACTTTGCCTATATGTCCATTGACAGTCTGCCTGGGAACCAGTTCTGGGAGCGGATACAACTTCTGTTTGTCGCACCTCAGCGGCGCTACAAGTAAACTTTACTCGCCCGATTCTTCTGCCTGTTCATTCCTCTTCAGCATATGCAAAGCAGTCTATGCCTTTATGTTTTCAGCCAGTTTATCATTCAAGACACACGAACATGGAGTAAACATTTATTTTACTATAATTTTGGACAGGGTTCTGGAAGGCGCCCATGCGTCCTTCGTGGAGTCGGTGCCTTTCAACAAGATATCTGCCTTCACCCTTTTCCAGCTGATTTATTTCTTGATCGTCTGGGGTATGACATGGATACCAATGGCAGGAATCCTCTTCCCACTCTTGTTCTTCTTTCTCGTTATCATTAGGGAGCATTTGCTCCCGAAATTCTTTGACGCACGGCACCTGTGGGAACTGGACGCATCCGAGTACGAAGAATGCGAGGGGGTGCACCGTGATCCATCAATATCGGAGGTATGGATTCTTCTGCCTTCCAGTTCCATTTACTGCATATTCAGTTTACAGGAGCACACATACAATCCACTTCATCAGGTCTAGTTGATGCTTATCTTAAATTCCTTTCGTCTGAGATGATATGAATCATTTAGTTTGGCTATTTCGTGCAGGGTGAGGAAGAATCCATTGCACGTGGCATTGAAGCTCCACCCGAGTATGCTTCCGAGATACTGGAAGAATTCACGACTCACCGAGGAGAGCTGAAGCACAGGGCCCCGAGCTTCCGCGACGAACGGCTGATACGGGTACTTTTCCATGCATCAAGTTTCACAACATAATCCGTGTTGAAACTTAACATTTCTGCATCTTGTTTCGGCAGCTGAACTCGGTCCAGATGACGAGGCAGTTCTCCCGGATCTCTTCTCTTCATCCTCCACGGCCCTAACTAGGAAGGAGACGCGAAGAACGATCTTAATGTCTGGCCACGAATCTCCTGACGATGGGGTTGCAAAGTACACGGTGTATCGAGCAAGCATTCTTGTCTACAGCAAGTAACTGCTTTCAAGGATACAGATCAACTGGGGGTCCAAAGACACGTCGAGGAGCTGCCGGTGAGCTGCGCAATGCAGGGCCAGTTGCTGCAGGGGAAATACTGAAATTTGTGTGTGCTGAGTGTATGTGAGAGCCTATATTGTGCAAAAGAAAAGGAAGGGGAAGGAGATAGTGCTAGGTAACGGTGTAGTGAGTATTATTTTTGTTATGCGATGTGTGTGCATCATTTGTTATTCACTGAAATGAAATGATGGCATTTCGTAACGTGCATCATTTGGCGTGCATAAGGGTCGTCATGAACTCATGATGCAGTACATATCTGTATACGTCTGTCTGCACTTATACGTGCCCGTAAGGTCTTAAGTACAGATAGGAAATCTGTTGCTCATCCATTTTGTGCACACCGTCGGTCATCTAACTAAAACTTATTCGGTAGCTGAATGTGTCGATGTCCAGAACGTCATTTTTTGTGTTCAAGTAGTAATGCTTGTTGTAACCACTGCCAGTTTGTGCCGGAAAGTGCTTTTAGAACCCGAGCTCCATGGAGCTCGGTTTAAAAAAAATTAAAATCCGCACATTTTGGTTTCCAAAAATCGAGAAAAAAAAATACCAGGTATAGATATCACCTAGATCTACAAGCGTGCCAAATTTCAAGTTCAAATTTGTTTTCTTCTGGGCTAGATCTAAAAGATAAATTTCTTGATCTAAATACCCGGATTCAAAATTTTGAAATCTGTCAGAATTTATCTTTTTTGCACAGCCCAAAATCCAACGAATTTGAAGTCAAAAATATTCACGCGTGTGTGTCTCGAGACTACCTACACCTGTGATTTTTTGCGCGATTTGTGAAAACTCAAAAATGTGAATTTCCATTTTTTTCAAAAAAACCGAGCTCTATGGAGCTTGGGAGCCAAATCACCGTACTCTGGTTTGTGCTTTCTTTTATGAACTCATATATGCCACGCAGAAACCATGTTATCCTTATTTTAGATTGTTATCACCCAGCCTTCATTGTCTCTAGAACGCAGGGTGTGGATGGCGGCTACCAGCCGCTATAGTTGTTGGTTGTGTCAATCTTTTCACAAACACGAGGACCATCTTATTGACCACACTTTCTTTGTGTGTGGTATATGTAATTTGCCAATGGTTCAGCTGTGTCAATGTTAGAGCATCTCCTACCGGTATCCCAAACTGTCTGGGCGGAGCGTGCTTGGACAGAAGAGAGGCTAAAATAGTCTATTCAACCGGTCCCCCCGTTCCCCCCCAAACTATTCATATATGTCTGGATTGTCTGACACACCACAAACTTAGTTCATATATGGGTTGGATTCGAGAATGTCCGTTCTACTCTCCATTCCCACCAATCACATGCAATTGACTATGACATTTTTACAAACATGGCTATAGACACATTGTTACTCCAAAACGAACACGTGTTCCGACATGTCCATGATATTTTAGGGGCCTAATTTGCTCACCGTAAGTCATCAACCAAACTTACCCAGATAATATGGAGTACTAAGAACATCTCCAACCATAATGTTCAAAATCGCCCCCCAAACGGTCCACTGACACGTCCGGACGTGTCTGCGGATAGTGATCGGGCAACCCCTAAAAAAGTACTACTACAATCGCATACCTTAAACTCTAGATAGCAAATTACTACAAACTATGCAACGTAGCCTACTGTACTACGTTATTCTACTCGTCGTCGGAGATGACGATGACGCCTGCACCGGAGCCGCCCTGTGCCTCCTCTTCCGAGTCGGAGAAGGAGAAGAGAGAGTCAGATCCGGCCAGATCTGCCTTGACAGAGCAACCTTCCTTCCTGGCCGTCTCCGTCTTGATCTGCTTTTTGACGAAGCCGACCATGTTCCTCATCTGAACGATGAGGATGCGGTCAGCCGCCTCGCCCTGGAGCTGCTGCTCGGCCGCACGGTGTTCGGCCTCCGCCTGCGCTCTCCACTGCTCCGCCGTCGCCTCCGCCTGAATGCCTGATATCTGGCTTCCTCCTCGTCCATTCGTTGGCGGAACTCCGCACCTGTCATTTGGACGAATACGGGCTCCGCCTCAAGCTGCACAACGCCTACGGCCGTTGTCTGCGTCACCACGTCTGCCTACGCCTGGGCCGCCAGTGCTGCTACCTCCGCCGCATCGCGCGCCATGGCATCCCTGTAGATGTGCGCTCTTTTCTTCTGTGTGAGTTTGGGGCAGACGGTCGGAAGGCACCGAGTACGCGCTCTCGATAATGTGCATGCGGACGGCACAGGCGGTCGTGCGTGGCCGTGAGTAAGCGTGTCGGCGCGTGAGCTGGCAGACACGCCGACGCGGCTGGACCATCTTTCTACTAGTCCGTCTCCGTACCAAGTCCATGATTTTCATTTGGCAACCAGCCACGCCGACGAGGTCCCGTCTTCTCCCCTCCTGCCCGTTGTTTATTCCTACGATCGATCCTGCGTCATGGTCAGGATAAGCCCGCCCCGTCCGTCGGTCAGGCAGACTCACATCCGAGTCACCCACCCCGTGGACCCGATCTCGATCGAATCCAGTAAAGGCATCGGCATATACTCCTTTGATATACACGGGTTTGCCCTTCATTGGGAAATTTTCCAGATTTTGTATTCTGCTACTTACTAAAAAGGATATTTACGAGCTAAAGAGTCATCTCTCTCACTCCTTTGAAAAACTAGTAATCGCGCACGTGCACGCACGTGTAATCTTAATAATTAAATCTCGCATGAAATAAAGAAAAGTTGCAGCATCATGATATCTTTGGTATTTGCCAGGTCTTTTGAATGCCAACCTCCTTCAGTGATCACTTTCTATAGCTTTTGTTCATCTACGTTCTTAACTGACCTAATCTTTGGGGACACGGTGTTTTGACTCATGTGTCTAGATGCACCTGTTATGAAAATGTTTTAAATATATTTAAAATGTTAAAAAGTTAAACACAAAATTTGGGTGTACATTTTAGACATTCTATGTTCGCACAAAACGTTTTGTAAAAAAAAGACATTTTTTGCGGGCTTTGCAAAAAAGAAAAAAACATGCCTAGTACAAAAAAAGCACCAGGATTTGTCTTTTTCTACACAGTCCATAAAAAATATCATTTTCCAAACATCATGTTTGAACATATAATGTCCAGATGTACACCTAAGATTTTTGTTTTAAATTTTTTGACAGTTTGAAATATGGTTTTTAGATAGTGGTATCATATGCTCCTACTACCCAAAACTGATTTCCGAAACTTTGGGCCTAAAGAAACCCCTCGTCATTCAATCTTCTATGCAAGTAAGACACAAGTTTAAATTAAGAAAAACCTGGATGAATCAAGTGTCCAATATACAACCACACTTTCTTTACAGGAGGTATTTCACAAAAAAAAATTGCATGCACCATCCTAACTAAAAAAATCACAATGCAAAGGCCCGAAAGAACATTATGTAATCACCAGCTTGAAAGCACAAAAATATGTACACCTTTATATTTCTATCAGACCTAACACATATGTCCATTGGTCAGGCATTCCTTATGTGCTCCCCTTTGGACATATAAAGCAAAATATCAAATAGCCATGCATGATAGATCAACATGAATGCACGATAGTAGACAAAAATGTAGAAGTGAGACAGGCAAGATAAAAGCAACCTTCTTTGTAGCTGGAACTTCAAAACTCATAAAAAAGAATACCTTCTCTTGCTCGTGTTCTTCTGTTTTTGTACTCTGTAACTTAAAAACTCATATACGAAGAGGTAAGTAAAATTCTTAGCCTACTCTAATAGGAACATGAGAATCAAATATTGATGAGAATATTTCCATCGAGAACAGCGTCACCATACACAGCATGGGAACAAAATAGGTCCTTGGCCTTGCTCTGATGTGGCTAAATAGAGATAGAATCTACAGCCAGAAATTGAGTGAAGATATTACAAAAAAAACTTGCAGGACATATATTAAACCTAGAATGCATGCTATTATGCACACAAAATGTCTTCCTCTCATTGTAAATGATGAGTGTCTTGAAGAACGCTAGCAGTGTCAAAACTGCGACAAAACCCAGTGCTGCCGCCAACCAAATGCCAAACACTAAAAGAGCAAAATTATAATTTTGCAGGAACCTAGAGGACCTAGGACCATCGCCATATGTGCAAGAAAATATGGCATCTCTGCCAGTACCTTCTGTGCCAAGCAGTCAAGCTAGCCAAGTTAGGCATTTCTACGTGCACCTTGTGAGCAACCAAACACAGTTCGGGCACGCCAGGCTGAGAATTTCAAAAGAATTTCAGTAGACAAGCAACTCACGCATATGTATTTTCTCATGTGTCCTGCTCCCATGGCCAGTGACCTGAACATATGGAGAGGAAAACGTGATCGTGAACTCGTAAATTAATTGAAGGCGAAAAGGAAAGCGAGCTCCCAAGCAAACAATGACCTGATCATGAACTGAACCTTCGATTAGTTCAGAAGACAGTGACCTGTTCCTGAAGACCATGAATTGAACCTAGGATAATCTAAAGTCCGAGAACTGAATCTAGTATAATGTGAATACAGTGACATGATTATAGGCTAATCATCAGACCATAACCTGAACTTAGGAGAGAAAGACGTTGAACCTGAACCAAGTCGAGCTGCGTGCGGCTCGGGGTGAAGGGCAGCGTGGGTGTCCTCGTGTGCAGTGTGCTAGCGCGGGGCCGTGGGATTCCGGCGGCAGCGGGCAGGCTGTTGCTGCGGGAAGGCGGTGGCGTCTAGCTCGCCAGGGGCGGCGGGCAGGCTGTCGCTGCGGGAGGGCGGTGACATGCATCCATGGCAGGGGAGTCTAGCTCCCGCCAGTCAGCCGGGGTATTCGCGGCGGTATGCGGCAGGGGCCTTCGCGGCGACCCGGCGCGAGCGTCGGTGAGGCAGCACGTCGGCGGCGAGCGTCGACGGCTAGGGGATTCCGCGGCGACCCGGCGTGAGCGTCGGGGAGGTAGCATGTTGGCGGCGAGGGGATTCCGCGGCGACCCGGCCTGGAAGGTAGCGTCAAAGGCGGCCTTGGCGGCGGCGTGGGTGTCGGCCTCGGACTTGAGCCTGGATTCCTCGGCCTGGCGCACCCAGATGGGCTTGGGCGCCGAGGATGGAGAACGGCAGCGCGTGGGTGGGCGACGGTGCGGGGAACGGCAGCGTGGGCGGCGGTTCGTGGATCTGTAGAGGCGCGTGGGTGGGCGATTGCCGGCGTTTTTTTTTACAAATTGCTGTGCGCATTGGACTCATCATTGGGAGATTTGTGTCCGTTAGATCCAGCGGATGGACGGTTCTGAGATGTGGGTACGACTTAATGAGACCTCATCATTAGTTGAATCTGGATCATTGGATGATGCTAATCTGATGGCTGCTGTTATTTGGATCAGCCACTCTGGGTCTTTTAATATTAGTGGAGATGTAAGTAATATTTGCTTTGTCCTAAGTACAACTTATTTAACATTGAGTAAGATTTTTCAAAAAAAAATCGTTGTATACAATACCAAACAAAAACACAACAACAAAATTAATTAAAAAAATTGTACTCCTTCCGAATAGGTGTTCCTTTTCTTACAAGTAGGGTAAGTCACAAAATGGTTTTTCTTTTTTCCTGCCCCACTGTCGCTATACTCAGTTTAGCCAACCTCGTCAACGGCCACACCGAGCGTTACTGTGGAGTCTCTTGACCGTTATCACGCTGACATGTGGGACCATGAGAACAATAGTATTGGTGGGCCAAGCCAAACTGATCGTGGTCTCTCTAACTATTGAGTCACTTGGGGTGGAATGTTTAGTCACACCTCGTCAATTTATAGTTGTCTGATCGGTTTATAAATTAAATTCAAATTACGGCACCATTTCACATTAATTAAACTTGATTTCATAAAACTTCTTAATTAAACATCCTCTAAAACACTAACAATAACGTAAACTAGCTTAATTAAACAAAGTGGAAATCAGATTCCATCACCATTTCCACTTAATTAAACTTGATCTCACACAAATTCCGAACAAGGTTAAAACATATATAAACAAGTTCATCATCAGAACTGGCAAATTCATCTCCTCACTAGGGTGCCTTGGCGTTCCTACAACGTCGGTCGTCCTCGACCGCGGACTCCTCCTCGCGTGACCTCTGCCTTATCCGACTCCGTCTCTACGGGCTTTGAGGAATGGGAATCAGCATCCAGCCGGGTTGATACTGTACCTGCTTCAAGCCGGTGGGGGAATGTACCGATGTGCGCGCCAGGGGGAGCGTGGGCATTGGCTTGAGGAGGCGTGTGCCCTGAAAATGCCATACTCCCACGTCCCAAAATATAAAGTGTCTTGGATTTTTGCTGATCAACAAAATATAATTTTGACTCTGATCTATACTTATAATATGTCCTAAAAAAGATATACAAAATGAAATATTTTTACAGAACAAATACAACCATATTATTTGAACAATCACACTCCATTTATTTGGTATATATAAGTGGTGAGAATCATGCATCAAAGATTATATTTTGGAACGGAAGTAATGTCTTTTTGCGAATTACTAGAAATATGTCTTTATGAAACCTTCTGCTTCAAGACTTTTGAAGCCATTTTCGAAAATGTCATTCCCCTCCCTTAAAAATGAAGAAAATAATGAGGAGAAAAGGGTGGTGGCTTGAGCCATGTTTTCTCAAGCACAATTTGGCAATGCAGACTCTTAAAGCCGACAACGCTTGTGAAATTTGTTTCTTAGTAACACATGAAATTAAAATATCGCTATAGTTTCAACATTTGACGTCCTAGATTATGTGCCAAAACGTTCTTATCTGAATCACAGTCTTTTTATTAATCTGTCCAAGAGCTTTGCTAGATCCTCAAGCACATGCACATGCACATGCACATAACTCTCACTCGTTATAGAAGTCCCATAACTAAATAACAACACCGCATCGTATACTTCCCATCAGTCAATGGAATTTCACTATATCGGGGAGGTTACAAACGCTGAAATTTTACAACAATAAATTTATCCCCGGCGGCGGTTTACAAGAGTTATGTATAACAAGCGTGAACTATGTCGATACTGATCTACAGAGGCCCAAACCAACAACAACGGGTCTCCTCTCCGTTTCGACAAAATTTGGTCTTTCATATGTATAGCATTTATGAATTTGGATCACAGCCCAACAAGTTGCCCAAATGTTAGATCCCATGCCATGATTAAATCTAGAAATTCATTCGAGAGGTGTGGAAGGGCTGGCATCCAGTCGAAATTAACAATTATGGGAAATACAAAGGGCCATCTAAGCTACTAGCACATGCTGACAACTAACAAGGACTTGTAGTTGTAAAGTATACCAGTAGTCATGTTTATACAAGCTTGTCATGCGATTGTCATTTTTTAGCCGGCTAGGTCTGTCTACTAGAAACATCTACGTAATTCTTTTGGCATCCCTTGGAAATCTCAAGCGCGTATGCAAATCCTCGTAACTCTCACTCCTTCTAGAAGTCCCAAAACCACCAAAGAACAGAAACAAATAAATAACCGCACGACATACACTGCCCGACTGTTTCCTAGCTTGTGAAACATGGTTATCTCGACAACATCTAGAAAGCTTGGCCACTCCTGCAGTTGCGCCAAATGCTGCTCTCATGACAGGCTAAATCTATAATATAATGCTAGGAGTAAGATAAATTAGTTAGATAGTTGTGTGAAGGGCAATTAATCCAGTCGAAAGTGACAACTATGGGAAATACAAAGGGCCATCTAGCTAGCACACGGTGACAAGGACGTGGAGCTGTTAAAATATATCAGTACTCATGTTTATACAAACTTGATAGTACTCAACAGTTTTATAATTTTTTTTACGGCAAGTCGTACGTACTAGAAGATTCTACGAAATTCCGTGGGCAGCCCCTCGGAAATTCCAAGGGCAGTGATAAGGAAGGAGTGATCAGGCTCAAAGTAGGGGTCAAATGCTACTTAGTGTATACTAATACAAAAATCATACAATATACTACCCTGTTTCTATATATATAAGATGTTGTACCTATTTTAAATGTTGTTAGATATGGACTGAGTGAAAATACACACTAAAAGTGTCTAAATACATACTCCCTCTATATCTAAATATAGGACGTTTTGGTAGTTATGAATAAGTGAAAGGGTTAATTGGATAAATGCCACTGCAATTCATGCCAAATCAAAAAATGCCACTACAATTTGCAACTTTTGAAAAATGCCACTTCAATTCTTGAATACGTCTATAGATGCCACTCCAGCCATTTGAACTTATATTTGATCAAAAATCGTTCAAATATTCAAGACATCTTCTCTGTTGGACGAAATTACCCCTGGCCCCACATACTCAAAGTAAAAAACGTGGCCGCGGACCTCCTTCCTCTATCCTTCTCCATGGTCTCCTTCAAGTAAAATAAGTTGCCGTCCGTGCGCCTCGTCATGCCGTCGATCTGGACGCCGCGACCAGACCGAGCTCACCACGAGCATCGCGGCGCCGTCCTTGTCCTTGCAGCCAACCGAATCGAGCTGGGATGCACCGAGATGGGTGAATCGAGCTGGGACGCTCCGAGATGGGCGAATCGAGCCGTTCTTCCCCGCCTCCGCTGTCAATCCATTGAGATTTCTCGCGCTGGTCCGCATCCGCTGATCCCAACGCCCTGTGTGTGGTGAGATTCTCCGCAATGCTGTGCCAAAGCTAGCACGAAGAAAAAACTGGAAGAAAGCCGCCGGCCTGCCACCGCATCCTGGGACGCTATGCTCGTCGTGGCCGGGGATCGAGTCCTCGCCGTGGCCGTCCAGGCCACCGTGGGCCAGAGGGGTAAGGCGCCGTGGACGGGACGGGTCCAAGCCGGTGTGAAGGAGCCGCCGTGGCCATCCGACGGCGAGCGCGAGCATGCCGCCCCTGGACGCCACGAGCTCCTCCGTTCGGTAGCTGGAGTGGCGGCGACCACCTACCGGGGCTGGAGAAGAGTTGGGGACGACGGCGTGGAGCTACTGGGGCGGAGAGCGGGCGTCATCGCTGGCGGCGGCAGGGGCGGAGATGCCGGCAGATGGCGTGCAGGTTCTTGGCTGCTGGCTGCTCTGCAAGATGGAGTAGGGGAACGAGATGGATGACGAAGAAGAGCTACGGGCAGGGGCAATTTCGTCTCAGAAAGAATACAGTATGAATACGTGACAGTTTTTTTGACCAAAAATGAGCTCAAATGGCTGGAGTGGCATCTATAGATGTATTGGTGAATTGGAGTGGCATTTATCAAAAGTTGCAAATTGTAGTGGCGTTTTTCGATTTGGCATGAATTGTAGTGGCATTTATCTAATTAACCTTTTATACTCACTTCGTTTTTAAATGTAAGACGTGTTATGTTTCACATATTAATTAGATGCAGACCAAAATAGGTGAGCATACATATTAAAATATGTCTAAATATATTTGGATACATGTGAATCTGAAGAAAAATAGCTAAAACATCTAACATTTTATATTTAATAACAGAGTGAGTACGTATCATTCTTCATTCTGTGAAGGAAGTAATGTGTTGTGCCCAATGACACCAGCTAGTGGTAGCGACGTGTAAAATGTTTCTTAGCGCCCCTTGCGTTTGGTTTTTGGTTTCAGTACGGATTTGAAAATAATTTAAGTCATGGGGTAGGAACTTGCAGTATCGTGCATCACCTTTTGCCGATATTTGTCAAGGAATACCAGCAAATATCACACTGCATTGCCGCAACAAAGATCCCCTTCTAGAACAGCATATCCAGATCCAAAGCAAAACATCACCGTCGCCCCCATCTCACGGGTCCCAAACTCTCGGCAAAAGCAATCAAGCAGCATCGCCCATCCGGGGTGCGTTTCCCGTGTGCCTGCCGGTACCACCATCAACAAACGGCTTTCCCGGCCACCGTCACCGTCGCCGCCGTAAAAGAGCACCGTAACTCGCGCAGCAGCAGTAACGGAAACCCGCTCCTCCCCACCGGATCCACGTGTCCACGCGGCGTCCTTATCCGCTCCTCCTCCCCATCCCGTTATAAATTCCCCACCACCCCGAGAACCATAGCCACAATCTCCATTCACAAGCATCCTCGTCATTCAGCCAACTTCTAGCACAAGCTCACGCAAAGCAAAAGCTTCACGTACCGAGCAAACATGGCCATGGCACCGACCGCGTCCGCCGTCTCCTTCTCTTCCGCCGCGCGCCCCTCGGCGGCGGCCCGTCCCCGCTCCGCCGCCGCCTCCGCGGTCCGCGCGGGGCAGCAGCCCGAGGGCGGCAAGTGGTGGGCGCCGCTGGTCGGCTGGTCCGGGAAGGCCGACTACATCGAGCCGGCGACGGCGGTAGTAGTGGAGGAGGAGAAGGCCGCCGCGAGGTCCTTCGTGGGCGGCCTGACGGAGGAGAAGGCGCGGCAGCTGCGGGCGCGGATGTCGGAGACCGAGAGCTTCCACGACGCCATGTACCACTCCGCCATCGCCTCCCGCCTCGCGCGCTCCACCTAGGCCGCAGCCGGACGGACGGCCGGAGAGCCCAACCAACTCGCCGACAACACAAGTGCCTGTACATAGTTGTGTTTCCTCTTCGGATTTGGTAGTCGCCCCGTCCTTGTTCTGGGGGATCGATGCCCTTGATGTTGTAGTAGTCAATGGAGGAGCGGAGGGATCTGATTTTAGGGATCCCTCGTCTTCGTCTCCGCCGCGAAGCTCCCCGATCTGCAATTAGCTTTTCCTAGTTAGATGCAAAAGATGTAGTTCCCCCTCCTGTGGGACTCGCCATGGATTGATTCTGGATCTGAGAGCTTTGTTTTTTTTTTTTTAGGTTAGAGAGAGCACTGTTTTCTGAAGTCAATCAGCATGGCTCGATTCTGGATCTGAGACCGAGAGTATTGTTTGCCGAAACAATTATTATACTGACACGATCATTGTCGACAATGATGTACTCCACAAACTGATTGGTGGACTGGGCACGATAGCTTGTATTACGGGAGCTGAGAAACCTTTTAAGCTGAGAAAATATAAAGACGGATGAACCTTCCCGTGACCAACAAACAACCATGATAGGTTGGTGTAGTGATGTACAATTATCTCCTTTGTTTTAAACGCACAGATCGCTCTCTGCCCCCAATAGATCGACCAGTAGTTTATGTGCCGCTTGTGAGTAAACCTTGCTTGCGGGCTGACAGGACCAAGTGTGCCCGGCAGCTTTCGTTAATTAGTCTAAAGCATGTTTGATTTGTGGCTGTACCCAATCTCAAACGGCAGTTTTACTTGTTAATCTGTGATGCTGACCGGGTGTGTTCGTGTTGCTTCCCTAACGAAGCATACTACTCCTTTAGCTTACACTAGAAGGCTTAATTAGTGGTGCTCTAGATGGCTACGGTTCTGGGAAGCACGAGTGTGAGAGCTCAAGCTTTTCCTGGGCAGTTGGATTGGCACTCAACTCAACATCCATTGAGACGTACTCCCTCCGTTCCAAAATACTTGTCTTTCATTTGTCCAAATTTGGATGTACCTATACACAAAAACATGTCTAGTTACATCCGAATTTGGACAAATGAAAGACAAGTATTTTAGAACGGAGGGAGTAATTAATTCGTGCTTTAACTATTTTTCGCACACAATATCTTCAGAGGACAGACGCATCAGCCACTCGCCCCCTTCTGGAAGGCCAAAAACTGCTCGCATGGACGGGTGCACTCCTGTGTTGCGAAAAACGGTGACAGGAGACCTGATGAAAAAACGATCAGATCAAGTTCAGAAAAATATAGACGGATGAACCTTCCCGTGACCAACAATCATGATAGGTTGATCTCTGCATCCAATGAGAAATAAAAACTGATCAACTTTCACGTGGCCAACAACCAGTACCGCGTTTGCTTAAACCCACACACCGTTTCTCTGCCTCCACAAGATCGACAAGTTCATTGAAAATATCATACTCGACCGCTAGTTTGTGTGTCCTGCTTTCCGGATGGAAGGAGCAAGTGGAGCGGCAGCTTTGGTTTCTGGCTCCGAGACCCACTAATTATCTTACTGGACTTTTAAAAGTTTTGAAAAACATGATTATAATTTTAAAAAACTGACTTTTTATGTAATCAATGATGTATCATAGAAACGTCTAAAATCTTAATTTGGAATACTTCATATTCTGAACTACACAAAAATAAAAAAAAGTACGAATCTAAGTATTAAACAATTAATGCAACTTTTCCAAACTCTAAAATTTATCAGATTTTATAGCTTTTGTGCAGCTTAAAACTCAAATAAGTTAGCTCCAGGATTTACTGCGTCTAGATTTTCTTTTGGGTTTTTTTTTACTTGTAAATATTATTTTCGAAATTAAGAAAATAAATTGATCCTGGGAGCCAAAGAGAGTTTCCGTGCATTCTGGCCGTATTCTACAGTCATCTCAAACGGCAGTTTTTGTAATTAGTCAGTGTGATATTTAACGATGTGTGCCAGATTTCTTTCTTCCGAAGCATGCTAGATAGCTTAGACCGGAGGACTTGATAAATGCTACAGTTTTGGGTAGCAAAAGTGTGAGAGCTCAACCTTTTCTTGCGTAGCTAGCACTCAACATCCATTGAGACGAAATTAGTTCCCGCTTTAACTAATTTCCCCACACAAAATTTCCACGCAGACGCTCATCAGTCGCTCGCCCTCTTCTGGAAGGAAGAGAAAAAAAAACTACCGAAGAGTAGGACTCAGGCCTTTGCAAACTTTGCAACCAAGCTCAAGAGACGGCCGCTCATCTCCTCTTTCAATGCCGGTTCACCACGAGAATTTGGAACACTCTCAAGTTTTGGCTTGGGCTTCACGACATCAACCCAAATGAGTGGGTCCTCATCCCTACGGTGGAAGATTGGTGGACCGACATCATCCACAAAAGAGGAGGCTCAAGGAAGGCGATGGCTTCGCTCGCCATGCTCGTCTCATGGGAAATTTGGTTAGAGATGAATGCACGCGTCTTTCGCAATAAATCGTCCACCGCCATGATGCTCATAGATAAGATTAAAGATGAAGCGGTGTTGTGGGGGCGTGCGGGTGCAAAAGCATTTTGTAATATTATGCCGCGAGAGTAGACTTGCGTTTTGGCCTTGACCTCGGTCAAGGCGGGTTTGTAACACTCTAAAACTTCTTCTTTTTGAAATGAAATGGCAAATCTTTTGCCTCGTTTCAAAAAAAGAACAGCTAACCACGCACGGACGCACCTCCCATCTCTTTGCCAGTACTATGTTTGAGAGCATCTAGAAGACTAAGCTAGGCTACTGCTACTCATGTACAGTATATTGGAGTAGGATAAGAACTTTAACAGAGCGTTCTGAATAGTGAATAGTGACAATTTTGAGAAATAAAGTGGGCCATCAATCAGGAAGTAGAAGGATGGATATTCTATTCTAATTAATAGAAAACTGAGTTTTGTACTTATGTGTCTCGGTTTAGTATGATGGCGAAATATGTCATTTTGAAGTGATTCCACCAGCGGACCTTGAAGCTCTCCGAAGGCAAAGATCAAGTAAAACTGAAATCTAGCGGCGTCAATGGCTGTTTGACAAAGTACATGTATTCGAAAGGCTTTACAACGTGTTTTTGAGAAGCAACCGATAGGCTGAGCGACTGACCGTGCACGGAAGATAACAATGTCGGCGAGATTTCGTTTGTTCATGGTTGTAAGACCATGGGTGAAGAGTTGATGTCCGTGGATCTTGAGGAAGTCACTGATGACAGAGCGAGGTTCTTATGCTAATTTTTGTTCTGAGTGGTGATGGCAAGCGATGTTTTTTTCCTAATACAGTGGATGCACAGAGATGGGAGTACAATACGACGTCAGCACCCATGACGTCTTTTTTACAGAAGGAGACCACCTTGATGAGGTACGAGAAACGCTGCTGCCGATAAGCAGGGGGCGGTAGCCCACCCAGAATTTTCCAGAATTTTTTTGACCCCCATATACGCTCATGCTTGTTCGTCCATCCTGTGCTTCTGGCCTTTTTTTGATACTGCACAATGTTTAGAATTGACGATTTATGTTTGTAAATGAAAAAAATAGCCTATATATGTTGTTTACAAATGAAAAAACCTTTCAATGGATGCCACATATGAAACATACATATTGAATTACAATATTGTGAATCCATTGCCTATTTATACTATTCATTTGACAAAAAAATCCGGGGTGCGACATTTTTGTTGTAGTGTGTGCCCACCCTCCAATTTTTTTTCTAAATCCGCCACCGCCGTCAGGAGACAAACCCTAGACGCTGGGATACGCCCATGCGACCCTCGCCACTAGCCTACTCTAGTTCTCAATTCATTTCTAATATATGCAGCTAAAAAAGGTGGCCAAGTCTCTCAAACACTAAAACAAATGTTGTTTGTCCCAAGATAAACTTAGATTGTAAATTCTTAAATATAAAGCACGGGTAACCATTCGAAAAAACCCGGCTATAAATCTGCATATACGCATACATCAAACGAAGACCAGAGTTGCGGAGTTTAACGAATGACGAAATCATCATAAATGTCTCAATATGGACACCTGTTTGAAATAATATTTCACATTATTAAGAAACAAGTCTAAATCATTAGGGACATTGTTTTGGCTTTTGGCAACCTCGAAATGGTAGAATGGCATGACACCCCGGCCACACATTTTCCTCCATCCCCACGCACACGGAAGAGGCCACATCAGCTACACAAACAAAGCCAAATGCTGCTGGATTTACCATCCTAAATACATGTCATTGGCTAATAGTAGTATCGATGACATTTTTTTGCGAAACACAGTACAACGCAAGCGCTCATATACACGCGCACACACTCACCCCTATGAACGCACGCACGCACACCCTACCCCTATGAGCACCTCCGAGAGACTGAGTCGGCGGGTCGAGTCTTGAGATTGACGAAGTCACCACGGGCGCCTCGCTGTCGACGGGAACGTCGCCTCCCACTGAAGAATATTCCGCCTTAAATGAGAAACACCAGCGTCAAACCTGGGGTTTGAACTCTGGTGGGCTAGGGGTACAACCACCCAACTAACCATCTTGCCACAGGCAAGTTCTCAGTATCGATGACATTTTCTCGCACATATTTACACGTGTATGCGGTAACATCGGTGAAGATTTGCGGGTTTTCCAAAGATTTATGCGGTAACATCGGTGAAGATTGGTGGGTTTTCCAAAGATTGGTGTAGTTTATGCGGTAACATCGGTGAAGATTGGTGGGTTTTCCAAAGATTGGTGTAGTAGTAAATATAACCACTTTTTCGCCAAAAAAAAATATAACCATTTTTGTGAACATGTATATAACCATTTGTGCGCTTCCGAAATTTTACCACTGATTCGTCGTTAGTGTTAGACGTATGCCCAATTTGTGCGCTCGTGGTGCATAGATAGGTGCGTGAACGAGTCCCGATCATGAAGATTTCCTCGGGACGACGGTCCCCAAGAAGAACGTCACCTTCGTCTTCGTGGCAATGAAAACACCACCACTCCTCTTCCCCTGCTCCGGTATAAATCGGCGACCACCTCCGACTCCATTCCACAGACTCACAGCTTCACCTTCACCTTCACCTTCACCTTCACATCTCAACAACTCTCAAGCAGCCTCGTATCGTCTCTCACCGAGCCCGAAGCAACCCTCAGAATCCCACGAGCGAAGCAATCGTAATCAATGGCGATGGCACCGTCAGCAGCAGCCGTCTCCTTCTCCGCCCGCCCGTCAGTAGCATTCCGGCCGCGCGCCACCGTCGCATCCGCCTCCGCGGGCGCCAAGCGCATCCGCGCGGGAGCTCCTAAGGGAGGCAAGTGGTGGGCGCCGCTGGTGGGCTGGTCCGGCCGGGCCGACTACATTGAGGCCGCCTCCCCGGCGGCGCGGGTAGCCGAGGAGGAGGAGGAGAAGGCGGGGACGTCGTTCGTGGGCGTCCTGACGGAGGAGAAGGCGCGGCAGCTGCGTGCGCGGATGGCGGAGATGGAGAGCTTCCACGACGCCATGTACCACTCCGCCATCGCCTCCCGCCTCGCACGCACCGCCTAGCTAGGCCGCCGCCATGGCCGCAGAGAACCGAACCTAGTACTACAAAACATCTCGCCGGCACCGCCAGACAGGCTGATGTGCCCGTGCGTGTGTAAATAGCTGTTTAGCTTCTCGTAATTAGTAGTGCAGATGTAGTAATTCCCATCGCGTTATATTAGAACAATTGTGATCTGGAATTACGTGTGCAGGATGTGCGAGGTTTGTACATAACTCCTCTTGTTGATATGAAATGAAATCCGTTAATTCTGGATCTGAATATCCTTGCGCTCAAACTCGTGCTGATCTGTTCTTTTTTATAAAGCTAGTATGTTTGTTGTACCTTCCGCATTGGTTCGATTTGATTTGGTGCTCAGCAGTTGAGGATTGATTGATCTGGATCTGAGAGCATTATCTTACTGAAATATTTAGCCTGACCCGATCATTATCAACAATGATGCAACTATATATAAATCAAAATCAAAATCGCTGCTGTCGCCTCCCCCGTGTCCTTGCTACAGTAGAGAGAGGCGGAGAAGAGGCGACTCGAAGGTTCGAGTTTCTCGCTGGCGTTTCCGCCGCTCCCCTCCGCCTCCGGTCGCCGTTTCGGCACCGTGAGGTGTGTGTGTGGGGGGGGGGGGGGAGCCCCGGTACTCGCTCGTGCGTGTAGATAGGTCTTAGCTTGTAGGTGTGTGTGCACCAACGGCGTCGATGGCGTCGGTGTGTTGGGCTTGGTGCTTCCCCTCCTGTCCCCGTTTCGGTCTTGTCGCCGAGGAGGTAGTGAAGCTGGTTCGTCGGGTCCTCTCCTCCGTCTTTGCTTCTCCGGCCGGCCGTGGTGGCGAGGGGGAAGTTGCTGGATGGTGGGGATCCGCTTTTGGTGTTGGTGGTTCAGGTGGTCTTCTCCGATGTTTCTGCTCCGGCCGGCCATGGTGGCAAGGGGAGTGGCGTCTGGAGGTGGTTGGCCTGGGCGACGCCGAGTCGGCTGGAAGATGGGTGGTATCGGGGAGCTGGCGCTGTGGCCGTGTGCATTCATCGCTTCTCAGTTCCGTCGCGCGGCGGCGGACGGCTCCTGCGGTCGTCTACAAGTTGTGGTGGTGCTCGCTTCCCGGCGGCAGGTGGTACGGCGTCTCCGGGGGCGCATAGGTTCTTGGGAGCACGGCTTTGGATCCGAATGTGATTCCTTCAGGTGGCTCGGGGTGCTTTGTGCATTTTACTGGGTCCTTTTGTAATTTTCTTTTTTCTTTTGGACCTGCTTGTAATTTGTGTTGAGTTTCCTGAATATATGCATCGGATCCTTTCCTCTAAAAATAATAATATATAAATCAAAATCATTCCATGCACTCTACTAACCTCCACATTCTGATTGTGTTCGGGGTTTTTTTTTTTTTTGAGTGCCTCTCTGGGATTACAAGCTGTAGTATCTATTCGGACACACAGGAAACACACACCACACACACACCACACACACGCACACCCCACCTATGTGTCTAAACTAGACCTACATCCTATAACCCAGAACTACGTCCTGAGAGACTTGGCCGAAGACCAGTGCATCGGTGACCGACGGGCACGTCGATCTCGCCTGTGGTACATAGACGTGAGGCAGAAGAGCTCCTGGGTGGTGGACTAGGTTTCTCCATGAATTGAACTCCTAACCTGTATTTACAAGAACTGATGAACCTTCCTGTTCAACAAAATAAAAACTGACGAACCTTCCCGTTACCAACAACCATGATAGGTTGATGTACAGGTATCTTGTTTGTTTAAACCCACAGAGCGTTCTCTGCCTCCAATCTATGGACCAGTTATTAACTGAAAAACTCTTACTCGACCACTAGTTAATCTACCACTTGCAAGTAAATTCTGCTTGCCGGATGGAAGGACCAAGTGCCCGGCATCTTTCTTTAGTTAATCTATAGCAAGTGAGCTATCAGGCCGATATTCTAAACTCTCAAATGACAGTTTTAGTTGTTAATCAATGTGATGCTTACCGGTGTGTGCGTGTTTCCTTTCTTGCGAAGCATCCTAGATAGCTTACACTGGAGGGCTTAGTAGATGGCTACAGTTTTGGAAGGGCATGCTGCTATCATGTTTACAACAAAACAGACAGCTCAACCATTTCCTGGTTAGCACCAAGCATCCATTGAGACACAATTAGTTCATTCTTTAACTAAATTAACGCACAAACTCTTCATGCACACGCGCATCAACCGCATGCATGCCCCCTTCTAGAAGGCCAAAAACTCCTCAAGGCACAAGAATCATGCATGAAACGCACCTCCAATCTCTAATCTCTTTCCTAGTATGATTAGTTTTCTTAAGAACATCTAGAAGACTAGCTAGGCTACTCCTGATTGGGGTAAGGGTGACACGGGGTCTGATAAGATCTACGATAAGAAACTTTAACAGAGCGCTCTTAAATGGTCTTGTAACTAGTGGAGAGTGACAACTTTGATAAATTAAACTGGCCATCAAGTAGCAAGTGACAAGGATGGATATTCTTTATTTGTAGATAACTGGTTTTGCAATTCTATTTCCGGTTAGTATTGACGTAACACTTTTCTACTGTCATTTTGAAGTGATTCCACATGCGGCCCTTGGGAATCTCCGAAGGCAAACCGAAAGCTAGCGGTGTCAATGGCTACTTGCCAAAGGGCGGGTAAAAGAAAAGCTTGGCAACATGCTTAAACAACAGGCCGGCCGATGGCCTAGGTAGGATCAACAGCGTTCGTGACCACAAATTTAGATTCTGATGTGTGGTGTTTGTATAGCTTCAAACCAAGTACTATGTTCCTCTTTGTAAGACAATCTGTGAAGAGTTGATTGTCGGCTAGACCATGAGAAAGTCACTCAAAATTACGAGAGCGAAGTTAAGATGATCTTGATCCGTTTTTTTTAATCTAAATGTGTGATGGCAAGTGATGTGTTAATTCTTTCTGCGGTGAGCGTGCACCGACGTGAGCACTACGATGTCAGTTGTAATATGTACATGGCACATAGATCAACCTTCTGAACGCCACATTTTTTTTATCTTTCTTTGGTTATAAACTTCTAAATTTCTAGAAGAGACAACTCATAAAAAGGGCGAATTCCATATACCTTTATGAACTGAACTGAAGTTACGCCACATGTTCACACGGTCACACACATCGCCCTGAACAAAAGTTACGGAGTTTCACAATTAGCAAAGTCACCACAAGTATCTTGATATTGGCGGTAACATGATTTGGAGTGAAAGAATATCCCACATTTACGAGGGACATATTTTTTTAAACTTCAAGTGACATTGTTTTATCTCTTGGCAACCTCGAAATGGTACAATGCATGCCACCCCGACCACACCTTCCCCTCCACGGCTCCACCCCCTTGCACTCAAAGCCACGCCAGCTACACAAACAAATTTAAATTGCTGGATTTACCATCCTAAATATGTCATTTGGGTAACATCGATGACATCTTGCTCATATCTACACGTATGCTCGTATCATCGGTGAACCCTAGGCGGCTAGAAAAAACATTGTGCGATTCCAAAATTTACTACTCATTCTTCGTCAACCTTAGACGATGTGCGCTAAATTGATAGGAAGCTAGCTAGTGCGCTCGTGGTGCATGTACGATCGGAAAATTTCTTGGGGACGACGGTGCCGAAGAACGTCACCCTCGTGGCGATGAAAGCACCGCACCCCAACGGCCAGTCTACGCGCTCACACGTGAACACGGCGCCTCCCGAATTCCGCCCACACCCACCCGTCCACGCGGCGTCACCATTCCTCCCCCCCCCCCCGCTCCGCTATAAACTGGCGACCACCTCCAACTCCATTTTCACAGACTCACAGCAGTTGAACAACTTTCAACCTTCATCATCTACTCTCGCCAAACAGAAAGGTAGCAACCTCCGTAGAGTCTTACCAGCGAAGCGAGCAAATTAATGGCAATGGCACCATCAGCAGCAGCCGTCGTCTCCTTCGCCGTGCGCCCGTCGGTGGGGAGGACGACTTTCCGGCCGCGCGCAGCCTCCGCCTCCGCCTCCGTTGGCACCAAGCGTGTCCGAGCGAGAATCCCCAAGGGAGGCAAGTGGTGGGCGCCGCTGGTTGGATGGTCCGGGCGGGCCGACTACATCGAGACCGCCGCGCCGGTGGTGGAGGAGGAGAAGGCGGCCAAGTCGTTCGCAGGAGGTCTGACGGAGGAGAAGGCACGGCAGCTGCGGGCTCGGATGTCCGAGATGGACAGCTTCCACGACGCCATGTACCACTCCGCCATCGCCTCCCGCCTCGCCCGCACCGCCTAGGCCGCCGGCCGCAGTGAACCTACGAGCCAACCCGCCGCCGGCACTACCACCTGCTCGTCGTTGGTGTGCCCGTGCGTGCGTGTGTACATAACATATATAGCTGTTTCTTCTTACTCGTCGTCGTTGTCATGGCATGGAGGAGTGGCTGGAAGAAGTGAAGAAGGGAGGGATCTGGTTTTAGGAGCTGGTCCCTCCCACCTTCGTCTCCACCGCGACGCTCCCCGGCCGGTCTGTATATATTGTTTCAGGTGCGTGTAAAAATGTATACAGAGTATACAGGGCTCTCATTGTACGTGTGTAAAAATGAACGAATTACAAGGTCACATCTTCGACATAATTCCACTCTCTGCTGCAACCTTCTCGCGATGTCTACTTATTTTTCGGGTTGAGTTTTCCAGTCGATTCGATTTGATTTGATGCGCCTCAGTTGAGGTTCTTGGGAGCATCGACCGATTTCTTAATCATGTGAGAAGCAAGCAACTAGCAATACGATTTTCTGAAAGCGGATTGAGCAACTAGCGCGAAAGCCGTTGCGCGTTGCGCATCCGTTTTCTTACTTTATTTTTGTATGATTTTCTGAATTGATCTGTCCAACTAGGAAATAGGCACCTTGAAAGCTGCTCAGCTAATTCCCGGTGATTTGAATTATTATCTTCCAATTATCCAATTTGAGAAGCGTCGGTATGCAATAATCGTCGCATGATTTCTTTAGTGCGCACCACTGCTTACTTCGTTACTCCACACTGCGGCTTCCAAGATTTCGGACAGCAAGTAGGTTCCACCGTTCCAGTAGGAAGTTAAAGAAAGGTAAGGACAGCACTAGGCGTCCCCGGGGGATCAAAACGGGCGATCCCCCGGTTCGCTAGCCGTCGGATGGTTTAGCTGGCAGTCGAGTACGATCGCGTAGTCTTTTTTTTCCATTTCGTCGTTCCGCAAACAGCAGACGTAGAAAAAAAGGACTCCCCTCCGCATTAGCAGCCGCGCCGGCGGCCGGCCTTCCACGCCCGCGACGCCGGCCTCCCCGCTCGCGACGCCGGCGCCCATGGCCGACACCCAGAAGCTGCCCCGGACTCTCCCACTCGCAACGCCGGCGCTGGCCTCTCCCGCTCGCGGCGCCCATGGCTGGCCCCGGCCTCTCCCGCTCGAAACGCCGACGCCCATGGCCGGCCCCGGCCTCTCCCGCGCTCGCAACGTCTGGTCCCATGGCCAACACTATCAGCCGCGCCGACCTTCCGCCTGCGACTTGCTTGTAGCAGCTCTCCACCTTGCAGCCCCGGAGCAGTGGATGGTATGTAGCACCAACGGCCGCTCCGTGCAGCACCGCCGTGCGCCGACAAGTTTTTGTAGCAGCGGCGACGCTCACTGCAGCCAGTAGCACCACAGGCAAATGCTTGTAGCAACGGCGAAAGCGCTGATTGACCTTGGCAGCACCATGGAGCACGCTTTGCAGCAACTCCGGCGAGAGTTTGTAGCAGCTAGCGGAGACAGACTATGGCAGCACCACCGAAGATGCGTAGGGAGCACCTGTGACTTCCCTTTGTTCGCCGGAGCACCGCCGTCCAAGACTGCTAGAACCGCCGCCCATCGCTGTAGCAGCCTCGACTCCGAGGGTAGCATCGTCGTCCATGGCTGGTAGCACCGCCGACACCCAATTGCAGCTTGAAAGGAGAAGACTTTTGCTACAATCCTTAGGTGGATTTGTATCAAAAGCAGAAGAATTTTGCTACATAACTTCTAAGAATTTGCACCTCTTGAAGACAAAATTGCATCATATAAACAAAAGAATTGCTACACCAGTTCCACGGATTTGCATCAAACGGGTAAATTATTTGCTATAAAAGCTTCTTAACATTTGAACACCACAAGAAAAATTGCATAGGAAGAAACTTGCTACGACGGTTATACGGATTTGCATCAAAAGAGGACAAGTCTTGCTACGGTGCTTCGTCGCGAGACGTCAGTAGCATCCGCTCGTAGCTATGCCGGATACCGTCGTAGCATCGTCGGGTCATCAGTAGCAACGATATGCGCCATCAGTAGCAACACCCCGCGCTGGTAGCATCATCCGCTCGCTGCCATGCGCCGTCAGTAGTATCGCTAGCACGTCGGTAGCATCCGCTCGTCGCTTTGATGGATACCGTCAGTAGCATCATTGACTCGTCAGTAGCAACGACACACACCATTTGCAGCATCGCCGCGTGCCGTTGGTAGCAACATCGCGTACCGATAGAATCGTCGGCTCGTCGGTAGCAATGTCATGCGTCGACGGTAGCAATGCCGTGAGCCGTGGGCACCATTGTTAGCAAAAAAATTACAACTATAGCAAAAATACAAGACCATTGTAGCAAAAATAAATTGTGCTATTGTAGTAAAAACGACTTCGCCAGAGACATAGCCGGAGAGCGTGTAGCAAAATCTTTATACAATTGTAGCAAAATAACAAAACTTTGGTAGCAATTTTTTTGCTATTGTAGCATCGTGGCAAAATCCAACGCCGTACATAAGACCGCGCAGATCTCGTAGCACTGCCGCCATCCACATGTAGCAAACCCCGACACCGCAGGTAGCAAAATTGGACACCGCTTATAGCAAAATTGCGCATATCTCGACTGTGGTAGGATCTTTCTCCAGGCATCGCCCGCTCGCACCATCGTAGCACCGCTGCGTGACGTCGGTAGCGCACCCCCGGTAGCATCGTTGGCTCATCGGTAACAATGCCATTCACCGTCGCGAGCCGTCGGTAGTATCGTCGGCTCGTCAGTAGCAAAGACGCTCGCCATCGGTAGTATCACCGTGTGCCGTGAGTAGCAATGCCACACGCCGATAGCATCGTCGCCTCGTCGGTAGCAATGCCATGCGCCCTCAGTAGCAACACCGCGAGCCATCCCTAGCATTGCCAGCCGGTAGCAACATCGGCTTTTTCGGCAGCATAAAGAAAATTGCTACAAACGCTCTATGGATTTGCATCAAAAATGAAAAGGTTGCTACCAAGCATCTAAACATTTGCACCAAAATCTAGGAAAAAATATTAAAAAATAAAATTGCTACAAAATGATCTGCGGGTTTGCATCAAAAATGAAAAAAAAGTTTGCTACAAAGCATCTAAACATTTGCACCCAAACAAGGAAAAAATACACAGAAAAATCAGCGACAATATTGCTCTAGCAGCACGATTGTGACCTACGGGAGCACCGCCGCATGCCATGGCAGCAGCACCCCTGACGGGCGGTGGTGACATCCGCGGGGATGAGGTCTGGCCGGAGCTCGACGTAGCGGTGGGTGAGGGTGCGGCAGAGCTCGGTACAGGGGCGGACGAGGGCGTGGCGGCGCCGGCAGTCTTCCTTGCGGCCATCGAGGAGAGAGCACTGGTGGCGGTGGTCGGTGCAGGTGGCGTGTGCGCAGTGGAGGACGAGGTGGAGCTCGACGCAGCGGAGGACGAGGGCGTCCGGGCACAGGGAGGAGCATCAGCTGGCCCTCGATTTCGCCGAGCCACCAGCCGGTGTCGGCGGCGGTGCACGAGATCCGCACGGCGGCCGGGTCATCGCTCCAGTGGCGCACGGACTCGTCTACGGACAACGGTGGGCAGCGGCGGCACAAAATCAAATGGGGCGGTGACCATGGCTGGATCCCGGCGCACAGGGCCGGAGAGATGCCGGCAGCGCGCGGGATCCACGTTTTGCGGACAGTGGCGATGATTCGTGCTGGAGGGAGGCCGCCGGCGCGCGGTGGAGGGAGGTGGACGGCGCCCGGTGGAGGCGGCGAATGAGCGGAGGAGGATGCCACCGGCGAGGGGGAGGGAGGAGACCGCCGGCGAGGAGAGGAGAACAGCGGCGGCCACCGCTGGGGCAGGTCCAGGTCCGGGCGTAGTGCGCTGACCACCATCGCGACAACGGCTGGCTGGAAGACGTGGAAGACGGTGGCCTGGTATTCTCCACGGACGGGTGATACGTCTCAAACGTATCTATAATTTTTGATGTTCCATGCTTGTTTTATACCAATTGCTACATGTTTTGCATCTACTTTATATCACTTTTATACATTTTTTGGGACTAACCTATTAACAAGATGCCGAAGTGCCAGTTCCTGTTTTCTGCTGTTTTTGTATTCCAGAAAAGCTAGTCTGGAAATATTCTCGGAATTGGACGAAACTTCACGGGGTCCCTATTTTCCAGAACACACCTGACGGAGCGAAGGAGCAACAGAGGAGGGCCACCAGGAGGCCACACGCACCTAGGGCGCGGCCCCCCTTCTGCCGCGCCCTAGGGTGGTGTGGGCCCCTCGGGGTCTCCAGCCGCCGCCCTTTCGCCTACTTATTCCCCCCGACGCGAAAACCCTAAGTACCTGAGCAAAATCCACGAAAAGTTCCAGAGACGCCGCCGTCGTCAACCCTAGCTCGGGAGGGTTCAGAACCTCTTCCCGGCACCCTGCCGGAGAGGGGAATCGTCACCGGAGGCTTCTACATCGCCATGCCTGCCTCCGGAGTGATGCGTGAGTAGTTCATCCTTGGACTACGGGTCCATAGCAGTAGCTAGATGGTTGTCTCTCCACTTTGTGCCATCATGTTTAGATCTTGTGAGCTGCCCTACATGATCAAGATCATATTATTGTAATGCTACATGTTGTGTTTGCTGGGATCCGATGAATATTGAATATTATGTCAAGTTGATTATCAATCTATCTTATATGTTATTTAAGATCTTGCATGCTTTCCGTTACTCGTAGATGCTTTGGCCAAGTAGATGCTTGTAACTCCAAGAGAGAGTATTTATGCTAGATAGTGGGTTCATGCCTCCGTTTAACCTGGGACAGTGACAGAAAGTTCTAAGGTTGTGGATGTGCTGTTGCCACTAGGGATAACCTAACGATGCTATGTCCACGGGCATATGTGTTTGTTTACATTACGCACTTTACTTAATGCAATTATCCGTTGCTTGCAACTTAATACCAACGGGGGACTCGGATGACAACCCGGCGGTGGATTATTAGTCATAGATGCTGTTGGATAACGGTCTATGTATTTGTCGTAATGCCCAATTAAATATCATAGTAGTCAACATGTCATGTATATGCATTGTCATGCGCTCACTATTCGTCAATTGCCCAGCTGTAATTTGTTCACCCAACATGTTAGTTATCTTTTATGGAGAGACACCACTAGTGAACTGTGGACCCCGGTCCATTCTTTTACACTGATTAAACAACCACAAACTGCAAACTGTTCCTTTTTCATTCTCTGCAATTTAATACTCATTTTCCACACCATACGTTTAATCCTTTGTTTTCAGCAAGCCGTGAGATTGACAACCTCACTGTTTCGTTGGGGCAAAGTAGTTTGATTGTGTTGTGTGCAGATTCCACGTGGTGATCGTATTGCGCCGTGCGAGCCACCAACAACCTTCTGAAGAGTTGCTGCTCCTACTGGTTCGATAACCTTGGTTTCTTTCTGAGGGAAAACTTGCTGCTGACTGCATCATACCTTCCTCTTGGGGTCTCCCAACGACGTGTGATTCACGCATCAAGCTCTTTTTCTGGCGCCGTTGCCGGGGAGACAGCAGTCTTCTGCAAGGGGAGTTTCACGCTTCCAATCTCTTTACTTTGTTTTTGTCTTGCTTAGTTTATTTTATTTTATCTTGTTTGCTTTCAATTATCAAAAACACAAAAAAATTAGTTTCTTGCATTTAGTTTATTTCGGTTTGTTATTATGTCTAGTTATTTATTTGCTATCAATGTTCTCTTTTGAAACAAAATCTTATTGGCTAAGTGGGTTCACGGAGGAACAACAAATTTATAAGGAATACCGCTTGTCTCAAAAAGGGAAATATTTATGGGAACAAATAAGTAGATTGAATTATTTTGCTAAAAACTTGTGCTCTACTTATGATGAATCCTACTGCTTTAATGAATCTTTATGTTGTAGAAGGCATAAACACCTCCCTTTCCAATGTGATTATAATGATAATGAAACTTTGGCTGCTTATGCTAAAGGAAATTTTGGTAATCTTGAGCGAATTGAAGAATTTTTTGTTTTTAAGGGTGCCTATGAAATTGCTGGTTATATTCAAAATGATGATGCTCCTTGTAGAACTGAGAATTATGCTATACTTGGTTATTGCCTTGAATATTATAATGATAATCCTTATATCACTGAATTTCTTGAGAAAATTTATTCTCCAGAACAACTTGCTACCTTTCAGGAACCTGTGGGAGAAGAAACTGCTAAAACTGAAAGCTCATTGGATGAAAAAGAGGAAGAGAGTGATGAACAAAAGGAGGATCTACCTTCTAATGATAGTAACTCTTTAACTCTTACATTATATGATTACCCTCCATGCCTACCTAAGGAGGAAGAGTGCTATATTGTTGAATGTCATGATTCTATTGAAATATCTCCTTTTGATAAATTTGAAGTAAACAACCTCCTTGACTCAAGTAAAAGAGGAAATTGCAGAAAGTAAAAATGTGCTCCCTAATGTTATATATGATAATGCTCTTGATGATGGTCCTATATTGCCTAATGATATTATTTATACTATTGTCAAAAGTGGGTTTAATGACCCCTGTTTTTGAGCTTAATAAAAATTATGTGTTTGTAGATCATGAAAAGCATGCTTTATGTGATAGTTATATTGTTGAGTTTGTTCATGATGCTACTGAAAGTTATTATGAGAGAGGAAAATATGGTTGTAAAAGTTTTCAAGTTACTAAAACACCTCTCTTTATGTTGAAAGTTTTGAAGTTGCATTTGTTTCATCTTTCTATGCTAGTTGCTTTATGCTTCAATAATTTATTTTATTACAAGATTCCTTGCATAGGAAGTGGGTTAGACTTAAATGTGTTTGATATTTGCCTCTTGATGCTCTCTTTTGTTTTTCAACTCTTATTCTTATGAGAGCATCATTAAAATCTTCTAGCCTAGCTAAAAGGCATTAAAGAAAGCGCTTTTGGGAGGCAACCCATTATCTTTTTTTTCAGTTTTAGTCAAGGAGATGTTTACTTCTGTAGCAACTCCTTTGTATCTTTATTTTCTCGCATTGTTGTGCCAAGAGTAGCCTCTAATGTTAAGATGATGCTTAATTTTGATTGCTGCGCAGAAACAGATTTTTGCTGTTCACTGTACGAAATTCCTAAAATCACCAGATTGTTAATTAAATCTGAAATTTTTGTGCGTAATCTTTATGAATGTCTGAATCTTTCATTAGTTCAGAGTTTTTCGATCTGAGCGTCGTAAGTGCCTCGAAAAAATTCGTCTTTGCGGACTGTTCTGTTTTAGACAGATTATGCCTTTTTATTTTGCATTCTCTCTTTTACTAGTGTTGAGTGAAATTCTTTTTTGGGTGGAAGAGCTTCACATAACATCAGTGGCTGTAGCTAATGTTTAAAGTAACAAATCATATTGCGTCTTTATAGAACATGTGATTTTTGATTATGCACTAACCCTCTAATGAGATCTACTTTGAGTTTGGTGTGACGGAAGTTTTCAAGGGTCAAGAGAGAAGGATGATATAATAGGATCAAGAAGAGTGAAGAGCTTAAGCTTGGGGAGGCTCCCATGGATCTCCCCAGCATATTTCAAGAAGACTCAAGCGTCTAAGCTTGGGGATGCCCAAGGCATCCCCTTCTTCATCGTCAAAATTATCAGGTCATCTCTAGTGAAACTATATTTTAATTCTTTCACATCATATGTGCTTTTCTTGGAGCGTCTGTGTGCTTTTATTTTCAGTATTGCACTTTTATTTTCAATAAAGCTTGACTGGACCCTAGCATTCTTGATTGGGAGAGAGACACGCTCCGCTTTTTCATGAGAATACTCCTATTCTTCACTTATATTTGTTGAGTATTCATATCTAGCGCTGTTCAGCTTTTAGCTCTTGTTTTCATGTATCTCTTGTCAGAGCTATTAGCTTTCTTTTGTAGAAAGTACTCTCTTGCTTCACTTATATTTGTTTGGAGAGTTGATTAAATAAATTGATTGGTGTTTGGTTGGTTCAGAAAATGTTGCATGTGGTAATTGGTATAAGGAAAAACTTGCTTAATCTTGTAGATCACTAATGGATAACTTGATGCTTGTCAATTGTTTTGAGTTAACAAGTAGATCATGATTAAATTGTGCATCACATGAGTTAAGCCTATTAGTGAAGAACTACCGTAAAGCTTGTTGAAAATTTGGTTTGCATCGGTGGTATCTCTAAGGTCTAGATATTTTCTAATAACAGGGTTTGGTTAACAAGGAAGACGGTATGAAGTCTTATAACGTTTGCAATATGTTTGTCATATAAAACTTGGTGTACGGGTTGATATTCTTGTTTGCTTACATAACCTTGCTAGCCTAAACTCTGTACTGAGAGGGAATGCTTCTCGTGCATCCAAATCCTTGAGCCAAAATCCATGCCATTTGTGTCCACCATAACTACCTATATGTGGTATTTCCTTGCCACTCCAAGTAAATTTTTCATGTGCTACCTTTAAATTATTCAAAATGTTATTATTCCCTTTTTGTGTCAATGTTTACTAGCTCATGAGGAATTAGTGTGGTTATTCTTTATTCTATTTGTGAATGGACTTTTACACCTGGACTAGTGGCATATACATCCGCTTATCCAATAACTTGCAAAAAGAGCTGGCAACGGGGTGCCCAGTCCCAATTAATTACAACTTTAACCAATTAATTCTCTTCACACTTTTGCCCTGATTCATCAGTAAGCAATGACAAACAGTGAAATACCTGAATGTGTGTAAACCAAAGAGAAAGAGGGATGATCTGCCTTGCTGGTAGAAATAACGTCCTTCATGGGAGCCGCTCTTAAAAGTCCGTTTGACAGGTAGAATACTGTTCTCACCCGCTACCATTCGTTGACAATTAACAAACACCTCTCAAAAATAGATACTCCTCCATGGTATGTGATTGATGGAAGGCACCCGAGGATTCGGTTAGCCATGGCTTGTGTTAGCAAGGTTGGGAGGAGTATCAAATATTTTATGCAATCTCTATATGCTTTCAAAAACCTAAAAGCTCTAGCACATGATTTAATCCCTGCTTCCCTCTGCGAAGGGCCTTTCTTTTACTTTTCCTATTCTTTCTGTCTTCCACAAGCAAACACTAGTGTCAACTTTGTTACAACATGCGTTATATGCAATGTATTGGACTTGTTATACTACTTTGTGTTGACAATATCCATGAGATAAATATGTTGAAAGTTGAAGCAAATGCTGAAACTAATTCTTCCTTTGTGTTGATTGAATACCTTTTATTAGAAACTATTGCTTTATGAGTTAACACTTATGCAAAACTGTTTGATGCTTGTCTCGAAAGTACTATTCATGAAAACGTTTAGCTTGTGTGATTCATTGTTTACTCATTATCTATTTGATAGCAAATTATAGACCATTGACTTGGATCACTTCATTCATTTACATGTGCCTTGCAATATTATATGATCAAGATTATGATGGTAGCATGTCACCTCAAAAATTATTTTGTTTTTATCGTTTACCTACTCGAGGACGAGTAGGAACTAAGCTTGGGGATGCTGATACGTCTCAAACGTATCTATAATTTTTGATGTTCCATGCTTGTTTTATACCAATTGCTACATGTTTTGCATCTACTTTATATCACTTGTCTGGTTCTGGTCTGGCTGCTAATGGACCTTCTGTTGATCATGACTATGATGGGCTAGAAGAGGTGGTAGCGGACATTGCATATCGTTTTTGGAAATGTGGCAGATGTCTCACGATGGCACACGACACCAAAGATTGTACCAAGAAAAACATTCGCTGCCGTTTCTGTTTCAAACTTGGGCATAAAGAAAAATCTTGTTTTACCAAACTTGCACAGAAATCTCAACGATGGGTCCCTAAACAGATTGCACTGGTAGATAAAGGAAGTAATCTGGCCGATATAACTTCCACACCCGTGCCCTCCTTGCCCAACTCGTCACCCTCCTCCAAGTCTCCTGTTGCCCAAACGCCGGAAGGGCTAGGTTACGCCTCTTTGCAGGGCATGGCAGCCTATGAACTCGATCCTGTCCCCTGGCTGCCCTGGGGGCATCAAGTCACCGATGGTGGTCCGACTAGGTTGCCGAGGACGTACTCCTTTCTGGCAAATGCACCGCCCCGCCAACATGAGAACTACTGCATCACCATCCTTGAACCAGCTCCACCTCTTGATGAGGAGGACCATTGGCGTGATCAGCTGGCAGATGTACATCCGTTCAAGCCACAAGTGCAGGATGCACCGCTAGAGGGGATTCAGTTTGAGCCACTAGTTCAGGTTGATCCGCAAGTTACGGATGCGAACATGTGGGCAATTGTTCCTTTTGTGCCAAATATGCTGCAGTATGAAGGTTCTCAAAGGGAGTCTGAAGTGGAGTCTATGATGCTGGAGTCTCGTCCCGTGTTTGGCCCTGAACTGCCACCCGAGATGCAATGGAAGCGCCTTTTCGATGCTTTTATGCCTGAACTTCTATCTAAAGAGGTGCCTCTATCACTGAAATTTCAACCGTTAGAGCCTGTTGTTCTGTCCAAGAGATCTTGGGCATTGGCTTTTGATGTTACGCAGGGGTTCCAAATCACCTTCATTGAGGCTGAATCCAGCCCTGCTCGTAAGGATAAGTCACCAATGCATAACAGACAGGTTGCGAGATCTTTATGCTTTGATGGGCCTAGCAACATGATGGATCTTCAGCAACCTGTTTTTGCTGCCTCTCCCATTACCCCTAAGGTGAAGAGAGGTCGTGGGAAGAAGAAATTGGTGGTTGAACCAACTGTGAAAAGGTTTACTCGAAGCTCCCTGAAGGATGATGGTTTTAAAAGGGCCCCTGTAACCCCAATCAGAGCTAAGAAAAGGCCACGGGCTAAGCTGTTGCTAGTAGAGAAAGAACCTGCCAATGCTGGGACAGATATACCTGCTGATGATCCTTCGAGTCACCCAGCTACTCCTATCACAGTTATGCAGCGTGTTGGGATGGCTCTCGGCATAGATGCTAGCCTGCTCACGAAGGATAAGCTTGAATCGGATCCTTCTACTGCTTCTGCTTCCTGGAACGATATATAATGAGTCAATCTAATTTAAGAAAGTGGAAGGTGTTGTGCTGGAATGTGCGAGGTCTTAATTCAGAGGAACGCCAAAATGAAGTACGATCTAAAATTGTTGAAAGTGAGTGTGCGATTATCTGTCTACAAGAGACCAAATGTGATTCTGTTGATTGGAAATTCATTCGGAAATTTTGTCCAAAGCGCTTTGATTGTTTTGCTTTTTCTCCGTCGATCGGAGCTTCAGGGGGCTTAATAGTGCTGTGGAATTCATCAGTTTTCTTTGGGAAGTTACTTGAAGTGAATCGCTTTTCAGTATCTGTTAATTTTACCTCTGTTCACAATAATGCTAGCTGGAATTTGGTCTCGGTCTATGGGCCATGTCATGGTGAAGAAAGAGACCAGTTTGTTTCGTGGCTCTATAATCTGCAGATTCCTAGTATGACCAACTGGTTGATTCTTGGTGACTTTAACTTCATTAGATCGCAAGCTAATAGAAATAGACCAGGAGGGAATCAGAACGATATGTTCATTTTTAATGAGATAATTGGGCATTTGGGGTTGCTTGAACTGCCTCTAAAGGGTCGTGCGTATACATGGTCTAATATGCAAGAAACTCCTTTGTTGGAACAGTTAGGCTGGTTTTTTACTAGTTCTAATTGGATATCTGACTACCCTAATTCGATGGTATTTACGCTGGCTAAAACGGGTTCTGACCATGTCCCTTGTGTGGTGAATATTGACACCCAAATACCCAAAGCCAAGTTATTTCGGTTCGAAAATTACTGGGTGGAGATGCCAGGGTTCAGGGATTGTGTATCTCAGTCCTGGAGTGTTAATTCTGCCAAATTACATGCCTCTGCTGTGATTGTTGATAAACTAAAGAGTCTGAGATATAATCTGAAGAAATGGCAAGTGGGGTTGTCTAGACTCAAACTGCTTATTAAGAAATGTAACGAGGTTATCCTGCTGCTTGATACTCTAGAGGAGTACCGACCTCTTTTCAGGGCTGAATTTAATTTTCGTAATCTGGTTAAGCTTCACCTTGATGGCCTGCTAACGGCTGAGTGTGCTTATTGGAAGAATAGATGCACGATTAGGTGGATTAAAAATGGTGAGGAGAACACTAAGTACTTTCATGCCATGGCTACTGAACGCTTTCGCAGGAATGCTATATCAATGCTAAAGGATTCTGATGGTAGAGAAGTTTCGGATCACCATGAAATGGCTGCTTTGCTCTGGGTTTCCTACAGGGAACGGATGGGACAGTCTAATGGCATCCAGATGCAGTTTGATTTGCAACGTCTGTTCAGTACAATTGATGATCTGGATCAATTAACAGTCCCATTTACTAAAAAAGAAATGGATGAGGTGGTTGCAGCTATGCCAACTGACAGGGCCCCTGGCCCGGATGGTTTTAATGGGCTTTTTGTCAAGCATTGCTGGCCCATAATTCAAAAAGAGTTTTACCGCCTAGCTGAGGATTTCCATGCTGGAACCTTAAAGTTGGAGAATATTAATGGCTCATATATAACTTTGGTTCCTAAAGTCCCTATTCTAGTTGAGGTTAATGATTTTCGTCCAATATCTTTAACCAATGTTTGCCTGAAGTTTCTGACCAAATTGGCAGCAAATAGACTTCAAAAGGTGATTTTAAAATGTATACATAAGAATCAGTATGGGTTCATCCGAGGCAGGTCTATCCAGGACTACATTGCGTGGTCGTTTGAATACTTGCACCAGTGTCATGCTTCCAAGAAACCGATTCTAATTCTAAAGCTAGACTTTGCTAAAGCTTTTGATACAATTGAGCATGAAGCTATTATCCAGGTTCTGAAACACATGGGGTTTAACCAAATGTGGCTTGATTGGGTCCGAGGGCTGTTGTCTTCTGGTTCCTCTGCTGTTCTGCTTAATGGCATTCCTGGTAAGCAATTTCTGTGTAAACGAGGGGTCCGTCAAGGTGATCCATTGTCACCTCTTTTATATGTGCTGGGCTCTGAACTGTTGCAAGTTGTTGTCAATGATTTATTGGTGCAGGGTTTGATCAGCTTGCCAATTATGAGTCATGACAGGGATTTTCCTATTATCCAGTATGCTGATGACACTTTACTAATTTTTCCAGCTGAGAGGGCTCAGTTAGCACAACTCAAAATTACTCTGGATAATTTTTCTCTCTCTACAGGCCTGAAAATCAACTATAGTAAATCCTCTATGATTCCTATCAATGTTGACCAGGAGTTGGTATCTCAGCTAGCTACTGAATTTGGATGCAAGGATGTGTGGTCTTACTGTTGGGGTGAAAGATATACGGCTAAACATTTTTATGATCATATTCATGCCCATGTGGTGGTGCCACGGGTTTATAGTTCGATTTGGAAGTCTCGCTGCACTATGAACTATAAAGTTTTTGCTTGGCTGCTTTTGAAAGATAGACTAAACACGAAAGATCTACTCAAGCGCAGGCATTGGAATGTGACTGAGGACTACGGCTGTACCCTTTGCCCATTGAGAACTTATGAGGATAGGCAACACTTGTTCTTCACCTGCAACTTTAGTCAGCGAGTTTGGAACTATTTGCAGATTGTGTGGCCAGTTGCAGACGACATACAGATGATAATAAATAGTGCATGGAAAAGCTTTGGACATGTTTTTTTTATGGAAGTTTTGATTGTGGCTTGTCGGCACATCTGGCTGCAGAGAAATGGGAAGATTTTCCGAAATGAGAGACCAACTTTTGGTGGATGGAAGGGAGGCTTCATCCATGATATGTCCTTGCTTAGGCACAGGATTCGCCCTAAACATGTTGATAGCTTTGTAGCTTGGTTGGAAGCGTTGCCTTAGGTTTTTTCATTTCCCTGTGCAGAGTTTTCTTTCTTGTGTATTCTGTTCTAGTTGGTAGGTTCCCTTTAGTCCTCCTTCGTAAATAGCTAGGTGCTTCCTTTACTCCCTTAACTTCCCTTGTACTTTGTTTGTGACTTTGAGTTGAGAAAATGGAAAATGCTGTGGGGCGGTTGCCCTACAGTCGAGCTTCAAAAAAAAACTTTATATCACTTTTATACATTTTTTGGGACTAACCTATTAACAAGATGCCGAAGTGTCAGTTCCTGTTTTCTGCTGTTTTTGTATTCCAGAAAAGTTAGTCTGGAAATATTCTTGGAATTGGACGAAACTTCACGGAGGTCCCTATTTTACCAGAACACACCTGACGGAGCGAAGGAGCAACAGAGGAGGGCCACCAGGAGGCCACACGCACCTAGGGCGCGGGCCCCCCTTCTGCCGCGCCCTAGGGTGGTGTGGGCCCCTCCGGGGTCTCCAGCCACCACCCTTTCGCCTACTTATTCCGCCCGACGAGAAAACCCTAAGGGCCTGAGCAAAAATCCACGAAAAGTTCCAGAGACGCCGCCGCCGTCAACCCTAGCTCGGGAGGGTTCAGAACCTCTTCCCGGCACCCTGCCGGAGAGGGGAATCGTCACCGGAGGCTTCTACATCGCCATGCCTGCCTCCGGAGTGATGCGTGAGTAGTTCATCCTTGGACTACGGGTCCATAGCAGTAGCTAGATGGTTGTCTCTCCACTTTGTGCCATCATGTTTAGATCTTGTGAGCTGCCCTACATGATCAAGATCATATTATTGTAATGCTACATGTTGTGTTTGCTGGGATCCGATGAATATTGAATACTATGTCAAGTTGATTATCAATTTATCTTATATGTTATTTAAGATCTTGCATGCTTTCCGTTACTCGTAGATGCTTTGGCCAAGTAGGTGCTTATAACTCCAAGAGGGAGTATTTATGCTAGATAGTGGGTTCATGCCTCCATTTAACCTGGGACAGTGACAGAAAGTTCTAAGGTTGCGGATGTGCTGTTGCCACTAGGGATAACCTAACGATGCTATGTCCACGGGCATATGTGTTTGTTTACATTACGTGCTTTACTTAATGCAATTATCCGTTGCTTGCAACTTAATACCAACGGGAGACTCGGATGACAACCCGACGGTGGATTATTAGTCATAGATGCTGTGGGATAACGGTCTATATATCTTGTCGTAATGCCCAATTAAATATCATAGTAGTCAACATGTCATATATATGCATTGTCATGCGCTCACTATTCGTCAATTGCCCAGCTGTAATTTGTTCACCCAACATGTTAGTTATCTTTTATGGAGAGACACCACTAGTGAACTGTGGACCCCGGTCCATTCTTTTACACTAATTAAACCACCGCAAACTGAAAACTGTTCATTTTTCATTCTCTGCAATTTAATATTCATTTTCCACACGAGACGTTTAATCCTTTGTTTTCAGCAAGCCGGTGAGATTGACAAACTCACTGTTTCGTTGGGGCAAAGTACTTTGATTGTGTTGTGTGCAGATTTCACGTTGGTGATCGTATTGCGCCGTGCGAGCCACAAACAACCTTCTGAAGAGTTGCTGTTCCTACTGGTTCGATAACATTGGTTTCTTTCTGAGGGAATACTTGCTGCTGAACTGCATCATACCTTCCTCTTGGGTTTCCCAACGAGCGTGTGATTCACGCCATCAACGGGATGGGGAAAAAAGCAGAGAGGAAGAGACGCGGTCGTGCGTGGTCCCGTGGACACGCGTCAATCGATCGACCCGAGGGACGCGTCGGGTGCGATCCCCCGGATGATTACAAACGTTTCCCGAAAGGTAATGCGGCATCGCTGGTACGTCGTCGACTTATCAACCTTGGCGTGACCAACAAGAATGACAAAATTACAATTATAGACTGTTCTATTCTATACCAACCAAGGAACGAGTTTGGTTTCGTACATTAATTCGACTAGTAATATTGCACGTGCATTGCACGTGTTTTGCAACATATCCCTACTCGAATATTCATTTTTGTTCCCTACGCAAACTATATAGGTCAAACTATGATAAAACTTGTAATTCCCTAACACAATACGGAACAGTAAGAACTGTTTATCACTCATGCATTCTTGACGGTTGAGAATGTGAAAACTGCAGCACATATAGTTTGGATTAACATTATCCTCATCCAAAAAAATTAAAAACAACCGAATTGTAGTACATTCAAACCCAGAATCCCCAAACATTTAGAAATTGTTTACACAATTTTGCACTAATCATTTGTATTTTTATCTTTGGAATAAGTTACTACACATTACATCTAATCCGATTTCAAGAGTCTCAACACAAATTGATCTAAGCATTCATACGGAGAAATGCCTCTTTACGAAAGAATCTATGTTATAAGATAATGATTCCTGATGAACCAAGCATTTGTAACTATTATTTGATTCCTGATCAATCAAATAATAGTTACATCGTTTACTAACCATTGAACAATAAAGCTTGGTGGATCATCAATCCAAACATTCGGATGATCACTAGCAAATTTAGCAAAATTATGAGCTAATACATTTGAATCCCTTGGACAGAAAGCATAGCTGATTCTATCAAAAGTAGAGGCTTGTACAGAAACATCCTGATATATTGCACAGGCAGCCGTTGCAGATCCAGCTCCATCATCTAGATTGGATAACTAGTCTGTGAGCACCGATATGGTTAGCTAAGGCAATTCCATCAGGTAGTGCCAACGCTTCTGTAGCAGCAGCATCAAGTGCAGAGCACACTTTACGATTGCTTGCAGCCAAGAACTTTCCCATGCTATCATGAATAACAACACCAGTAGCTCCATTTCTCATATCAGGATTAAAGCAGATGAACCAAGTTAAAATCCAGATTCAAGAATTTAAGGTAGCCCTTCCAATTTATATTGTCAAATAAGCCAACACAAATATTCTATGGGACCATTGCATCTGTTGGGCCTTACACGCTTCATAGAGGAGTTGTTTGTGTAATAGGGCCTTTGGATTGAGACATGTAAGTATCCTTCCATATCCACATGACAATAGTAATTCAGTACTATATGAAACATCCATGTAATATAAAAATTATTAGTTCTACTCACTCACTTGTGTAGGTCTCCACCAGTCAACCTGGCAGTGAAGTGTGTCAATATATATGCCTCGTGAAGACCTGGGGCAATTGAAAACAAGTAAGATTAATTCCTTTGTTTAAAATGGTTGGTACAAGATCTATTAATAAAATAATGTATCTATTATCTATATGAGTAAAGACAACTAAACGTGCAAAACTGGGAAATGTACTACACCACATTAGGTTCAAAAGGAAATGGTGTTGCATATAGTAGGTGGATCACATAAATATGATTGCCTATCTATTACACTGTAGGTAGCACGATTGCTAAGTGTATGGAAACAATTGTATAGCAAAACAACGATCGATCCAATAAAAAGTTAAGATTTAAATGTGACAAAAGCAATCACAACACTAAATCATATTGATACATACTGACTGATAACATAACATAAACACACTAAAAAAATTGTTTCTCTGAAAGTTCTAGCAAAGCATTATGTTTCCTCAGAATAACTAAGATTTATGTTTCCACTAAACTAAACGAGAGATATTTGAAGTACGAGCTAGCTGACCTGCCGCATTGCCGGCTAACACATTGCTCAAGCCGGCGTCGACTCGTCTTGATCTCTACTTGAGCTGGTACCCGCTTCTTCTGGCTCTCACTGGAAGGTACCGAATGGTATCCAGTATGGCATTCACGTATCTTGATGGTGTGAAGTGGTCTTTTGCGGGATTCTCTCATGCAAATCACTGCCACCACTAAAAATGGCTATAAACTTGTCGAACACTGCTATGAGGTAGTATTGCCAATTGTTTCCCACCTTGTATGGTACGATTCATATTTAAAACATTTTTCAATTAGCAAAGAAGTTTGTCTTTATGCTATTTTATTCGTCTCTCAAATGCGAGGGCATCATATTTAACATTTTTAAACTACAGAACATTCATACTTAACATTAAGTTTTTTTTGGTAGTCTTTATGTGATGTATGATCATCAGGTGTGGTTAAATTTCATATTTTGCGCGTTCAAGTTAGATGTATAGTATAGGGCAACATAAATATAGGGTAACATAAACTCTTATTGTGCAAATAATTTCCGGGGCCAACCATAGCAATGCCACGCTAATGTTTATGCAAGTTTTTGGAACCATCGTTTCTGGTCTATTTAAAGTTATGCACAATTATAAATACAATTATGAAGATCAATCGGTCATATGTTTTAGTAGAATTTTTTTTGTGCGATTCCAGATCAATTCTTTTTTTTTGGCCGGTGGTATTGCATGTGCAGCCTTACAAAATTTATCTTGTAACTTTGAACATGAAAATAGAATGCTTGTAAAATTTATATTGGAATTTTGTGTGTAATTTAATGCTTATAAAATAGAACATGTACACATAATTCTATTTATATTTGTTTTCCATATATCTATTTTATGTCATCTTTACTCTAAATTCTAAGGTCTTGGAGTAAATAAATCTTCTTCGTGAACTGTTTGTTTTCTCCTTGTTTTATTTTATTATTTTTGTATTATAAATCAGGTCCTTCTAACTGATTTTCTTCCTCTGTTCCAATAAATTCAGGAAACTTACTGAAGGAAATAAGTGTTGTGGCTACACGTGGTATACAGCCATTCCAAACAACATGGGCAAGATATTTTCCATTTTTTTGATTAAAATGTTTATTTTTTTAAATTCCAAAAATAGGATATTTTTAAGAAGCAAGTGCAAAAAAGATGGTTCAAAATGACACCACTCAAAATTTCACAAAACACAGATCATATTTGATGGATAATTTCCAACATTAATGACTTTCCAAGATTTGTAGCTACTTTCTCTTATTTAAATTATTTTATGTTGACTTTTCAAAACTATTTCAAATTTGAACTAAAAGTGTGTGATAGTTTTGTCCAAACAAATTCCAAAATTATATCAAGTCACACAACTAGTCATTATATATAAGAACCACTGATAGCCGAAGATTCATCAACCCCTCATAGTCATATTGGCCCTTTTCACATTGTTCTAAAAAATGAAGAAAAATTCAAAAAATGGGAACCTTCCACCAGAAGTCCTTTATGTGTAGTAATTACGAGAAAAAAAATAACTAACTTGGTAGATAGAAACTTAAAAAAACACAAAATGCCCTATCGTGTACTAATATTCATGAACTTAAGTCAAATAATTTAGGTGATGATCATATCTATGACATAGTTTATGATAATGTGCCCAAAACTTTGCGCAGAGATGTTTGCATGTAACAAATGTTGCTAGATAGTTAATTTCCATTTTGTAAGTGACAAAAAAGGAATTTTTTGTGAAGCAAATACAAAAAATATGGTGCAAAAAGGCACCACTCTAATTTTCGCACAAAGTCTAACATATTTTGTTGGTAATTGAAAATTTATGAATTTTCAAACGATCTAGCGACTTCCTCCCATATAAATGAGTTTATGCGCATTTTTCAAAATTAATTTAAATTTGAACTCCACTGGATCTCCATTAATACGTTTTTCAACCTCCACTCCTGTCATTAACTTACCCGTTCCATGCGTGCGCGCGCTGTCGAATAATCAATTAATGCGCTAGATGATCGAGATAGCCGTCGTGCGTTGCCGCGAAATGTGGAGGACTCAATCTTCCAGCTAGATTTGCTGTGAACCGATCGGAGGGTAGTATTATTAACCATGGATCGGCCTCTCGCCAGCTCAATGGGCCGCTCAGTCATCTTCCCTCGGGAACTAAAGGATCTAACCTCTGTATACTAGCTGTGTATGAAATCTGGCCGTTGGCAACTTGGCCTCGGATTCAAGGTCGAATAGAAGATGGATGTACCCTCGATCAACGTAGCCTACTTGCCGCCAGATCAGAATCGGAAGAGGACACATTTTAGCTGTCAGAGTTGACAAGAGGATCATAATGCAGTCGGCACGAGGTGACATTTGAATGGGCTACGTACTATGGTTCCATGCAGACAAAATTACAGCAGCAAAATGCATCAGGAATGGCAAACCTTAAGCAAAATGCAACCAGCTGGATCGAACGACCTTGGACCGTTCCCCTCCTCCCGCACAGTAGAGAGAGGCGATTTCTGAGACCACCCACTGTTCCCACCTCGCCGCCGGCGATTCGCGTGATTCCCCACCCTCCTGATCCTGGCGTGAGGGTGGGGAATCGCCGGATCCTGGCGTGTACATAGTGTAGGTAGCAGTAGGGCCCCAGCCGGCGTCGTCATGGAGGTGGTGGCGTGGCCGGTGTTGTGTTTGCAGGTGGTGCTCGTCCTCTTCGGCTGTGAAGCTCCTTGGAGTTCCACGGCGGAGCGCCCCCTTCCTCGCGCTGGCGGTCTTCTGGGATCGCCGTGTGCGGGTCTTCCCCCTCTAGATCTTGAAGCGGCGGATCCATTTGACGACTTTGAAGCAGATGGTGGTGATGCAAGGCGGTGCTGCCGATGGAGCAGGGTGGAGGCTCTTCGGAGTTCGAGGATTGACGACTTCCCGTCCGCTAGGGGGCTTCTTCCGTTCCAAGGCTTGTGGGAAGATGCAGCGGCAGCGCGTCATCGGCACGTCCTGCCCTCGCCGGCGACATCGAGATGCAGAAGGACATGGTTGTAATTTCCATCTTTGTGGTGTTCCTTTCTGTTTACTTGTTGTAATCACCAGATGTTTCTTCACAAAAAAAATGCAACCAGCTGAGAATGGACTCCCTCCGTTCTAAATTAGATGACTTCTATTTGTCTAAATGTGAATGTATCTATATTTGTAACATGTCTAGATACATTCACACGTGGATAAAAAGAAGTCATCTAATTTAGAATGGAGGGAGCATCCATATGATATGTTTTTTTGAAACGGTCACGGGGGAGAGGATCCCCACCTGAATAGTATTGCTTCAAAAAGTGCTTACAAGACCAGGCTCCTGGCCACCCCAAATGGGTGGTCCATTGGTCAGGATACATAAGGTGTTACAACAGACAGAGAGAAAGAGGGATTACAGGCAATCAGCCATGCGAGCACGACCAACATCACTACAAGGCGGAGCCACCTGACAAGACACTACTAGTGAGCAGACAAAACATGAGCCCATCACCAAGAAGCTAGCAGGCAGAAGGTCCATCACCATGAGAGGAACAAATAGAGAAGGGGTGTTGTCGAAGGATCACAATACCAAGATTCAACAAACAATATAGCGCACCACACCGGCGTGCGTATCGAATCCCACGGCACAACTGAGGAGCATCCACAATCAACGAGTGCCAAGCCTAGCACGTAGCACGAACCTTGACTGGGACTCCGCCACAAGAAGTCGAGACGATTAATAGGTCGGGGAGGCATCATTGCGTCGTCATTGAGCAAAGAGGTCGGAGACGACACCAAGAGCGCGAAGCTCCCTCAACACAGCGCCAACAATAGGAGGGTCTTCAGCAAGCACAGCAAGAAAAGCAGCACAAGGGCATCGGCCACCGCCATCTGACGGAGCAAAACTTGCCTATCCAGTAGCAAAAGTCAAGCGCCGCCGCATGAGCTTTCACAGCAGACCGAGAACAGGGACCAAAGGCAGCAGATGGCAGCACTGCGAGACGAAATGGCTCGCCGCTGGGTACACCCCCAAAAGCAACCAATGCAAAGCTGCAACCTCCTGCAGCCTCGGAAGCCAATGCATCTAGGCAATGAGAGACCAGGGCATTGACGGTGGTTCATCGAAGATGAAGTCGCGGAGCACCACAGTGCTGCAACGCGTCACCACGGCAGCCTGCAACCTCTCATGTCCATGCACCAGTCAGGGAGCAGCTTGGGATCCATCACGACGTCTTCAAGAAAGAAGAACGACGCCTCTGGTGCCGTCGTCGCTGAGCTTTCGCCCGAAACCAAGGCAGGGGTTGTGAGCACTGGAGCAGCTCCAGAACCACGCCTCCAGAGAGGGAAGCGACACCGGGAGGCGCCGCCGTGGTCTGCCCACACACATAGCATGAGCACGGGTTTCCTCGTGAGCAGGCAACAAGCTCACGAACCTCTCACCTGACGAGATGTGCATCCGCCGCAGATAGTGGGCGAGCGCGGAAGAGCAGCAGCAGGCACCGTGGCCGAAACTGCAGCGCGTCGACGGCCTGGAGGCCCTGGTTGCCAAGGCACGCACCGACAGGGACCGAGGTCCGCTGGCCACGTCGGAGTGGTGTGAGAGCCGTCATCGCCGGGATGGAGCAGCAAGGCGGCTAGGGTTTTCCCAACTCAAATGATCCATATGATATGTATGTTTTCAAATCCTCACTAGCGAGCTAGCTAATTTAACCGTGCGTGTTCCACGAGTGCGGGCGCTAGCTACCGAATCATATCAATTATTAATAATCTCCGCTTCATCGAAATGAAGTGCCGGCCGTCGTGCTTCGCCGCCAAGTGCGGAAGACTAGACGATCTGCCAGCTGACTGAGATCTAAGGAGAACCATGCGTGCGCATTCGATGTAGGTCAATCACTCTCCCCTCAGCTAGCTTCTGCTATAAGAACCCCACCCATATGCTTCCATCAACAAGCAAGCAAGTGTAGCTAAACCACCAGCTTGACGGCCCAAGCTCGGCAATGGTGGGTGGTGTAGCTAAGATGCCGGCGACGCTTTCGTTACTCGCGGCATTGCTCGCGTTTGCGGGAGCAGTTGGCCTGGCCGAGGCCGCCGGGCATAACTACTACGATTTCATCGTAAGTCTAGCCAGCTGCTTCATGTGCATCCATCCATCCATTTTCGTTCATTTGTAGCTAGCAATCATGATGCATGTGCTAACCGACGACATCCATGGTTCGTGTGTTGTATTTTGCAGGTGAAGGAGACTAACTACACCAAGCTCTGCAAGGAGAAGACCCTGCTCACCGTCAATGGCACCTGGCCGGGGCCGACCATCACAGCACGCAAGGGCGAAACGGTTATCGTCAACGTGCACAACCAAGGACCTAAGAACATCACCATCCACTGGTATGTAATCACATCAACGCGCATGTCCTGCAGCTATATATACACTACGTACTAACGGCTTCAAATGGCTTCAACTCGCAGGCACGGCGTCGACCAGCCCCGGAACCCGTGGTATGACGGGCCAGAGTTCATCACACAGTGTCCCATCATGCCGGCACCAACTTCACCTACGAGGTCATTCTGTCGGAAGAGGAGGGCACCCAATGGTGGCACGCGCATAGCGACTTGGACCGTGCTGGCGTCCACGGCGCCCTCATCGTCCTCCCCGAGCACGGCAAATTCTACCCCTTCAAGAAGCCACTCGAGGACCATACCATTATCCTCGGTATGAATCATATCTCTTACAAAATGAAAACCCATGGGCACTAGCACTCAGGGCATACTTTTGTACTAGAAACACTCCTTTGAGAGAATTACAGGAAACTCGTCCCCAACGGGGATCGAACTCAGTTCGTTAGGCCGCCACAGCGCGACCCCAACCACTGAGGCTCTGCCCCGTTCTAAAAAAAACCTATTTATATAAATTAATTGATTACACGCAAGATATCCAGCATCCATTCTTTTTATTCATTCAGTTGTCATACGCGCTAATGCAGGTGAGTGGTGGAATGCCGATTTGAACGAAATTTTGGAGGACCACCTACGGACTGGTGGCGAGATTACTAATTCAAATGCACACACTATTAACGGCCAGCCCGGAGACCTGTTCCAATGCTCCAACCACACAACTTTCAAGTTGTCCGTGCGGTACGGCCACACATACGGGTCATCAACGCTGGACTCGACAACGACATGTTCTTCGGCGTAGCCAATCACAGTCTCACTGTCATCGGCACCGACGGACGCTACTTGAAGCCATTCATCGTCAAGAACATGATGATCTCTCCGGGACAGACCATGGACGTGTGCTCCTCAACACTAACCTTTACAAGAGAGGTTCGCCGCGCCGGTACTATATGGCTTCGCGGACGTTTGCGTCCAACCAAGACCTTGGGTTCAACAACGGCATTGCCACAGCCATTCTGGAATACCCGGGCGCGGCGAATAGCACTGAAACACCGGCGGGCCCCTACCTTCCACACAACAACGATAGCGACATCGCCATAGCGTACACGGCCAAACTCCGGTCTCTGGACAGCAAGGAGCACCCGGCAAACATGCCGGAGACGATCGACGAGGGCATGATCATCACCCTGGCCGTCAACACGCTCCCCTGCACCACGGGCGCCGGAACGTGTGACGGGCCAGGCGGCACCCACCTAGGGGCGAGCCTCAACAACGTTAGCTTCGAGGACCCTCATCGCGTGGACATCCTCGACGCGTTCTACTTCCAGGAAAAGGGCGTCTACGAGGAAGACTTCCCCAACAAGCCGCCCTTCCTCTTCAACTTCACCGACAACATCGAATCCAGGAGGTACTGGCCCACCAAGCGTTCCACCAAGGTGAAGGTGGTGGAGTACGGCAAAGTCGTGGAGGTGTTGTTCCAAGGCACGGCCATCCTCGGCGCCGAGAACCACCCATGCACCTGCACGGCTTCGCCTTCTACGTGGTAGGGAGAGGTCTCGGAAACTTCAACGCAAGCAATCCTGGTACGTACCTTATTTCATTTTGGACCATTTTTTCATTCAACAATCATGCTCTTAATTATATTTTGATTGGTCACTTAGGTGTGTGGTTCATGCATTGCCACTTCGACCGGCATACGGTGTTTGGGATCGATGAGCACCACATTTATCGTCAAGGAAGGCAAGGACGACGACCCGAATAAGAAAATGAGGCCTCGCCCTAGCATTATGCCCATATGTTAGTTGCCGTGATCGATCAATTCAGATGCGAGGGTGGCAGCATTTCGTGGCACTATCAAGAAATTTATCTTTGTCAAAAAAATTAAAGTACTATGCATTGTTCTAAGCATGGCCGTAGACAGTAGTAACGTAGTGCGAAGAGTCGATCTCTCTTTTATCGTCAACTAATGTAGTTTCTTAAATCTGTTTGTCATTCTGTCACTCAATGAAATAGAGTGATGTTTTGTTACGTATCAGTGTTCAATATATGCCCGCATCGAAATAACAAGTCTGCGACCCAACATCTGGGGTGAATATGGACACATCGCAAAACGGGCTTATAACTCCTATGCGACGTTTTTCGCAACAATTGGACAGAGAGCGACATTGTTGGTTGTAATAGCTCTGCTGCGACATCTCTGAACACACTAATTGCTTTGCTGCGACATGGCTGTTAATTCATTTTCCCCACGCGGTCAATCCCGTTTGACCGTCAAGTGGACGAGACAGAGAGCGTGCCTGCACTGTAGCGACCCCTGCCTCTGCTCGACCATCTCTGCCACGCGCCGGCGTCGCTTGGAGCTCACTCTCCTGTCCTATCGTCTCGGCTTCTCCGGGCTGGAGGAAATCAATCCTGGCGACTGCGGGCGAGTTGAGCGGCGCGGCAATCGGAGTCGAGGAGGCGGGGCGGCGACGCAGGGCTTGCGGTCGCAATCGCAGGTAACGGCGACGAGGGAGGGTGGAGGATGGGGTGGTGCGGGTCGACGGTCGTAGAGGAGACCGGCGACCCGATTCGTGATTCGGGCAGCGGCGAGGGATCCAACCCATCATCTTTGCAGGGCAAAGCGATACCGGATTTCGGTGGGGCAGGTGTTGAAGCAGGCGTGGCTGCGTCACGGCTACGGCGGCAAGGGTTTTCCACTTTGTCGTCATTCGCAGCCGAGGGCGAGACAGAGGTACCCGAGGTTTGCCTCGATGCGCAACATTGCTGCGGGCGACCAGAGCAGCTCGGGCCGGAGCTCATCGAGCAGGATTTCAGAACGCTCAACCCCGAGCCTGGACTTTGAAATAGCGGCGAGCCTAGAGGATTTCAGTCAAGTTGCCCGGCTGGCGGAGGACAGATTGGTGTGCTCAGAAATTCTCTGCGAGATGAAAATGAGCTAGAGGAATCAGCTACAGAGACAGCTCCAGGGCCATGGCGTTCGGAGGGAAGATGGACGCTGGAAGAATGAGCTGCAGACTGTAGTCCGGAAGTCTGGTGAATTTTGTTAGCTGCCAGAAACTCTTTCAGGCAGTGTTTGCCCAGCGCTGGGAGCGCGTGGGGGAGTACTTTTGTGAACTGGCCATGTCGAACATCTTGGGGGCGTGCTCTGGACATGCCGATGTTGGTATTCGCACGTTCTTGTGTTCACCATGTCGAACACTTTTGTGAAACCTTGTCAACAAGAGTAACATCTAGCTCACTTTGCGTTATTCTTGTGTTCCTTGTTCTTGATAGTTGTGCGAGGCAACATATAGCACCTTTGGCGAACTGTCGAACACCTTTGGGGGCGCGCTCTGGACACGCTTGATTGTGGCATTCGCAAATGGCACTGCTCTGTTGATTTTTTCTTAAGTTGAAACCTTGTCAACTAGGTAGAGGCTTATAAAAGATGTCATCTATAGACAATGATTTACTTCTTTATTTACCAAGTGGTAAATAAAGTGCCATTTGTCACTATAAAAGATGTCATCTATTGAACCATTTTTTGTTTGAATGTATCTAGACCTTGTTTATCAATTGGAGTTGTTAGTATATGACAAAGTAAGAACATGTGCACTGGTTTTTTCATTTTTTGATTTTTTTTGAATTTTTTATGCTTATTTTAAAATCGGTCAAACTTAAACAAGTTTGAACTCATTTGAAAGTGTGCACATGAAATAAGTTTAAGACATGAACATGAACAAGTTTAATACATGAACATGAAATATATTTTGAATGTTTTTGAATTAGTTATGCTAAACCGCAAGTGCACAAGTTTTTTTTAGTTTTGTTTTTTGAATATGTCAAACACACATTGGCCACGACCCAAATGGTGTTTTTTTTTCTATTCTCACCGCCTCGCCACGGCCGAACGGCACGGCCCAACCAACTAAGGCCCAAACGCCTCGCCACGGCCCAATGCCACGCCTTCTTATCCACCCAAAGGTGTCGTGCCCTAGCTATTTTTTCCCACTCACTTGCCGCTCCCACTGTCGCCGCCGCTCCCACTTGCTCGCCGCCGGCGACCAATCCACCTCCAGCTGCAGATCCAGCACCGCGTAGCCACAATGTTTAGGAGGGGGGTTCAAACGCGGGCCGCGGTGGCGGTAACCGCTCCGACGAGGAGCGGAAGGAGCGAAAGAAGCGGCCGGTGCCGGAGCCGAAGCCGGAACCTGAGCCGGACGATTTACCGGCGGAGGAGGACGACGAAGAGTTCGTCCTTCCGGACGATTTGCCGCCGATTCCGCCGGGCGGGTGCCGCGTCACGCGCGGCGGCCTCACCGGCACCTGCAGCTTCCGCGTCCTCCTCGACATCGTGTTGCCAGCATGGAAGAGGGTGGACGACGCCGACGTCGAGCTGGCCGCTGCGGAGGAGGCGTTCAAGGCTAGCGAGGAGGGCGCCGAGCAGCGCTTTCGTGTGGCGGTGGACACGCGGGAGGTCGCCGTGGCCGTCCTCCGCATCATAGAGCAGGAGGACCTCGGCGTCGATCCGTAGATTGAGGACACCGCCGCCGCACCATCGTCGCCAACCGAAGGGCAATTTTTTTAGTTTTTATATTTTGTTATTATTAGAAGTACTATGTAAAATGGCCGTTTGTGGCCCACGCCCTAAATATGAATGAAAATGGGTTGTGTGAAACTATTTTGCTATTTTGTACCGGTCGGAAAACTCACCAACGACGTCGCTGTCCATTTAAAAACATTCAAAATGTTGTTCAAACTTGTTCACTTGTTTAAAAGATGATGCACAAGAATTTGCATGAAAAATCCTTCACAAATTGAACAACCTCAACTGAGGTTGCATAGAGTTCGAAGGAGAGAGTACAGTGTTTGGGGTTTTCAAAATGCAAAATATGGGAAACCTCACCCTAGCTTCCTTTTGGAGTGACAAAGAAGGATCCAAGCATGGTTTTTCATTTTCATGTTTGAAACTTGTTTAAATCTTGGTCAAACTTATGTTTGACCGAATTCAAAATAATCATAAAATATTCAAAAAAAACATCAATAAAATGAAAAACCAGTGCACATGTTCTTAGTTTGTCATATACTAACAACTCCAATTGATAAACAAGGTCTAGATACATTCAAACAAAATATGCTTGAATGTGGAGTGAAATCTCAAATCTCAAACTATGAACTTTCATGTGTGAAGAGATGTGGCTTTAGATTTGCAACATGAAATTTTCTAAAAACTCACCAAAGATTCATTTTGGAGTGACTAAAAAGGATCCAGGCTTAGTTTTTCATTTTCATGTTTTAAACTTGTTTAAATCTTGGTCAAACTTAGGTTTGACCGAATTCAAAATAATCATAAAATATTCAAAAAACGTCAAAAAAGGAAAAACCAGTGCACATGTTCTTAGTTTGTCATATACTAACAACTCCAATTGATAAACAAGGTCTAGATACATTCAAACAAAATATGCTTGAATGTGGTGTGAAATCTCAAACTGTGAACTCTCATGTGTGAAGATATGTGGTTTTGGATTTGCAACATGAAATTTTCCAAAAATTCACCAAATCTTTATTTTGGAGTGACTAAGAAGGATCTAGACTTAGTTTTTCATTTTCATGTTTTAAACTTGTTTAAATCTTGGTCAAACTTAGGTTTAACCGAATTCAAAATAATCATAAAATATTCAAAAAACATCAAAAAAAATAAAAACAAGTGCACATGTTCTTAGTTTGTCATATACTAACAACTTCAATTGATAAATAAGTTCTAGATACATTCAAGCAAAATATGTTTGAATGTGGCGTGAAATCTTAAATCTCCAACTATGAACTCTCATGTGTGAAGAGATGTGGTTTCGGATTTGCAACATGAAATTTTCCAAAAAAAACTCACCAAAGCTTCATTTTGGAGTGACTAAGACGGATCCAGCCTTACTTTTTCATTTTCATGTTTTGAACTTGTTTAAATCTTGGTCAAACTTAGGTTTGACCGAATTCAAAATAATCATAAAATATTCAAAAACATAAAAAAAATGAAAAACCAGTGCACATGTTCTTAGTCGGTCATATACTAATAACTTCAATTGATAAACAAGGTTTAGATACATTCAAACAAAATATGTTTGAATGTGGTGTGAAATCTCAAATCTCAAACTATGAACTCTCATGTGTGAAGAGATGTGGTTTTGGATTTGCAACATGAAATTTTCCAAAAAAAACTCACCAAAGCTTCATTTTGGAGTGACTAAGAAGGATCCAGGCTTACTTTTTTTATTTTCATGTTTTGAACTTGTTTAAATCTTGGTCAAACTTATGTTTGACCGAATTCAAAATAATCATAAAATATTCAAAAAACATCAAAAAAAAAAAAAAAAAAAACCAGTGCACATGTTCTTAGTTTGTCATATACTAACAACTCCAATTGATAAACAAGGTCTAGATACATTCAAACAAAATATGCTTGAATGTGGTGTGAAATCTCAAATCTCAAACTATGAACTCTCATGTGTGAAGAAATGTGGTTTTGGATTTGCAACATGAAATTTTCCAAAAAAAAACTCACCAAAGCTTCATTTTGGAGTGACTAAGAAGGATCCAGGCTTACTTTTTCATTTTCATGTTTTGAACTTGTTTAAATGTTGGTCAAAGTTAGGTTTTGACCAAATTTGAAATGAGCACAAAAATTCAAAAAATGAAAAAAAAACCCAGCCCACATAGTCTTCTTATATACATAATAGATCTGTAGAACAGTTATTTGGCTGATTTAGACAAGGTCGAAAATAGCTTGCTTAGAAATGAGGTCGTTTACCCTACCTTTAGAGCTCATTTTTAGCACTTTTTTCATGAAGACTCAGATTGACGACCAAGTTAGAACAAACAAGTTTATAGTTTGGAAATCATTGTAAATTGTGTTCTATCTATATAGTGTCATTCCCCATGCTCACAATTTGGGGTGTATTTTTGTTAGATGGAAGGTTGTAACTATTACCTCCTAATGGTGGTAGATTTGTCGCAAACATGGGCATAGCCTAGTGGCAAGGGTTGATGCCTCCCTTTGCCCACCCAAGTTCGAGTTCCCATGCTCACAATTTGGGTGTTGCATTTCCTGTTCTTGTCCAGTAGCTTAGTGGGTCGGGCATCTCACTATTATAGAAAATCTATAATAATGAGTTGTCCCATCCATCGAGATATTGCACTGGGATAATTTTTTTGAATTTTTTGAAATCTTTATTTTTTGTCTTATCAAAATTCAAATGAGCTCTAAAGGTAGGGTAAACAGCTCCATTCCTAAGCAAGTGTTTTTTTCGCCTTGTCTTAATCAGCCAAAACAAACTCCTAGACTTGTTTTCTATCTATATAGTGTCATTCTGACGTCTCACTATTTTTTGAATTAATCTTCATCTAATTTATTTTCTTTTGAATAATAATGGTTTATTTGCAAATAAAAAACTCAAGTTTAAAAATGAAAATAAAAAACTAAACTTAAGTTTAAAAATGAAAATGAAAATGAATAATAATGGTTTATTTGCAAATCAAAAAAATCTTCAGGTTTTTATGATAAGTGTTCAAGGACATAGTTTTTTTCAGACACGCATAAGATAAGGGCCAACCAAATAACGGGCCTGATATTTCATTTCATGGCCCACCTCCCCGTTCACTTTCCCATGCCACGGCTCACCGTTTTTTTTCTCGACTGCCCCCCGTTCCCCTTCTTATCCACTCAGATGTGTCGTACCCTAGCTATTTCGCACCATTTCAGATCTGCGCCGCTCCCCACACTCACTCACCGCCGGCGACCAAATCCACGTGAAACCGCCGCCGCTACCTATAGATCCAGCGCCACCGCACGAAGATCATGAGGCGTGGGGGTTCCGGGGGTTCCAGCTCCCGCGGTGGCCATTCCGGCGCTGGAAATCGCTCCGACGAGGGCCGGAAGGCGCAAAAGCGGCCGGCTGACCCCGAACGCGCGAGGCAGGTTCATTCCGACGTCGGTCGGAAGCGCGGCGCGTACAAGTGGCTCAACATGGGCCTAACGCCGCCGGCAGCGTACGCCCGTCATGAGGTGGAGGAGTATGACCGCAGCGTGGCGGCGCGCGGCCGCCGCTACGAGCACGGGAGCTCCTCCGGCGCGGGTAGCTCCCGCATGGCGGCACGGGCGCCACAGCTGCCACCGCCGAAGAGGGAGGAGGAGCAGGAGCAGCAGGACCGCCCACCGCGCCGCGGCCTGCTGCCCGGGGACTTCGCCGCAGACGAGGACCTGGACTGGATCACCGAGGAGGTGATCCAGAGCAGCAAGCAGCGGCAGCAGGACGTCGAGGTGCGTCTTCAGGAACGGGAGGAGCTCAACGAACTCTGCCTCCAGAGCGTCATCGAGGTCAGCTCGGACTCCGACTCCGAGTTCGACTGGTCTGACTGAGCGGCGCCGCCGACTCGTCGCCGCCGCACCCCCGGGGCTCCGGACGCCCAATTTTGGATCTGCGTTTAGGGGTAGAGCAGCGTCGACGCCCAATTAGCTAGGCTAACTATGTAATCGGACTTGTGCCCGCGTGTGTGGCTTTTGATCCGATGATCGCCACGAACTAAGCTATGTAATATTTGCAATTTCAGTATATGTTAAGTTAAATTTCAGTTGAATTCGGTGCAATTTTAGTTCTGCTTACTGCTTCAGTTCGGAAATTGCGCAAATGAATCTTCAGTTCAGTTCAGACAAGCTCGTTGGCGTTGCGGCGCTTCGTTGCCGGAGAAGAAGAAGACAGGCAAGGGAGGATGCGCGCGCAAGGGAGGAGGATTTAACGGTCGTCGTTGCTGTGTGGGTCCCATCTTATGCAAGGTGACATGGATAAGTTGTGGGTCCCACCCGCCGGCTCCCCATAATCTTAATCCTAACTAACAGACTGCGCTTAAGGGCCAAGTCGCAGCAGAGCAATTTGTGCAAACAGCGATGTCGCAGCAGAGCTATTCCTGCCAACGACGTCGCTGCCCATCAATTGACGATGAAAAACGTCGCATAGGAGTTACTTGCCCTCGCAAAACATAATACATGTTGTAACTTGGTACAAGTTCTTAGAATAGAGAAATAGGCAAACAGCTGAAGGAATTAATTACGAATCATATTCATGTTAAGGAAATGGTATTACTAATCTAACTATATAATGGACGCCGGGAATGCTGGCCTCACAGCGCTCCGGCGACTGTAGCTAACACTGTTCTAGCTACAGTTTTAGCTACGGTGTTTTTTCTTCCTTTCCTACTTTTTTTTTTTTGCTTCCGATACAAACAAAAAAAAAGGGAGCTGAAGATGCCGGCCTGTGAGCGTTCTGGGTACTGTAGCTGCGCGCGAGCTACCGTACCCCGTGACTGTTCATTTTAACAGTAAACACTTTTTTTTTGCTACTTTTTTTAGTATTTTTTATTGAATTTTTTTTCTCCCTAAAATTATATACACGAAATATATGTGCGCCGACAAGTAGGTTCCAAATTTACACAAACGGTTTCGAGTTTTGTCGACTCTAACTTCTCAATTTTTGGATCCAAATTTACACAAACATTCCACGAATTTCGTCAAACTCGAACTTCCTTCAACATATCCAGATATATAAAAGACGCTGAAGATGCCGCGCTGAGAGCCTCCGGGCATAGTAGCGTGACCTACATGCAAATTCTGAAAACCTCAGGGACCTAACAGAAAAAACACCCCTCCACTCCTCCTCTCTCTCTCCCGCGCGATCCCGGGGTCGCCACCGCCGCCGACGCGCTACACCGTCGCTCCGCACCTTCCCGGTCAAATCGGAGCATACAGCAAGGTCCGCCGCCACATCCTCTCCATCACCGTCCACTCTCGCGTGCTGGGGCGGCCGAGGCGCGACGGAATCGCCGCCGCCGTGGCCCTGGTCTGTCCGTCGCGTTCGCACACCGCCGGCACCACTCCGGCGACCTAAACGCAGCGGCGCCGCCGCTTACGAGTGCCTTGCCTCCGTGCGCGTCCCACCCACTGAACCGCGTGCTCCATAACGCGCGGACGCGACGCCGCCGTCGTCGAGCGCCGCCGTCGTCGAGCTGGATGCGGTGACCATTGCTGACGTCAGTATGACGTCGCAATGGACCCACCTGTCATCTTATTTTTTTCTTTTATAAAAATTTAGGAAAAACACTAAACCCCTAACATGTGGGTCCATTTTACCAAAAAAAAAACTAAATGATAAATGCTTTAAAATCTACAACTTCAAATACAAACTCATTTGAAAATTTCAATTTACTTAGTATTTGCAAGTACACTAAAAATACATCAAAATACTCAGGAAAAAATGTAACAAATTAGTACTTCTAAACTTGCATTTAAAAAAAAAGAAAAATTCATAAATCTTTCGAGAATTGTTTAAACGAAAAAAAGATAATAGAAATGTCAAATGTTTGGAATATTACTTAAAAGACTTCATCATTATAAATAGGAAAATTGTTCTCAAAATTAAATGAATTTCAATATTAAAAAAATAATAATCAAAATTTCCACACAAACAATATTATCCATTGTAAATTAAAAAAATATACCCACACTCTCCCGTGATAATTTCCAACCGATAATATTTAACCGCACCAGACAAATTAACGTTGATTTCATTCTTTTTTAAAACCATTTTCCAAAATGTTTGGTTTCTAACAAGTGGTACCATTTTACTTCAACAATTTCTAGAAAAATTAAAACATTCAAACTAACTTGATTTTAATTCTAAAATTCCTCTTAAATGGCGCAACGAAATTAAATAAATTTCCATATTCAAAAAAATATTCAAAATTTCCACGCAAAGAATATTATCCACTGTAAATTTTAAAAAAATTACCAAAACTCTCCCACGATAATTTCCAACAGATAATATTTAACCGCATCAGACAAATTAACGTAGATTTCATTCTTTTTAAAAACATTTTCCTAAAATGTTTTGTTTCTAACAGGTGGTACCATTTTACTTCAACAATTTCCAGAAAATTAAAAACTTTTGAACTAACTTGCTTTTAATTCTAAAATTCCTCTTAAAACCTTTGTTTTAAACTTCTGATTGCCTACCATTGTCTTAAGCTTCTGATTGTTCTTGCACTTTGAACATAGGCTTGGCATGGTAGGTTGAATTGACATGGCATACAACTTCTTTGGAAATAAGTTCCATGTTTCTTTAAATGCTTTAAATATAGCTTGCTCATAGTGATTGTGTATTCAAGTATTGACATAGTTGATAAAGGGAGACCATGCCTTGTCATAAATCGTAAAAATACTTGATTCTTGGTCATGTGTGGACTAGATTATACTTGTATACATGTCGAGTACAACTACTTTTTGCATGCCTTGGTTGTAGAATTGTCATTTTCTTGATGGCTTATAATGCTCATTGAAACACATAAAAAATGAAATAGGACAAACTACAAAATATTTCCCTTTCTAGCTTATGGAAACATTTTTAAAGGGGGAGAGTCTGTTTTGTGGTGTTGATGAAATTCATTGTCAAAGGGGAGAAATTTTCAACACATATGCACACCACATTTTTACACAATTTTATTTTGTGTTCTGGGTATGTGTTTTGTACACATATTTTTTTGGATCTTTTGTTGATGCTTCTGTTTTTCACTTTTTCTTTTCAAAACCTTGAAAATCTAAAAGTAAGTGAATACGTATGCCAATCAATGTTTGGTGTTTATGTGATGTTGCCAATGTTTTCATCAAGGGGAGATTGTGAAATCATGTGTGATGTGCAACATTGGCAAGTGCTAAGTAGAACATTGATATGGATATTTTGGGTGATATGGATACTTGTGTGGTGTGAGTTGTGTAAAACTTACCCTGAGTCAAGTCGTGGACTTGTGCTCGTACTGGTTATTTGTTGTGATCACTTTCAGGTGTTGCCGGAGCTGAAGGAACGTGGTCGATGACGGGATCGAGGGACAAAGCTTGGGAGAAGCTGAGGTCGAGTGATCAAGGTCATGCGAGGCGTTCGTGCGAAGGAACAATGAAAGTGAAGACTACGATGATCCGGGAGGGCACCGGTTTATCTTACATGGTTTGTACCGGAGATGTACGATACTTAAGATGACACTCGACATGTTGGTCGAGGTCCGAGTTTGTGAAGACGTCACGAGGTTGCGAGACGTCGGGAGGAAAAATCTGCGGATGAAAAATGGTGGCGGAGTGTCACCAGGCTAATGCTAAGGAAGCATTTGATTTAATTTGATTAGTGCATGTCGCATGCATGTGCTGAGCAGCTCGTGTATGCATGCATGGGATTTGTCTCATGCATGTGGAGGAGCTATACGTGCTAGTTGATTGATCGATGGATCATGTGCATGCGTGCGTGGCAGCAAGGATCGATGCACATGCATGTGTGTGTTGCTGATGCTGCAGGTGCATGCAGCGCACGGGACAGCAGGCCAGCGCACGAGGCGAGCAGGCCGACTCGCACCAGGACAGACATGGTGTGTGGTCCAGCGACCAGGTGTGGTTCACGGCGCGATGGAAAAGTCCGAACCGACTTTGTTTTAGATTGGACTCTTTTAGGGTTTGCCTATCTCCTAGGTTTTTGTGTGCGTATCAGGAGAGAAACTCAGATTTAGATCTAGAATTATCTGGAGAGATCTTGGATGCTGGCACGCATCTTTTGTAATCGATCGACATCGTGGCAATAAAGTGATCTTTGGCGGTGTCATCTCTAAGCTTCTCTAATTTCGGTGAAATCTCTGTGTTAGATCTTTCTAATATTTTGCTGCAGGTTTTCACGAGATTAAAAGAAGTTTGTGGTGCGATTAATCTATCTTTCTTGCTAATTCTCGAAATTAGATCTAGATTGATTTTCGCAGTTTTCTGCCAGCTGTTACTGTTTTGATCATATCTTTAGATTCGTAACTCCGATCGAGTTGATTCTTGTTGCGTTGGTTAGATAATTTCCATACCTTTCGTTGGAGTATTCGAACGCAATTTTTGGTTCAGTAGATCTTGAGATACAACTGTTTTAACATCACGGACAGATTAGGGTTTCATGGTTTGAGATTTGGGAAAAGTTGTAATTTGCTTCCGCGCAATCATTCACCCCCCCCCCCTTCTTGATTGCCTATCTCGATCTCTCAATTGGTATCAGAGCAAGGACTTCTAATTTATCTTAACCGGTTGATTAGAATTGCTAGATATGGATAGGTATTCTACCAAACCCTGTGTTTTCGATGGTGTTGACTTTCAGTTCTGGAAGGTGAAGATGAAGGCATACATCATGGCGCAAAGCTACGCCATCTGGGAGAAAGTCGCCAAGCCCTACGAGATTCCCGCGGACGATGCGATCACGCCAACAAATTTGGTCCATGTGGAGAACAACTACAAGGCCAGGAACTTCATTATCCAAGGTCTATAACGGAGTGACTTCGACCGTGTCTCTCACCGTGCATCCGCCCATGAGGTATGGAACGCACTTTGTAGCTATCATGAAGGATCAAACTCAGTTAAGGAGGTGCGTCAGGACATGTACAAAAAGGAGTACATGAGGTTTGAGATGAAAACGGGTGAATCATTGGATGAATTCTTTGCTCGCTTTAATAAGATACTCAGCAATTTACGTGCATTGGTCACTGGTAGAAAACTGGCCTATGGTCCCGGTTCGGTTGGGCCAATCGGAACGAATGTTGGTCCCGGTTCAGACACGAACCGGGACCAATGTGGCTCCACGTGGCCAGTTCTGGCTGGGCGTGGGGGGAGACTCATTGGTCCCGGTTCGTGTTACGAACCGGGACCAATGAGTGTTTTTTTTATATTTAGGGTTTAGGGTCTCCCTCTCGCCGGTGCCCCCTCTCCCTCTCGCCGGTGCCCCTCTCTCTCTCGCCGGTGCCTCCGTCGTCTCCCCCTTCTTCGCATCGCCGACGTGCTCTCCATCGTTTCCGTACGCATATTATATGCTCTACTATATACACAGTACACGTTGATGCATATATAATTAATATTCGATCTCTTGCGAGAATACAACTATTTAATTACATGGAGATAGATCACATATGTAGTTCATCGTCCGCAGCATAATGTTCTCCCCTTTCATCGATGACCTCCCTAAGCAGAAATCCCGCCAATTCCTCTTGAATTGCTCGTATGCGTCGTTCTGGGTCGAGCTTGTCCCGCATGCTTCTTAAAGAAGTTGTTCTCCGCTCAGAGGTCAACTCGTGAATGAACTCGCAAATATAGAATCCACATAAATTACTCCCCGATGGCTGCTGCGGACTTTTCACCGATATATAAGTTAGCTCATCTTTGAATGGACCTTCTACATTCTGTTTGAATTGTGTCCAACACCTGCTTTGGCCAAAAAATGAACAAAAGAGTTATTAATTACTTGATATCAGGACACGAACGAAAGAGGCCGATATAATGCGATAATGATTGAAATTACTTATTGAGCATTTCTTTCATTGAGGTCCACGTCGCTTGGTCCCAACCTAATGAGTCGTGGACTTGAACTATGGACTTGTCAATTTGAATGCTTAGCAGAATCCAGTGGAACCTGCGGACGTTTATATAAAGCAGACATGCATAGCTCATCAATTACACTTAACATCGAGAAAGCCAAATAAAAATATGTACAAGACAGAAACACTCACTTGAAGTTGTAAGGAAATAGTATTTCGGTACAGAAGTTTTGCTTGATTAAAGAGGTGGTCAGGTCATGCTCCACGTCTCTGGGGTGATTGTGTAACGTATGTTCATTAACGATATATGGGTCAACGAACCCAACCTCATAATGTCTAGATGCTTTGCATTCCATCATCTTCATTCTACATAATAGCGTACAAAAGGATATATATATAGTCAGGATAATATAATACGGGCAATGAACGAGCTGAGCTAGAGACTTAATTACGAAAATAAATCACTTACAGACAATAGCAACTGAGGATAGATTTGTCGAGGTCGCGCTGATTGAATAACTGAAACATTTCAGTCATTTGAACCTGTATATTGTAAGGTTTGAAGAAATGCTCCACTCGAACGTCCACCACAATCCACTCCTTCGCGCCCTTCTTTGATGTGTGCACCATGTACCACTTGTGCAGATTTCGCATATGTGTTGATAGACGCGCGAGCTCCTCATTACTGACCATAGACTCTCCTGTGACATATTTCCGTGCTATCTCTAACATTGGCTGTTCTTCATAGCCTAAAAGTTGACCAAGAGTCATACCCATGGCGGTAGCATTTTCCATGGCCTGCGATACAGCGATACCATGTTCTCTAGCAGCAGCTATGGCTCTAGGGTCCAATAATTGCAGGTCCTTATCCATATCGGCTCTGAAGTCCTTGTCGATATCGAAACACACTATGAGCGGGGGGACCGATTGATTTTTCTGCTGTCCGAGCTGGGCAATTTGTTTCCCGCTTTTTGCACTTCTTTCCTTGTCCTGCTCAGACTGGGCACGTGCTAGCTTACTAAGTTCACGGCCATAGTCAGATTGCATATTCATCGATATTTAGGATGGCTGCGCAAGGAAGGACTTAGCCCACTTTTTGGAGTTTTCATCGTATACCGGCTTCTGCTCGGGCTTTTTTGGTGCAAAAAAAGCCTTATTGTGGGCAGCCACCTCCGCGGCGTTTTCCGCTACAGTCCTGTCATAAGGTCTAGTGGGAAGATTCTTATGAGGTACTGTTGGGAGGGGCGACCTTTTACGTTTCGGTGATCGCTTACCCCTCATAGTACGAACGATGGGCGGAAACGGCTGACGCGGCGGCGGAGACGGCTGCGCTGGAGACTGGTGAGGCAGTGAAGAGGACTGTTGCGCTGGAGAATACTGAGGCGGTGAAGAGGACTGTTGCGCTGGAGACTGGTGAGGAATCGATGGCCTTGGCTGCCAGTTCGGAAGCACGATGAATTCCTTTGGCCATAGAATGGTCGCTTTCTTGGCTTCTCCAAGTTCAAGCACCTCCCCATCTTCACCTGCAGGGTGTTGCAGCTTTAGCTCCTCATAATCTTTCATCACTTCATCCACCGCGACAACAGCATAGCCATTTGGAACCGGAGAGAAATGGTAAGTTGGATTAGGTCCAATTGGTATGACATAGCCGACCCCCACCTTCACGGTTAAGTTAAAAACTTTCACATGCATCTCACAAGGTGTGCTCTCCGTGATATCATCCACTGGGTAGCGACGAAGTGGAGCCACCGTCACTGCATCATCAGTACCATCCTGGAGCTCCGTGGAAGCCACGCTGTTTTTCCGATTCGATGGGCCGCCGATACCATCGCATACAACTTCTACCATGTGCCGCTGAGATTGGCCGCTAGTAGCTTGCTGGCTAAGTGTGCTTCTATATTACGCAGCCGGTCTGCAGCAGCGCGGGCTTCCATTGCCTCCCTTTCCTTTCTCCTCTGATGGCTTCTATCAGGAAATTTCTTCATGTGCTCGGGAATCGCAATTGTCTTGGGCTTGGAGCCTGGTACGCCTCGTAACCGTCCGTCGTGTTCCTTATTCCCAAGGCGCGTGTGAGCTCGTCATCCTCTCTATCGGGAATGAACCATCCCTCTGCAACATCCTTTACTGCATTTCTAATGCCTTCGATGGGTAGTAGGGGATTATCTTTGTGTCTTCTGTTATATATGCACTTCCCTTCTGCGTCCAACGTGCCCCCATGCCCGTAAAACCAATTTCTTGCCCGTTCGATCCATGCGAGTGGCTCTGGAGTGATCCCTTTACCAACAGGTCCGCCTCAAGTTTCTCCCACTTAGGCATGCTAAAAGCGTAGCCACCAGCCCCCATAGTATGGTAGTAGATCTTTTTAGCAGCATTTGCCTTATTTATTGCAGACTTTTCCTGAGCTTCCTCTGATTTCTTGTACGCCACAAATTCTTCCCAGTAATCCTTTATCTTCTCATACCCTTTATCGAAGTCCGGAGTCTTATTTTTCTGGACAAACTCGATGTTCAATCTTTTCTTCCAGTTCTTAAATAGCTCGGCCATCTTCTTAAGAGCCTAGTCCTTGACTTTTTGCTCCATGTTTTTCCGGGCAATCTTTTCTGCCTCATTTGGATCCTCCTCATCTGGATCCACCTCTAGCGCCAGGGTGAAATTAAGCATGATCTTTCTCCAAAGTCTTTCTTTGCCCTCCTCGCCGACATATCTTACTCCTCCCTCCTTTGGCTGATGCCATTCTCGAACGGTGATCGCGATGTAGTCCCTACCAAGAACTCTGCATTGCTTTACCATTTTATTTTTAACACCAGGGGGAGCAGTCGGTGTGCCATCTTCAGCGACTTTTTTGATCTTGTACCTTTCTTGGTCGCCCAACTTTTTGGTTGGGCCTCGTTTTGTCCTTACAGAAGATTTGCTCGATCCGGAGGCCTAAAAGAAGAAAGAGCGTTAATATATGTATATAGACAGCAGAGGCTTAATTAATACAATCTTCGGCTTCATTAATATATGTATATGCACCTCGCCGGAGTTTGCAACATTTAATGTTCGACCGGAGCCTTCGGCTTCTCCCTCGTCAGCTTCTCCCTCGTCGGTTTCTCCCTCGCCAACTTCTCCCCCACCCCAGCCGTCGGGTTCTACCTCACCGGAGCCGTCTCTTCGGTTGAGAGACTCATCTCCCTCACCGGAGTTGTTCAAAAACTGCGAGGTGACATCGCCAACATCTTCTGGCCCACGGATTATATCCTCGAGGATGTTTTCCTGATTTTCGTCTCGTTCCATAGTTTCTGCAAATTAAGAACAATGCACAAAACTTTAGGGAATGATCCTCATTACTTGTAGAACCCAAATAATTTGGACATTTTTGCCCTTTTGTTTTCAGTACAAAAACTAAGAAAATAAGAAAAGGCCATAAAAAATAATGCAAACACTTGGCAACCTTTTTATTCAGTGCCTAGGACCATATGTGCACACACACTAGGGAGATAAGCCACAGGAAAATTCAAATTTAATTAGGACAAGCACAAATTAGAAACTTCACAATTTGATTTTTGTGTGTAACATACACAATATCATCTCATTTGCAAGAACAAATTAGAAACTTCATATACTGCCTTATAATCTCATTTGCAAGAGCACCTCGGGCGGGGAGCGGCAGAGCACCTCGGGCGGGGATTCTTGGGCGCGACGGCGAACTCGGAGACCCTAAACTCTAAACCATCAAGAAATTAAAGCCATTAAGCTCAAGAACATAAGAATCAAGCTAAAATATACTGAAAAGCATGTATTACCACTTCAAAATCATTTGCAAAGCTAAAATTAAAATTAACATCAATATATAGCAAAACTAAAATTAACATCAATATATAGCAAAACTAAAACTACTGAAAGGACATATCCTTCCCCACAGTGTTTTGATGTTTGTTGACAACACACTTAGATGTCTAATGTGTGTGCTAAAAGTGTGCAGGATTGTATCAATTAATATTGCACAGGTTTTGTCTCAAGAAAAGGAGAAAAGCAGTCTTCATTGCATCAGCCGGTACTACCGGGTTCACCCCGGTACTACCGGGTGTTCTGCCATGCGGAACTACCGGGCCCAGTACCGGGCCCAGTACCGGATCTCCAAAAGCTCTCTGGACTCGCTCGATTTAATCCGGTAGTAGCCCCGGTAGTAAGCGCGGTACTACCGGGTGGGGAGCACTACCGGACCAGGCGGTCCGGTACTACCGATGCGCGCGTGGAGAAGGCGTTGACCAGTCTGGCGCCAGGCCGTCATTTCCCTGTCAGCCGGTACTACCGGGCGAGGCCCGGTACTACCGCTGCGGGCTGTTTACAGCTCCAACGGCCAGATTTCTGGGAGGGGTATTTATACCCCTCCACCTACCTCCGGTGACTAAGCTTGATTCCTCACTCTCTCCACCATTGTTGCAAGCTTCAATCTACTAGAGCTCCCACTCCAACCACTCAAACACGTTGATACTTTGAGGAGTGAAGGAGGAGCCCTAGATCCGCATCTCCACCGAGCCGATTTGTCTACATCGACCTAGTCACTTGTAGATCTTGTGTAACTTGATACATTGGATACCTAGAAGATACTTGTGATTCTTGTGGCTTTGGTAGCCACAAGGATTAGCCGGGAGCCTCCAATTAAGTTGTGGAGACGCGACCCGGCCTTGTGATTCTTGTGGCTTTGGGAGCCGCGGGAATTTGGTGAGAGCCTCCAATTCGGTTGTGGAGTGTGCCTCATCCTTGTAAAGGTTTGTTGCCGACCTCGAGGGCATCATATAGTGGCTCGTGGATCTCCTCATCGGAGGATAACACGAGGGAGATACGGTGTGCCATATCAAGGCTATTCGGAGTTCACTTTGTGACTCCGCACCGCTCCAACGGAGACGTAGCTTCCATTGGGAAGTGAACTTCGGTAGAACATCTCCGCGTCACCGTGTGGTTATCTCTTAACCTTCCTTTACTCGTATTGCTAGCTTATCTTGTGTAGAATATCTTGCTAGCTTGTTTATTGCTCATCATATAGGATTGTTCATCTAGTTGCATATCTAGAGAACTTATATTTGAGCAATTCCGAATTTGTATTAAAAGAAAAGAAAATTTGTAGTTGCCTATTCACCCCCCCTCTAGTCAACCTACTCGATCCTTTCAATTGGTATCAGAGCAAGGTCTCTTTATTAAGGGCTTAATCGCCTAAAGAGGAGGATGGCTAGTGCGGAGGAGTACAACGTGCTAAAGATGAGGAGTTAAGACTTGCTAAGGAACAAGAAAAATTTGATAGAGAACAACTTGAAAGAACTAATCGAAGCGGGAATAATCCCTCCCGAGGGTGATGCCCCAATCACCATGAAGTCCATGATTGAACTTTTTGGGTTCATGAAAGGCAAAATGGTGGATGAGGTGTATACTCGGGTATCTAATCAAAATGGCTCCTCATCATCCGCTAGCCCTATTAAGGGTGCTAGTGACAAGGATAAAAATGATAAACCTAATGAGAAGCCTTCTCTTAACTTTGCTCCACCTAGCTCTTATCTCACTCAAGTTTCACTCACTCAACCTCATATAACCAACCTTGGTAGACCCCCTCCTAAGCTTGATAATACTCGTTATTTCACTTGGAAGAAATCTATGGAGTCTTATTTTCGCAGCTCATCGGTGCATCTTTGGAGGGTGGTTCTACATGGTTTCAACCCAGTTGATCCCAACAACTTGACCAAGCAAGAAGAGATTGATGAGCAACTTGATGCAAATGCCAAGTACATTCTTGAGAGTGCTATGACCGCAAATGATGAAGATCATGTGCGGAATCTCAAAACTTGCAATGAGGCTTGGCTCTATCTTGAAACCGTGTATGAAGGAAATGAGGGCATTCAACGCTCCAATGCGGCCGTCCTTCAACATCAAGTTGACAACTTCATCATGCTAGACGAAGAGACTCCGACCGAACTTTACCGAAGACTCTACAAGCTTGTGGTGACATGTAGGGAAAATGGAAAGAAGGATATGGATGATGAATGGGTCAAGGCCAAGTTCCTTCAAGCAATTATGCCATATAGTGAAACTATGGTGATGAACCTCCATGCAAGAGCGGATTACACAACAATGACTCCCAATGACATCTTGGCTCAATTTGTCACTATGATACATTGAAGTCCACATCCAAGTCTTTCAACCAAGTCCGTGGCCCAAAGACTCTTGCTTTGAAGGCTCGTGTGGTAGACCATCCAAGATATGAAGAAAGCCCGGTCTATGAAGGTGAAGAAGACTTGGAGGGTGAGCTCAATGAAGTTCTTGCACTTGCCGCCACCCGGTTTTGGAACAAGAAGAACAAGAGCGTCAACCCTTCACCAATAAAAAGAATGTGCTTCAATTGTGGAAAGGACACTCATCTTGTGAAGGATTGCCCCTATGAAAGAAGAGAGGATAATGGTGGTCAACTCATTCTAAAGAAGAACAAGTACCACCCCAAGCCTACCTACATGAAGAGATCACCTCAAAAGGCTCTTGTGGCATCCCATGAAGAGGAATACGAGTCCGGAGGTGAGGAGGATAAAGAACCAAGTGAAGAAGTAGGAATGGCGGCTCTTGCAATGGGCACCCTTCCTCCATCATTGGCCAACCTCTTCTCATCTCCAAACGACGACAAGATCTCCAAGCCCATGTGCCTCATGGCCAAGGAAACAAAGGTGAATTCCCCACCAAAAATTACTATCTCCTCTAACCCATCACTATTGGATTGTGTTGAGGATGTAGGGAAAATTGAAGAAGAGGATAAAATTTCTATCTTCATTAGCAAGCTCCAAGGTCCAACCAAGAAAATGGTTGAGGCCCTCATGTATCAATATGGAGAAGCCAAGCATCTTCTTGATGTGAAGGATGTTAGGATTTGTGAGCTCGAAGGGCATGCATGTGATCATGCCGACAAGATTGGTGAGCTAGAAGATCAACTTGTTGAGGAACAATTGCTCCGTGAGCAACTTGAGGAGACACATGCCATGGATCTTTCCAAGGCAAAAGAAACTCGTGAAACCTCTATTCAAATTGCTATTGATCTAAAAAGTAAAAATGAGGAACTTGTAGAGAGTCATAACAAACTCTTTGAGGGTTTTGAGCAACTTAGGGAAACCCACAAGGTGACCTCAAGTGAGCTCACTACACTCAAGGAGTCATATGCCAAACTACAAGCTCAATTTATCTATGCTAGCTTCACCACTTCTCACAATGATAAAGATGCAAATTCTTGTACCACTAACCCTTTATGTGTCAAGGCATCTCTTATTGAGGAAAACACTAGGTTGAAGGCCCAACTTGAGAAGGGCCTAGCCACTTGTATCCAAGGGGAAAAGAACCTCAATGATCTTTTGAGCAATCAAAAGGGAGTGGTTGGCAAAGAAGGAATTGGGTTCACACCCAACTCTAAGAAGGTCAACAACAAGAAGAAGAAGGCGACTCCCCCTTCCAAAGATATTGTTTTTGTGAAGGAGGGGGAGTTAGCCAAAGCAAATGACAACTCTATTGGGAGTGGTAATGTCACTAGGGGCAATGCCACTCACAATAACTTTGCGGGAAAATACAACCCCTCATATGTTCTTTTGAAATCTACAAATGGTTGTGTTTTTGCTAAATATGTTGGCTCTTCATATGGAGATGATTATCACTATGCTATTTGGGTTCCAAAGACCCTTGTGACTAACAAAAGAGGACCCATTCCAAAATGGGTACCTAAATCAAAGACTTGATTTATTGTAGGGTTTCTCTTCCGGTGGATCTTCATGGCTCATTGATAGTGGATGCTCATCCCATATGACCGGAAGCAAAGAACTAGTAAAGGACTTATTGAAACAACTACTCTCATTCTCTCATGTCACCGTTGGCAACAATGCAAGACTCAAGGTAGTGGGAGTTGGTAAAGTGGTGATCACTCCGGAGTTATCCATTGAGAAGGTCCTCCTTGTTGAATCTCTTTCATACAATTTACTTTCCGTTGGTCAATTATGCAATGCCGGTTACACCGTTATTTTTAATAAATACCACGTGACCATCCTTTTCACTCAAACACTCAATGTCGCCTTTGTTGGATTTCGTGAAAACGGTTTGTATGTGGTTGATTTCTCAAAAGAGACCACTCAAATCGCTACATGTTTAATGGCTAAAGGCGACAAGGGGTGGCTTTGGCATCGCCGACTTGGCCATGTCGGTATGAGAAATTTACAAACTCTTGTAAAGGGTGGACACGTGGTAGGACTAACCGATGTTAATTTTTCCAAAGATCGTCCTTGTAGTGCTTGCATAGCCGGAAAGATGCATGAAAAGAATCACCCCAAGAAGACCATTATCTCCACTAAGAGGCCTTTGGAGCTCCTTCATATGGATCTTTTGGGCCTCCCACATATGATAGTCTTGGTGGCAAGAAATATTGTTTGGTGATTGTGGATGATTACTCAAGATATTGTTGGACTTTCTACATCAAGAAGAAGAGTGAAACTCAAAAGATATTCATTGACTTTGCAACCCTAGTTCAACGCCAATATGACTCCAAGATTTTGGCAATTAGAAGTGACAATGGTACGGAGTTCAAGAATTACACTATGGATGATTTCCTAAGTGGGGAGGGCATTCAACACCAATATTCCGCTGCATATACTCCCCAACAAAATGGTGTTGCCGAAAGGAAGAACCGCACTCTTATTGATATGGCAAGAACTATGATGGCCGAATTTAATTCCCCATACAACTTTTGGGCCGAAGCCATCAACACCGCTTGTCATTACTCAAACCGGCTCTTCTTCCGTCCTCTCAAGGACATGACACCATATGAACTCCTCACCGGTAAAAAGCCAAATGTATCTTACTTTCGAGTCTTTGGATGCAAATGCCATGTTTACATTAAAGGTTGCAAAATTGCTAAATTTGAATCTAGATCTTTTGATGGTATATTTGTTGGATATGCCGCAAAGTCTCATGCTTATAGGGTCTACAACATATCCACCGGGTGTGTTGAAGAATCTATGAACGTGGAGTTTGTCGAGGATAATGGCTCCCAAGCGGAGCATATTGATCATGATGATGTAGGTGATGATGCTCCATCTCAAGCCATAAGAACTATGGGGATTGGAGAACTAATTCCTATTGAAGGACCCATTGATGATACTCAAGAAGAAGGAACAAGTTCTACTCAAGTTGAGCCATCCACCTCAAATATTGATCAAGAAGATGGTCAAGACCCACCCAACTCTAGTGGTGAACAAGAACATAATGAACCCACAACTCCAAGAACTCCACTTCGGGTTGACCATGAGCAAGATAAAGGCAATGATGAAGATATTTGTGTTGGTGAAACAATTGGTCAAGCCTCGGAACGCCGGGTCATCCGGCGTGCATCAAAATTGGATTACCAACAACACTTCAAAGAAAATATCCTTGGGAGTATCCGTAGAGGTGTGTCCACACGCAATCAATTATCTAACTTTTGTGGTCATGTCTCTTGTTTGTCTAGCTTAGAACCTCTCAAGGTATATGATGCTCTTGAAGACATGGATTGGGTTGCGGCTATGCATGAAGAGTTGAACAACTTCGAGCGCAACAAAGTATGGTCATTAGTGGAAAGACCCAATGACTCCTCCCATAATGTCATTGGAACCAAGTGGATATTTAAGAACAAGCAAGACTCACATGGTCAAGTCATTCGCAACAAAGCAAGATTGGTTGCACAAGGCTACACCCAAATCGAAGGAGTCGACTACGGTGAAACCTATGCCCCCGTTGCTAGACTTGAATCCATTCGCTTACTAATTGCTTATGCATCTACTCATAATATTGTCTTATATCAAATGGATGTTAAAAGTGCTTTCTTAAATGGTCCACTAAATGAATTGGTGTATGTTAAACAACCACCGGGTTTCGAAGACCCTAAATTTCCTAACCACGTCTACTTACTACATAAGGCTCTTTATGGGCTCAAGCAAGCTCCACGTGCTTGGTATGATCATCTCAAGGAGTTCTTAGTAGACCGTGGCTTTGAAATTGGGGTAATAGATCCCACTCTTTTTACAAAAAGGGTAAATGGAGATTTTTTCGTATGCCAAATATATGTTGATGATATTATCTTTGGTTCCACTAACCGTGAATTTAGTGATCAATTTGGCAAGCTAATGACCAAGGAATTTGAGATGTCCATGATGGGAAAATTGAATTATTTTCTTGGCTTTGAAATCCACCAATTTCGAGAAGGAACATTCTTATGTCAAGCCAAGTATATTAAGGACATGCTCAAGAAATTTGATATGAACAATGCCAAGCCATATAAGTTTCCCATGGACTCCAAGGCGGATCTTCACTTAGATCCGGATGGTAAGGAAGTTGATCAAAAGCTTTATCGTTCTATGATTGGATCTTTGCTTTACCTTTGTGCATCTAGACCGGATATTATGTTTAGTGTGGGTATGTGTGCAAGATTCCAATCAAGTCCTAGGGAAAGTCATGAAACCGCGGTCAAAAGGATTCTAAGATATTTGTTGGATACTCCCAACTATGGTCTTTGGTATCCCCATGGTACAAGCTTTGATCTTGTTGGTTATTCGGATGCGGATTGGGCGGGTTGCAAAATGGATAGAAAATCAACTTCGGGTACATGCCAATTCCTTGGTAGGTCCCTTGTGAGTTGGTCTTCCAAGAAGCAAAATTGTGTGGCCTCGTCATCCACCGAAGCCGAATACATCGCCGCCGGTAGTTGTTGTGCACAATTATTATGGATGAGGCAAACTTTAAAGGATTATGGTGTCATTTGTGACAAAGTGCCTCTTTTATGTGACAATGAAAGTGCTATTAAAATTGCACACAACCCGGTTCTTCATGGCAAGACCAAGCACATTGAGATTCGGTATCATTTTATTCGAGACCATGTTGAGAAGGGTGATATTGCAATCAAGTATGTCAACACCAAGCATCAACTCGCCGATATGTTCACGAAGCCTCTTGGTGAAGCAAGATTCAAGGAGTTGAGAGGAGAACTAAATGTGGTGGACATATCCAATTGGATTTAGTGGATTTCTTGCATACCTACCCATATTAGACGATACTTATTTGGTTTAGATGTAGGCATGGACATAGGGGGAGTGCGGTCCTAATCCATTGGACCATCCCTCCCCCCATTATGCCGATAGTAAGAATTCATTTGCATCTCTATATTCGTTCTATGAATTGTGAGCTTAAATGACGAGTAGTGGCCGTGGACTCAAGATATATCTTCGCGGTATCACACCACATACTCATACATGGTGGCCTCGGCCACCACCCTCTTCCTTGTGAAGAGTTGGTTTCATTTGGATTTTATTGGTTTTCTAGTGCTCCTATGGAAAACATGCTCAATTTGGTGTTTTTGTGTGTGTTTGATTCTTGCAAATTGAGTATGAAGTACCATCTCCAGTGTGTTGATCTAATCCTATGCCTTTCATCTATCTCAAAACAACTTCCATCTTGCACAAGTTCAAATTCCTTACACAAAAAGAGAAACTGGGGTTTCTTAGGAGGCCCCGGTAGTACCGCCGGTGGGATCCGGTAGTACCGGGCTCTGAATCTAAGCAGTTCTGCTGCTCGCAAAGATTCAGGCCCCGGTAGTACCGGATGCTCCGCCCCGGTACTACCGGGAATCACGGGTATCTAGATATTTCACCGTGCGGGCAGGGTGGGGGTTATTCCCCATTTTCCCCACCCGCACGAAGCCACCCCGTCGCCTCCTCTGCTCCTCAGCTCCGGCCGCCGCCCTAGGCCGCCGGACTCCGCCATCTCCGGCCAGATCTGCTCCGTGGGAGCGATCCCCTCGTCGATCTCCTCCATGGCCTCCGGTATTTCCCCGTTCTTTGCATTCTTTGTTTCTAGATCTTGAAACCTAGATGTATGGAGAGGAAATGTTGGTAGCTCCGTTGGCAACGGTTAAAGTTGGATGGATGATCACCTAGGCCTTGTTAGCTAGCATCTAGTGTAATGTATGGTTGAATCTCTCGATTTTGTGCCATTTCAGTCTTGAATCGGCTCAGCCGGTACTACCGGGCTAAGCCCGGTACTACCGGGTTTTCCAAATTTGCTCGATTCAACCATTCTTTACATCTATTGGCTAGTTTTTGATTCCTTATCCGTGAACTTGTGCACTCATCTATTCCCTGCCCTACCTATATGCTGTTTCACAGGTAGCCGCCGTGGTACCAAGAAGCCACGTCTTGTGGAGGATGAGATTGAAGAAGAAGAAGAAGAGGAAGTTTGCCTGCTCGCACCACAGCCAGAACTCAAGCAAGGGAAGAACATCAGCTGCTGCTCGTACCACCACTGCTCCCCCACGAGAGCCCGCAAAGCACTTCACTTATGGAAGAATGAGGACTATCAGAAGCTCAGAGAAGAGAATCCCTATGCTGAGGAGAGGTCACCTCTTGTGCGGAATCCGCACTTTTACACAAATGATCAAGAAGCCATCTACAAGGAAATCTATCTCCACAAGGATTACTCCGTGGTTGTCCAACACACTCTTGATATTCCTTACATGAGAAACTCGAAGCACAAGGGCTATTTTGATGAGACACTTGCTATGTGTGAAGAGTTTGGGCTGATTGACATCATGAAGGAGAACCATCCCTACATTGAGTACTACATCATTCAGTTCTTTGCCACCGTCTACCTTGACCATGATGAAGCCCGGACCCTATATTGGATGACTAAGGACACCTTGCTTTCTGCCACCTTGGCGGAGTTTGGAGAGCTTCTAGGCTATGAAGACAAGGGTGAAGTGTTGCTAGTGGATGGAGATGCCATGACAATGATCGATCAAGCTCCAAGGATGTTCTTGGACCAATCACTATGGAAAGAGGCACCACCGGTAAAACTGCTCATCTTGTGCGTCCTTTGAGATTCTCCACCGTGTCTATAGGAAACATTGCTCCCGTGTGGGAAATTGGGATGAGGTTCATGGCTTCATGTTTGACCTTCTCAAGCTCTCATATGAAAATCAAGGCAAAGGCAAGAAGCTTGATGTGATGGATTGGATGTGGAATGACTTGTGGTCCACAATCATTGATAGAAGGGCCCCCATCTATGGCCCATACATTATGAAGCTCATTCGCCGCAAGTGGGCTCTCAAGAAGAATGGAGAAGATATCATGAAGGATGGCACCCGTTGTGGCTCATTAGTGAAGGAACTGCGTATCAAGCCTCATGCTCCTCCCAAAACCAGCCCATTGATCCGAGGCTGCTGCTGAAGCTGAGAGAGCTAGTGGGAGTGCACCTCCTCTTGAGGAACCTTCATGGTTCAAGAAGCTGCAGATTAAGGCCAAGAGGGCCTTTTGCCTCAAACTGGATTTGGAAGACCGTCTGTATGAAGCTCATGTGTATCACAAGAAGGCAGCTCAGCGACACAAAGCAATGATGAGGCATATGCAGATTAGTCTCCGATGGTTCTGAAGTAATCACTCCAAAGGAGGAATGGGTGTCCAAGCATGGTTACTGGAGTGATGAAGATGCTCCTCCACATGGTGATCGCTTCAGGCCTCCTCTTCGACCCACCACGGCGCGGGTGGAGCTTGATGCTCCTAGGGACGTGTTAGCATCGCGCTTCTCCCTTTTTGGCATTTCGATGACAAAGGGGGAGAATGTGTTCTATTTAGGATGAGCCGTGGGATTTGCATGGGTGGAAACACAAGCTTGCACTTCGTTTGATCTTTATGCTTGTGTTTCATCTTTTATCTTTATTTGGATATTTGCTTTGAACTTCTATGCATGATGTAAGACATGCCTTGAACTTATGGTATTGTAATAAGACCTATCTAGTATGTTACTTGCTTATTGTTGCTTATATTGTGCAAGTTGTTTTAATTGTTATCCATATGAACTTGCTTGGTTCGTAAAATATAGGGGGAGCTCCGCCCATTTTATATGGTGTGTTTTTGCATTCAAAAGCAAATTCCTAATAAACACACAATTTGGAGAGCCCCGTCTATCTTTTGCAAATCATTTGTTTCTCCTAAGTATGTTGTCATCAAACACCAAAAAGGGGGAGATTGAAAGGACATATCCTTCCCCACAGTGTTTTGATGTTTGTTGACAACACACTTAGATGTCTAATGTGTGTGCTAAAAGTGTGCAGGATTGTATCAATTAATATTGCACAGGTTTTGTCTCAAGAAAAGGAAGAAAAGCAGTCTTCATTGCGTCAGCCGGTACTACCGGGTTCACCCCGGTACTACCGGGTGTTCTGCCATGCGGAACTACCGGGCCCAGTACCGGATCTCCAAAAGCTCTCTGGACTCGCTCGATTTAATCCGGTAGTAGCCCCGGTAGTAAGCGCGGTACTACCGGGTGGGGAGCACTACCGGACCAGGCGGTCCGGTACTACCGATGCGCGCGTGGAGAGGCGTTGACCAGTCTGGCGCCAGGCCGTCATTCCCTGTCAGCCGGTACTACCGGGCGAGGCCCGGTACTACCGCTGCGGGCTGTTTACAGCTCCAACGGCCAGATTTCTGGGAGGGGTATTTATACCCCTCCACCTACCTCCGGTGGACTAAGCTTGATTCCTCACTCTCTCTCCACCATTGTTGCAAGCTTCAATCTACTAGAGCTCCCACTCCAACCACTCAAACACGTTGATACTTTGAGGAGTGAAGGAGGAGCCCTAGATCCGCATCTCCACCGAGCCGATTTGTCTACATCGACCTAGTCACTTGTAGATCTTGTGTAACTTGATACATTGGATACCTAGAAGATACTTGTGATTCTTGTGGCTTTGGTAGCCACAAGGATTAGCCGGGAGCCTCCAATTAAGTTGTGGAGACGCGACCCGGCCTTGTGATTCTTGTGGCTTTGGGAGCCGCGGGAATTTGGTGAGAGCCTCCAATTCGGTTGTGGAGTGTGCCTCATCCTTGTAAAGGTTTGTTGCCGACCTCGAGGGCATCATATAGTGGCTCGTGGATCTCCTCATCGGAGGATAACACGAGGGAGATACGGTGTGCCATATCAAGGCTATTCGGAGTTCACTTTGTGACTCCGCACCGCTCCAACGGAGACGTAGCTTCCATTGGGAAGTGAACTTCGGTAGAACATCTCCGCGTCACCGTGTGGTTATCTCTTAACCTTCCTTTACTCGTATTGCTAGCTTATCTTGTGTAGAATATCTTGCTAGCTTGTTTATTGCTCATCATATAGGATTGTTCATCTAGTTGCATATCTAGAGAACTTATATTTGAGCAATTCCCGAATTTGTATTAAAAAAAAAGAAAATTTGTAGTTGCCTATTCACCCCCCTCTAGTCAACCTACTCGATCCTTTCAACTACCACTAACAAAACTAATTCTAGCAAATGGCTAACAGAAAATGGCTAACAAAAAATAGCTAAAACCTAGCAACTAACACTAACAAATGGCTAACAAAAAATCATCTACAACTAACCTAGCAATTTCTATAACCTAACAATTTCTATAACCTAACAATTTCTATATCTAACAAATTTCTAAACATATTAATCATTTTAATCTACAATGCTACAATTAACCTAACAATTAACATATCTAACAAATTATGAATCTACACATTTTAATCTACAATGCTACAATTAATCAAGTTTTGGCTACTGCACAAGTTCTGTTAATCATAAAATTAAATCCTTTGAGGGATAGCAAGTACTAAATATTTCTGATCTAACACAATTGGATTCAACTCATTTAGATTAACCATTTGACAGCTAAAAATGTCGTAGTACAGAAGGGTCTACAAAAGTTAATTGAATGCCAAATTATTTCTGTTGCTCAATTAATTCCACAAAAATTAGAGATGCTAATTTATCACAATACTAAGCTAACAAAATTGGATTCACATTATTTGAGCTAACAGAGCATCAGAAACAAACAATTTGGTGATTTAAACCCTCTGTAGTAATTTAAATACCATTCTTTTATTATTAATCTAAATAATATTGGACCTGTGTGGTTGGACAAACATTTTTATTAGCTTTCCAAAGAATTTTGATTCATCAATTTTGGTCTTATAAATCTTGAGTTACTTAATTTCTAACATACACACAGAATAAAATGTTTCTGTTAATTTCTTAATTCGAGTAAAAAAACAGTAAGTCACCGTATCGGCGGCGCCGCCGTGGCCGGAGACAGTGGCGGACGGCGTAGGGCTCACCTCGGCTTACAGGGGGTGGTGTAGATGGCGGAAATGGGCGCGGCGGCCGGGGGAAGGTCGTGGGAGAAGCGGTGGTTGCCGAGGATGGCCCGACCGTCGACGGCGAGCAGCGCGGCGTGCACGGGCAGCGTGGTACTGTGCACGGGCTCCTCTCCTTCTTCTCAACACAGGCGGCCAGCGTGCGGGCGGCGCGGCGCGGGCGTCAAGGGCACCGGCGTCGAGGGGACGTCAAGGGCGAGGTCGGGCAGCCTGACGGCGTAGTGTCGCTCCGTCGCGCCCGTGTCCTTCGTCGATTTTTGGAGATGAATGAGGAAGAAGAAGAGGCCGGGCAGTTATAGCGGCACTCATTGGTCCTGGTTGCTCGCAAGAACCGGGAACAATGCCTCTTTGGTCCCGGTTCTTTCCAGCAACCGGGACCAATGAGTGGGTCAGTTAATGCCAGATCCAGTGGCGTGTCCATGGACTCATTGGTCCCGGTTGCTGGCAAGAACCGGGACCAAAGAGTCCTTTATCGAAATTATTTCGAACTTTTCAGTTCTGAAATGTTGTTCCCGCCTTTTTTTTCTTATTTAGGTGTTTGAATATGAATTTCAATAGTTTTGAATCTGAAAAGACTTTCAACATGAAAAGTGTTTAAATTTGAATAAATAATCCGAAACCATTTTCTGTTTTCTAAAATAATTATTCTATCTATTAACCATTTTGCCATTTTCAATTAAAAATGCATTAACTTTATTGCATATTTTGAATTGACAAAACTTTCAACATGAAAAGTGTTTGAATCTGAATATCTAATTCAAAACCATTTTCTATTTTTTCAAATTACTTATCTAAATATCTTTTTTTGTTTTTTCGATTGTCAAAAATGACATTTTTTGTGAAGAAATATGGTGCAAAATGGCACCCATCCAATTATCACACAAAGTAGACCATATTTTATGGATAATCCATTCAATTAAAAATACATTAACTTTTATCTTTTGCATAACTAACTCAAAACCAGATTACTTATTCAGATGCTAAAGATCATTAGTTGGAAATGCAGAGATAAATAATATATTTTACACGATCGTCGTCGTAGCTAGACCAGCATTAGGGAATGACAACAATCTTGGGTACATAGACGAACCATTTGTCCTAACCAATGATGTGGCTCAGGTTAGTCATACTCTTGCCTAGGCCTATAATACTCGTCCTCATAGTCGCCGCCGTCGTCGTCGTTGTCGTCGGGCGGCGCTCGCCTGGACTGGAAGCGAGGGTAGAGCAGGCGGGGGTTATTGCCGGCCGTGATGTAGTTCATGACGCTCTGGAGAGTCCGGCCGCTCCACCACAGCCGACGGCCAGCCTCGTTGAAGTTTGAAAGAGGCGGGCCGTCTTCCTCGTACCTGGCGAGAGCCCTCTCACACCGATTGATGAAGAAGGCGTCCCAAGTCGGGCGGTAGTCGGGATGCCAGTGGGGATCCATCCGCTGCGCCGGAGTGAGATCGAGGTAGTAGTGGTTCGTGATGGCCGCCTGGCACGCCAAACCTTGAGGGACAGGAGGGACCGGCACGCCTCCGGTGCTCAGCCTCCAGCCGGCGGGGACGTCGTAGCCGGGCGGGCAGGGGTAGTTCGAGGCGCAAAGCGCCTCCGCCTCCGAGTAGGTTAGAGTGGGTACGGTGGAAGCCATGGGAGAGTGATGAGGTTGCAGATATGAGTTTAGATGTGCTATGCCAATGGAGGCCATGCATGACTACATATATATAGTGAGAATCCCACCAATAAGGAAGAAGCACACGGATCGTGTGTTTCTTTCGAGCGCTTGTGAGCCGTTGGATCAGGGGTGTGTTTCTTTTGAAGGCTTGTGAGCTGTTGGATATCACTTTGTGAGCCACCACCCGGGACTAAAGGGAATCCCACCAATAAGGAAGAAGCACACAGATCGTGTGTTTCTTTCAAGCGCTTGTGAGATGTTGGATCAGAGGTGTGTTTCTTTTGAGAGATTGTGAGCTGTTGGATCAGTAGTATCACGACCACTTCGTGAGCCACATCAAGGTTGAATACATTCCATAGAATGCATTACATAAAAGGTTTAATACATTATTACACATGATCCAACATCTCACAAGCGCTTGAAAGAAACACACCCATCATCCAACATCACCAACATTATTCTACATAAACGGACTTGCTGGCTCGAAGGCCGTAGGATTAGGGGGAATGGCGGGAGGAGCCATCCCCGCGAGCGGCCGCCCGGTTCTCGCGCTCACGTTTGCGGCGGAGGGCAAGATCCATGGAGGATGAGTCTTTCAGCGCCCAATCCAGCTCGGAAGCCTCCTTCCCCTTGAGCTGGTAGGAAGTCTTCGCTCGCTGGACAGGATAGTCGCGGACAGACTGGAAGGAGGCTTCCATGGCCTCCTGTATCTGCAACCCACAACCCTCTTCCCGTCGTCGCTCCAGTCGAAGTCGTCGTCCTCCTCCTCCGCGGGAGGAGCGGCGGCGCCTGGTGGAGGTGCAGCGGCGCCAGGTGGAGGTGCGGCGGACCTGGTGGAGCAGGAGGCCGGTAGCCGGGCATTCCTCTCCACGCCGGGCTCAGGGGCATATGGCGGGATAGGCTCCCGCGGTTGCGCCCAAGCGCGCTCTGCCGAGCACGCTCGATCTCGTCCAGAAGGCGCTGCGGCGGGCGTGGCGGATCCATCTCGTGGAGACGATGCGTTCGTGGCTAGGAATGGTGGATTAGGATTTACCCCGTCGGCGACAATATATAAAGACCTCCAGGGCAGCGCTGGGGGAGGACACGTGCCCAGGGCAGCGCTGGGGGAGGACACGTGTCGTGACCGCACTAAAGAAGCACACGGATCGTGTGTTTCTTTCAAGCGCTTGTGAGAGGTTGGATCAGGGGTGTGTTTCTTTTGAGGGATTGTGAGTTGTTGGATCAGCAATATCATCACGACCACTTCGTGAGCCACATGACCCGGTTGGTGTTACGAACCGGGACTAAAGAAGCACACGTACCCTATATATAGCCCCCTCCTCAGACAGGTTACTCACTCACACAAAACATTCCAGCGTCACTCGGAGAGGCATCTTTGGGCAATCAGCGGCAAGACGTCTCTGATGACCTGCGACCATTCCAAACAGTTGCAGATCATCAGAGATGTCTTGCCGGACAGTTGTAGATCATCAGAGACGTCTTACCGCTGCTTGGATCGAAGTGGCGCTCAAACACAAAACATTCAGGTTCCCTAGCTACGTCCTACGGTGCATTTGATATGCGGGCACTCACGAGCCACCGTCTGGCTGTATGCAGGGGGAACCGTGTGTTTTGTTCCAACTTTTTCGAGCGCGTGTAACACCTCCAGGGCAGCGCTGGGGGAGGACACGTGTCGTGACCGCAAAGCCCGCCTTTAGTCCCGGTTGGTGTTACCAACCGGGACTAAAGAAGCACACGGATCGTGTGTTTCTTTCAAGCGTTTGTGAGACGTTGGATCAGGGGTGTGTTTCTTTTGAGGGATTGTGAGCTGTTGGATCAGCAGTATCATCACGACCACTTCATGAGCCACATGACCCGGTTGGTGTTACCAACCGGGACTAAAGAAGCACACGGATCGTGTGTTTCTTTCAAGCGCTTGTGAGCCGTTGGATCAGGGGTGTGTTTCTTTTGAGGGCTTGTAAGCCGTTGGATCAGGGGTGTGTTTCTAGTCCCGGGCCGTGATACCACCCGGGACTAAAGGGGCCACGACCCTATATATATCCCACCTCTCGGACATGTTTGGCACTCACTCTTTACTCATTGTAATTCATTTTGTAAACAAAGCATTCGGACTCCCTGCATACGCCCAAACGCTGCATTTTGATATGCGGGCACTCACGAGCCAGCGTTGAGCTGTATGCAGGAGAAACTGTGTGTTTTGTTCTATATAGAAAATCCTTCAGTTCGTCGACCGAATATAAAATCCCCAAGGTGCTGCCCTCTACCTCCCCTACCTAGGTGTTTGATCAAATTCCCCACTCATTTTTTCAGATCTCGACGACGATGTCCGGCCTGTTGGATGCGAGGGGCGATGTCCGGGACTGGGCCACACTCGGTGCAGAGGGAGCCAGCCCCCGAGGAGGTGGTGCGTCGCCGTATCAGGGAGGAGGACGAGTGTAACATCCCAAATTTATAATAAGGATTAATAAGACCCCAAAATTCAGAACCAACAAAAACTTTTTAAATTACTTCACTAATGATCGTGTTTTCCCTTATATTGTTCTGTTTAACCTTGTGTGACTTGAATGTTTAAGTTGTTTGACTGGGAAATATTAACCCAGTAACCTAACCTAAGTAAAAATATATTTAAAACTCTGGTGATCATGTTATGACAAGAAAAACATTTCCATATATATCTTCTGCCACTCCTGTTTTATTCAAATATCATTTCCAAAAATAATTTGGGTTTGGCCACAACCAAAACATCCTTTATTGAGAAAGTGAAAGTATTTCCAAAATTATGTAATCCCCAAAAGTAGGGAGATCTATATGTTATCTCCTATCTATTTATCAAACTTGATATTTTGCATTTGTGTGCAACTCCCATTTTATAAGCTCTTATTTTATTCCACTGGGAAACCACACTAGTGGGAAATATATTACCCCACATAATTTCTTTATCGAACCTTTTGAAAACTATTGGGTTATGAGTTGAGATATTTCGTAAACAACATCTTGTCATAATTAAGTGTGGTCACTCTCAAGATAGTATTGTTAATTATGAAAAGTGTGGTATGATTACTTTGTATGATTTGATTTGTGTTATTGATATTGTAATGTTGTGATTGTTATGATTGTTTGCTTGTGAGGATAATTCCCCAAGTTGTGCTCAATCCTAAAGTAAAACAAACTTGACCACCAATTTGTAATATGACTTGAAAACAAAACAAGACCTCTATAATTACTTACACCCTCAAATCAAATCTTGATTACAAGAAGTGATCCTATTAAAATTTCCTCTCTATCTATTCCTCTATTCTATAAAAACAATTATGTCTTCTTTATCAAGATTTTAGGAGTGAGATGAACTAATAGTCATCCCCACTTCATATCACTCCCTCCTCAAGTAAACCTACTTTTCGATTTAAAGCAAACCCCTCTTTTCATTTATTAAAAAGAAAATGGAGGTCATAAGTTAAAAATGATCTTCATAAATAATTTCCCTCCCAAAATTCTCTATTTCCTCAAAACAAATGTTTTCTCTATGAAAATAAAACTTATTGGAAGTTATCCTATCTGTCAAAGAAGTTCCAAAAGTTCAAACCATATTTTATTACTGGTTTTAAAATATTAAAGGAGTATCAAATTATTAATTTCCAAAAATGATTTATTTAAACTCTATGAACAAATTTTGCACAAAACATTTTATTTTCAAAAACCAATTTTTGTGGAGCCTCTACATGTATATGGGAGGCTACCCAAATATTTTCAGAATTTTTAAAAATGTATAAAGGCCTCAATTAAATCACTAAAAACCTACTGGTTTTAAAAGGAATAAAAGAAAAGAAGAAAAGGACTAAGATGCAATTAAAGAAAGTTTGTAAGGGGGCTTTCTGCGAAAGGATCATTGACTTCCTGTAGCACGTCGCCGACACGGCACCGTGCTGCCGTGCTCGCCGCGTCGCCGTGCTCCCCTCCCATCGCTCGCCCCTGCCGCACGCCTCGCCCTGGAGGAGACTATGAGAGCACCGCACGCTGCCTCCTCTGCTCTCCCTTGTCCCCCATCACCCCTATTGCAGCGATGCCGCACGGCATGGACGCCGTGCTCCTCACGCCGTGGTCGCCGCGAGCACGCCACCGTGGCCCTCCCTCCTTGCCCCTGGGAGGAGATAAGAGCACCACCCCACGCCACTCCTCTGCCTCCCCCTGCTCACCCATTTCCCTCACTCTCTCCCTCCCTCTCAGTTCTCCCCGAAACCGAAACCCAGCTCGAAATGCCGTCGCGCATCGCCGGCGCTTGAGACCTCCCCGGGCAAATCGAAGCGTGCAGCCACCTCTGCCTCGTCGTCCTCTACCTCCTCGTCCAGGGAATCGACGCGGGAAGCCTCGAATCGAGCAGAGCATCTTCGTCTTCTTCATCCCCGGCCGCCGAACCTCGAGCAAGCTCACGAGCTGTACAGACGCCCATTCCCCGCCATTGTTGTTTCTCTGAGATCCACTCGTCGCGAGCTAACCATGGGACATCGCCGTTTATTTTTAGGATCGCCGGAGCGCCGTCGCCATCCTCGCCGTGCTTCCGGCCGCTCTCGGTGCGCGTCGCGTGTGTCGAGAGAAGGAAGAAGGAGAGGCCCATACCCCTTCGCTCGTGCGTATGGGCCGGCCCAGCACTGCGTTGCCTGGACCCAGCCAGATCCAGCCCACTGACCTTTTTTTAGGTTGTTTATTTATTTCTTATAGATCTGTTTCTGGCAGTGTAGGTTTAAATCATTTGTGGTGGATCTAGGGTAGATAATTGAGTGATTCAAATTTTGTTGTGCTCCTATGAGTTTTCTTAGACATGCAGAACTGGTTGCTTGCCAAAATACATTTTTACTTGTTGTGTAGATTAAATCTTGTAAAAAGTATATTTTCCACTAAGTATTCAATATCTAGAGTTCTATAACTCCAAATATTGCAAACTAAAATTCCCTGGAATGCTTGAAGTGATACCTTTCTAGATCTGTTGGTCTTGTATGCAGATGAAATCTAAAACCAAAGTTCTATTCAATTTGGTAAACACATCAGTAGCTCTTTGTGGATTTTTGTAGATTTTTAGGAGATGAATTTTGGAGTAAATCCAATTGGCTTGTCTTCTATATGTGTAGGAGAACATCTCCCTAAATTGGTTTGAATTTAGGAGTCATTGATTGACTGTGGTGCTAATTATAAGGTTTAGACCTTTTCTGCCTATTTTTAGTTATCCTTTATTAATTGATGTGTTATACCTTCATGATGACAATTGTGTTTCCTAGCATGTGTGGGATGGTAAACCATTGTTGTGAAGTGCTCCCTTATTTGTACTAGCATGTTAGGGGAATTACTTGTGAGTTATGAAATTGTTAGGGTTTTATTCCCTATAAAGCTTTTCTCCTAGTAATTAGGAATTTCTAGGTTTGTCTATTAGTTACCTTCAATTAAATCTATGTTTGTGCTCTGTTCTGTTAGCACAAGTATGAAGTTAGTATTCTGTGTTTATGTTGGTGCTAATGTTATGTGTTGTCCTGCATAATTGGTAAACCACTGGTTAGTTAATTGTTAAGCTAGTGATGATTTATGTCTAGTGGTTTGGTTACTAAGCATGTGTTGTGTAATTAATATGGCTGCCTTACTTGATTAACCCTGGTTGTCTTAAGTGAGGGTTAGTTTGAGTATCTAGTTAATGTCTCTCCTTTAGCTTGGTGAGACGTGTTAAATTACAGAAAATTATTTGGTTATTTAATTTTTGTCTGAAGTATTTCCTGTCTAAGGAAATTGGTTTGTTAATTACCCTTAGGTGGAGTTGTTTAATACTTCATGTTCTTAGCTTGTGATTGGTGGTATACTCCTGTTAGTATATTGCCCTTGTGTTTATCACATGGTTAGTTGACTTGTTGGGTAGTTTAAGTACGAAGGTGTAGTTAGACCAGTGGTAATTATTGTGTAGAGTTGGGGTTTAAATCATCAAACTTATGCTTATACTTTATGATGATTAGTCTTTGGTTAGTATATAGAACTGGTGTAAGTAGCATGTGTTGTCTTGCTTGTTTGGATTGATTTCTGGTTTGCCTCTAGATAGATGTGATGATTGCTAAACTCGTTGTTAGATAATAATGTTCCCTCATGATTGTTGTTTGTTAGTATTTGCTTGATGTTGTTGCTTGATTAAATGAGTGCTATGTTTGTGGTATGATTCCTTGTTGGTGTCCCACTTGTGAGATGGTTTGCTTATTGGGTGTTGTTTTATTTTCATGTTGCGACGCTAGATATAAACGCTACCGGAGTGGTATTTGGAGAGGAGTTATCAAAGAGGGAAGGAAGTTATTTCTTTGATCAGTGGGAAGAATTCCAGAAGCATTAGGATGAAATCAGGCAAGCTACTTCACTGAGCTTGCACCTATATACATCTATTTTGATTTACCTGTTTTACTATAACTAGCATAAATGATTTATGTGGTGTTTGCCACGAAAGCTATGACTTTGAAAACCCTTTTCCAAAATACAAGTAGATTCTTGAGACACCCGATATAGAGGTGTCAATGGTCTACAACGATTTCGAAATGAATTTGTTTTACTCCAAAGCCTTCTATGAAAATCTTTTGGTGGGATTACGAACCACCCAAGTTTGACTAAAAGTATTTTGCTATGAGAATTGGAAATGATTGTGAAAACCTTTTCAAAGTTTATGAAAAACTATTTTGCCACTCTATGTAGAAATATCAGTTTGTTTAAATAAAACTATAGGATGGGAAAAACATTGTTTATTCAAAACTCCTTTGAAAATCCTTGGATGAATTATGGTATGCCGAGATGTCGGTGATGAAATTGAGAAGTGGTGAATGGTGATGTTTCTGAAAAATGCACATTGTGTCCTGGTACTTACCGAACAACCAATAACCTGTGCGACCACATTTACCCACATATGGGCAAGGGCGTAGTCATATAATTTGCTCGTGTTAGTACTGGATGCCTCAATAACGAGGTGAACCTCGTTCCATGAGGGGATGGTCTGAGGACCTACCCCCTGACCTGGGTCCTCTTCATTGTAGTCTACCGGAAGCCGGTATGAGCGTGTCGGAGGAAGAGGATTGAAGGGCTCCCTTGGGTCCACCGGGCAGAACTACGAGTCCCCACACTTAGTTTCTGAGGATTTGAGTGTCGGTGGAAAGTGTCGTAGCGGCAGGGTCCTATACTAGCATGAGCAAAGGACAGGCTATGGCCGGGAACTCAACTTCGCATACCTCTGGTATGGCGGGACGTGGCTGACACGATGAGTGACCGGATGGGTGTGGGAAAAGCGTGCTACCTCTGCAGAGGGTAAAACTATTCGAATAGCCGAGTCCTCGGATATGGACAGTTGGGAAGAACTGCTAAGACCATGTGCAAGTTTTGCAAAGTTTTGAGGGTTGAAAATAAAATGACGTGGAACTTGTTTTATGCAACGATACCGATGGTATGGTATGAGGTTGCTGGAAAATTAGGTAACCACGAAAGGGCATGATCAGAAACCAAGAGGTTTCGGGAAAGGGACACGATTGTGATTTTCGCGGAAAAAGTTTTAAAAGGGATTTCTTACCTTTTAAACGAAGGTATATTTTCGGGAAAACGGTTTTTTTTAAGACTTCTCCCTTTTTTTCAACAAAGATAGTGCGAAAACTACTTTCCAAAACGTTTTGTCTTCAACAGGATTAAAAATCTACTCTTCCCTTTTTAAATAAAGGTATAGTGATGTTTTTCTGAAAATAAAAGTCTTTGAAAATTTAAAAGCTAGTGCAAGTCCCTGTTGGGGTAGTTTGCGAGTACAATCAAATGTACTCATATTGGTTTCGTCCCTGGCTATTGTCTTAGCCAGATTTTGGAAGAAGAAGCGGTTCGACGAAGAGGAGTTCACTGACGTCTTTGCGAACTAGGGTGCTTCCCAGTCAGCTGCCTGTAGGGTTACGGCAAATGACTTGGGCTCCACGTTGATTGGTGATTCCGCTGCAAGTTCCTGTTGAAGCTTATGACTTCAATCACGTAAGTACATTTATTCGGTATTTGTGGGTGTTCTGTGATACCAACTCTAGTTATGTGCAACAACACACTGATCATGGGATTGTTGCAGGAAGCATAACGAGTATCTCGGATAATTAATCCGGGGTCCTCACAACGAGCACGTTAATCGCTATGTGTTTTTGTTGGATACGCCAGCGGTGTATAACAGTAGATGGATGGTTCTTCATAGGGATCCTTCTCACGTGAGTATTGACCCAATGATGGTTCCTGCTCTTTGGGTGCGCATCGCCGACCGCTCAACACCCCATGGCTTAGGACCCGATAAAAGTTAGTGATATTATTCGTGATGTATTATTGTTTTCACCACATAAAGGTTTAATACATTACTACACATCACATAAAGGTTTAATACATTACATTGATTTACATAAATGCCATGAACCCTTCCTCGCGTATGTCCCTGGCCTATGATCGCTTCGGCCGTAACCATGGAGCATCTTCATTATTTAACGGGATGCTTGGGTCAGTTTTCACTGTGAAGGGCGGAATTTCATCAAACTTATCATAATCTGCTGACATGTCTGTCTTGTCCTCGACTCCCACGATGTTTCTTTTCCCTGAAAGAACTATGTGACGCTTTGGCTCATCGTCTGATGTATTCGTTTGCTTTTTTTTTCTTTTTTCGGTCTGGAGGACATGTCCTTCACATAGAAAACCTGAGCCACATCATTGCCTAGGACGAATGGTTCGTTCCTGTAACAACCAAGATTCTTGAGATCCACTGTCGTCATTCCATACAGCTGGTCTACCTTTATCCCTTCTCCCTTCATGTTGACCCAACTGCACCGAAACAAAGGGACCTTAAAAGTAGGTCCATAGTCAAGTTCCCATATCTCCTCTATGTAACCATAGTATGTGTCCTTTTGCCCATTCTCGTCTGTTGCATCAAAACGGACACTACTGTTTTGGTTGGTGCTCTTTTTATCTTGGGCGATCGTGTAAAATGTATTCCCATTTATCTCGTACCCTTGGAAATTCAATACAGTCAAAGATGGTGACGCGGCCAACAAGTAGAGCTGATCTCCGACAGTGCTGTCTTTCATGAGTTGTAATCGCAACCAACTGCCGAAAGTCTCCATGTGTTTTTCTTTAATCCAGGAGTCATCCTCCCCGGGTTCTTGGAGCGTACATAATTCTTGTGTTCCTCGATATACAGAGCCACGAAGGTGGAACTTTGTAGAACTGTGTAGTGTGCTTGAGTTAAAGAATGCCCGTCCCTACATATCAGTGTTTTCTTTCCTAGCGTACCTTTTCCACTCAGTCTCCCCTCATACCGTGATTCAGGAACACCAATCGGCTTAAGGTCTGGAATAAAGTCAACACAGAACTCAATGACCTCCTCTGTTCCATAGCCCTTTGAGATGCTTCCTTCTGGCCTAGCACGGTTATGAACATATTTCTTCAAGACTCCCATGAAACTCTCGAAGGGGAACATATTGTGTAGAAATACAGGACCGAGAATGGCAATCTTGTCGACTAGGTGAACCAGGAGATGCGTCATAATATTGAAGAATGATGGGGGGAACACCAACTCGAAACTGACAATACATTGGACCACAGCCTTCTGTAAACTTGGTAGAGTTACTGGATCGATGACCTTCTGAGATATTGCATTGAGGAATGCACATAGCTTCACAATGGGTACTCGAACATTTTCCGGTAGAAGCCCCCTCAATGCAACCGGAAGCAACTGCGTCATAATCACGTGGCAATCATGAGACTTCAGGTTCTGGAATTTTTTCTCTGCCATATTTATTATTCCCTTTATATTTGATGAGAAGCCAGCCGGGACCTTGATACTGCTCAGGCATTCAAAAAAGATTTCCTTCTCTGCTTTGGTAAGAGCGTAGCTGCTTAAGTATTAATGCTCTTTATCCGTCTGCTTGTTGTATGGGTCTTTCATACGTTGCTGGTCCTCCCGTGCTTCTGGTGTATCTTTCGTCTTCCCATACACGCCCAGGAAGCCTAGCAGGTTCACGCAAAGATTCTTCGTCACGTGCATCACGTCGATTGAAGACCGGACCTCTAGGACTTTCTAATAGGGTAGCTCCCAAAATATAGATTTCTTCTTCCATATGGGTACGTGGTTTTCAGCGTCATTCGGAACAGATAGACTGCCAGGACCCTTTCCAAAGATTACTTCTAAATCCTTGACCATGTCATATATAACATCACCATCAGGAGATTAGACTTATTCCGGCGATCTGCCTCACCGTTGAAATGATTGCCTTTCTTTCTTACGGCATGACTGTTCGGAAGAAATCGACGATGCCCCAGGTACACGTTCTTGTTTCCCAAATGTATACTTTCAGTCTTATCTAAACAGTGCGTGCATGCATTGTATCCCTTGTTTGACTGTCCTGAAATGTTACTAAGAGCAGGCCAATCATTGATGGTTACGAACAACAACGCTCGTAGGTCAAATTCCTGTTGTTTGTGCTCATCCCACACACGTACACCTGGTTCGGACCACAAGTGCAAAAGTTCATCAACTAATGGCCTTAGGTACACATCAATGTCGTTGCCGGGTTGCTTCGGGCCTTGGATGAGCACTGGCATCATAATAAACTTTCGCTTCATGCACAACCAAGGAGGAAGGTTGTAGATACATAGAGTCACGGGCCAAGTGCTATGACTGGAGCTCTGCTCCCCCAAAAGGATTAAAGCCATATGTACTTAGACCAAATCTTAAGTTCCTTGCGTCATCTGAAAATGTCGGGAACTCTCTGTCGATTTTTCTCCACTGGGACCCATCGGCGGGGTGTCTCAACTTCCCGTCTTTCTTACGCTCTTCTTTGTGCCATCGCAACAACCTGGCATGCTCTTTGTTTCTGAACAGACGTTTCAACCATGGTATTATTGGTGCATACCACATCACCTTAGCAGGAACCCTCTTCCGGGGGCTCGTCATCGCACTCAACATCACCAGGGTCATCTTGTCTGATCTTGTACCGCAGTGCATTGCATACCGGGCATTTATCCATATTCTCGTACTCCTCACCGCGGTACAAGATGCAGTCATTAATGCATGCATGTATCTTCTGCACATCTAATCCTAGAGGGCAGATAGCCTTCTTTGCTTCGTATGTAGTCTCGGGCAATTCGCTATCCTTTGGAAGCTTCGGCTTCATTATTTTCAGTAACTTCTCAAATCCCTTGTCAGAACAACCAGTCTCTGCCTTCCATTTCAGTAGTTCCAGTGTGGTACCGAGCTTTGTGCTGCCATCTTCGCAATTTGGGTACAGCAACTTTTTATGATCCTCTAGCATGGCCTCCAACTTTAGCTTCTCCTTTTCTGTATCGCGTTCTCGCTTTGCATCAGAAATGACCCCACCAAGACCATCAGCGGGCTCATCTGATGCCCGATGTTCACCTCCTTCTTCTTCAACGTCTTCCATTACAGTATCACCGCATTCCTCAGGGAACATAGGATAGTTCTCATCATCCTCCTCTTCTTCATTGTCTTCCATCCTAACCCCTCTTTCTCCGTGCTTGGTCCAACAATTATAGCTGGGCATGAAACCTCTCCGAATCACGTGGTCTTGAATGGTTCTCGGGTCAGAGTACTCCCTGACGTTCCGACACTTCTTACATGGACAAGGCATAAAATTATCCACTTTGTTTGCCTCAGCCACTTTGAGAAATTTATGTAGGCCTGCAAAAAACTCGGAACTGCGTCGTTCGCCGTACATCCATCGCATCCGTGCATCCATCTGCATCATATAATTAAGTTTATCAAATACCATTACAATAACATCTTGAATAGTGAAATGACCACCGTACATCGACACGTGCAATATTTCTGTATCAATTACAGATGAAAAGGATAAAGTTGCTAACCTCGACCGAGGATATCATCTTGTGTGAACTTAAGTGTGGCTCGGGCATTTCATCGAACACATCTTGTGCGTGGCAAAGGAAAAAAAAACTAGCACCCACTTCCCACCAATCCAACCAGAAAAAAAGAGGAGAGAAGAGAGGGGTGGGTTATTTATAGGCAGGGGAGGGGTATTGGTCCCGGTTCGTGCCACGAACCGGGACCAAAGCTCCGCGGCACGCCACGTGTCCTGCACTGGAGCATTGGTCCCGGTTCGTGGCATGAACCGGGACCAATGTCCCCAACCGAACCGGGACCAATGCTTCACGGACCCCTGGCAGCTCGAACCGGGACCAATGCCAGGCATTGGTCCCGGTTTTTCTATGAACCGGGATTAATGGCTGGTTCGGCTCTGGACGAAAGGTGGTTTTTCTACTAGTGGGTGTTACCTATTCTGATGCTGAAGCTTCCAGGTAACTTTTGAGTGCTTTAGATATGTCTATCTGGGAGATGAAAGTTACATCTATTAGAGAGTCTACTGTCATGAGCACACTTACACTTGATATTTTATATTCAAAATTGAAAACTCATGAATTAGATATTCTTGCTAGGAGAACTGGTTCCAAATCAATTGCACTTGTCACTAACCCTAGCAACTCTAATGATGGTACTTCATTACATTGCTATGCATTGTCTTCTTTGTCTCAACTAACCGATGAACAGCTAGAGCAATGCCCAGAAGAAGAATTGGCACTCCTCACCTCTCATTTTTCACGTGCCCTACAAAATGTTCACTCAAGGAAGAGAGGTGGGAACTTCACCCCAAGGTGCTTTGAATGTGGTGATCCCAATCACTTTCGCCAAAACTGCCCCAAGTTTTTAGCCAAGATGGCGAAAGAAGAGGATAGGGGCAATTCTGTCAAGGAGGACAAGAAGACTAAGCGCACATTCAACATCAAGAATAAGAAGAGGGGCGATTTTGCTCGAGCGGTGGCTCACAGTATTTTCTCGGTCATCAATGAATATGGTGAACCATGCTTGAGTGATGTTGATATCGAATCTGATGAAGATGATGCACCTAAAGGCAATCGCGACATTAGTGGAATGTGTTTAATGGCTAGCAACAAGAGCGCTACCTCTCGTGAAGAAAATGATAGCGACAACGACAATGAGGTAGAACTTTCTTATGATCAATTACTTGAAAGTGCTAGTAAATTGAGTTCTTTGCTAGATCATGCCACTAAGAGAATTAAGAAATATGACTTGAAAGTTGCATCTTTGAATTCTGAAATTTGTAGACTTAAGTCTTTGATTCCTGATGATGATTCCTGCAAGACTTGTAACTCTATCTATTCTGAGCTTACTACTTTGCGTTCTATTCATGATGATACTCTTGATAAGCTTAAAATTGCACTAGAAAAGAATGAGAAACCTGTTGTGCATAAACGTAAACAAATTAATGATGCTAGCATTGATACTTCTGATTTGATAGATTCAACTTCTTGTGATAAATGCCATATTCTTGAACTGAAGTTGAAAGATGCAAAGGCTAGGGTTTCTCATGTTGAAAATTCTTTACATATCCATGAGGTTTTGTCGTGTGCTAATTGCAAAAGTGGGAAACAAGTCATGGATGCTGCTTGTGATAATTGTCTTGCTTTGTCTCATCAAGTTAATTATCTACAAGCTTCTTTGCAAAAGTTTTCCAGTGGGCATAAAGATCTGAATATGATATTAGACAAGTCTAAAGTGAGTAAAAATAAGACAGGACTTGGTTTTAATGCTCATGCTCATTTTAAGGCTAATCCACCCACTATTGTTAAGTCACTTGGCAATGGAATTTTTGAAACATCTAACAAGCCAACCAATGTGATATTTAAATCTGCTGGCATCATGTCTAATGCTCCTCCACCTAGTGCAAATGTATCTCATACATCACATGCTAAACCTGAAAGTAGGTACAATTGCACTTTTTGTGGTAAATCTGGACATGTTGTAGGTTCCTGTTTTAGACTAGGTAAACTTATTAAGAAAGAAAGCAAGCTAGATCTAATTTCTTCAAGGCACATTATGCTCATCATAATTCTACTGCTCCTCAGTTTGTGCCTAGGGTGAATGCTTCACCTTCTACTACTACTTGCACGAGACGTGTAAAAGTTGTCCCAATGTATAAAGAAACTCGTGCTTTGCCTACTCGCCGTATGTCTCAGTACTGGATACCTACAAGTTATTTATCTAACCCCAGTACTTAGACCTCGGCATGTGTTTGTTGTTTGTAGGCACTTCGCGTGAGGAAGGAGAACATATGGTTAGTGGACTCCGGTTGTTCTCGTCACATGACCGGTGATAAAAATTGGTTCTCCTCCCTCACACGTGCATCTCGGGCTGAAAGTGTAACTTATGGAGATGCTTCTTCCTCTAGTGTTGTGGCGAAAGGTATAGTAAAGGTAACCGACAACTTTATGTTCAAAGATGTTGCTTTGGTTGAAAATCTGAAATACAACTTGTTGTCAGTTTCACAAATGATTGATGAGGATCTTGAAGTTTCATTTAAGAAAAATGCTTGCAAAGTTTTAGATGCTTCAGGTGATCTTGTCTTTGAGATATCACGTTTTGGGAGAGTTTTTAAGGCTGATTTCCATGCCTCTTCAAATGTTAAGTTTAGGTGTCTAGTTGCCAATATATCTATGGATTTATTTTTTTGGCATCGTAGACTTGGGCATATTGGTTTTGATCATCTCACTCGTATAAGTGGTATGAATCTTATAAATGGTTTGCCTAAACTTAAGAAAGAAAAAGATATTGTATGCTCTCCTTGTAGACATGGTAAGATGGTTGCAGGATCACATGCACACATTACCAGTGTCATGACTAATGCTCCAGGACAACTTCTACACCTTGATACGGTTGGTCCATCAAGGGTACAATCTTTTGGTGAAACTATGAGCAGGGAATTTGAAATGAGCATGATGGGTGAACTTACTTACTTTTTGAGACTACAAGTCAAACAAACAAAGGATGGCACCTTTGTACATCAAAGTAAGTATACGAAGGATCTTCTACGATGTTTTGGGATGGAAAACTGTAACCCCATTATGACACCAATGGGATCTACGTCGTCACTTGATTTTGATGAGGATGGCGAACCTGTTGATCAAAGGATGTATAGAAGTATGATTGGTTCACTTCTTTATCTCGCCGCTTCTAGACCGGATATAAAATTTTCTGTAGGCTTGTGTGCGCGGTTTCAAGCTTCCCCACGTGCATCACATCTACAAGCTGTCAAGCGGATTTTCAGGTATCTACATGTCACCCAATCTTTTGGCATTTGGCTTTCTGCTTCCTCTAATATTTCATTGCGTGCATTTTTTGATGCTGATCTTGGAGGTTGTAGAATTGATAGGAAGAGTACATCTGGTACATGCTTATATTTGGGTGATTCATTAGTACTTTGGTCTTCTAAGAAACAAAGTTCCGTTGCACAATCTACTGCTGAAAGTGAATATGTAGCTGCTGCTTGTTGTTGCTCACAAATTTTATGGATAATATCTACAATGAAAGATTATGGGGTTACATTAGAAAGTGTACCACTTTATTGTGATAACACTAGTGCTATATGTATTGCTAAAAATCCCGTGCAACATTCTAGAACTAAGCACATAGACATAAGATATCATTTTCTTAGAGATCATGTTGAAAAAGGAAATGTTGTGTTACATTTTATAGATACTGAACATCAATTGGCAGACATCTTTACTAAACCATTGGATTTTTCTCGGTTTGCTTTTCTTCAAGGTGAACTTGGAGTCATCAAACCATATGGGCTGGTTTGAGGGGGAGTTTTTGAGTCATTTTGTAACATATGTAAAATACTTTTTCACTTGTGTGTCTCTAGTTACAATTGGTATTTTTTCATGTTGCTTCTTTTTAAGTTTTTATCTTTGAAAAATTATAAATAAACTGAAAAATAATGAGCATTGTACTTTATCCTGGAATGACATTTTGCAATCATGTTTATGCTTTAAGGAAATTGTCATTTTATATGTATGCTCGTATAAGGTAGTTTATCACATGACTTTCTAATACGAATGATAACTTGAACTAAATCTTGTCATGGTTAAACTTTATTAGCTGTGTTGGTCTTGGTTACTCAATTACTATCTGTCGTGGTGGGATCACGGCAGATGCCATAGGTATGGCTAAGATGGGGCCAAAAGTGTGTTGGGGGAACCGGGGAGGGTTTATGCACTCAAGAAGTGCACAAGCAAGAACACACAAGAAACCGCAAGAACATGAACAAGAAACAAAGAAAGCAAGAACACAAAGCACACCACGATGTACCCTGCTTCGGGGCCCTCTTGTGGAGGTAACACCCCTACTGCAGCACTAGCCTACTCTCTTTATATCTCAACAGTGACAAGTACAGTGCGCTCCTTGAGCTGTATGAAGCAACAATGGTGAGAGCTCACGATGAAGAAGAAGCTACCGAGGGGGGAAAATGAGCTCTGGGTTCTCCCCTCGTACTGGAGGATGTGCTGGTCTACTTATACACTAATCGGATTACCTTTTTGCCCCTGGCCGGAGATGATAATGGCATGGACAAGAGGAACATGACAAGCCCTGGCTACTGTCACTCAGTCCAGCTCATCGTCAGTTCAACGGCGGGTCTATATTTTCCTCTTTGAGCTTAAGCCAGCGTAGCCGATCAGAGCCTAGGCCACCGCCCTTTCCCGAATTAGTCAAGTCAGCGCCTAGGGCCCTGTGACCCGGAAAACCCGTGGCTCGACCTGGCTATCTTCCGAGCCTCGGGCAGGAGGCCTGCAGGACTCGTGAACTTACTGACATTACTTGGTCTTTGTGCATTATCCGACATCGCAGGTAATCCGGATTCTTCCAGGCAACCCGGCTAGCTGAGCCGGATCTCTTTCAGGCAATCCGGCTAGCCGAGCCGGATCTCTTTCAGGCAACCCGGCTAGCCGAGCCGGACCTCTTCCTCTGATCCGGCTAGACTTTGCCTGATCCTCTGGCGTCTCCCTGCACTTGAACAAGAGTGAGTATTGACCGACTCTCTCAACCGATCCGGTCGAAGAGACCCGGCTTGAGTGACCCGGCTTGAGTTTCCTTTCCACTTCTATGCCCTACCCGGGGGCAGCCCCCCGACAGTAGTCCCCGAAGCTGGTGCGGTCCTACAGCCTCGGATGGAGGGCCGTAGCAGGTTTAAAAACAAACACCATTAACCGAATTCCATACTACACAATCTTGTCTCAGGATTTCCCGGGACACTTGGCAGAGAATCTCTGCACAGAGGCCCCGTAATCCGGGTCTTTGATTTGACATGCCACTGACAGCACATTATCCGGATCCACCAGGTACTTGAGTGCATTTGACTAAATGACCGCGTCTCCTCGATTTCTTCGCTAACCGGCACACCCGATCCACAGAACCGCTTCTAATTCTGTGACCCACCGTGTGCTTGAAATACACAGCCACAGCTGCGACCGCAAAGTTCCGGTGCACACTTGATCCGGCCACACCCCGAAAACCGCGCGGTAGTGCGCCCGTTACCAGCGAGCGGCTATATATAGGGGTGCGGGATTCCTCTTCTTCTTCCTCGCACTTCCACTTCGAAACCTCCATCTACACCATTGCCGCCGGTGCGACCTCGCCCTCGCGACCTTGCTGCGCCGGAGACACCAACAACGCCGGAGAAAACTCGCCGGAGCCGCACATCGCGCCCTGCGCCGCCGTTTCTCCACCGCGCTTCTTCCTCGTCGCATCACAACCGTAAGTTCCTCCTCTTTCGGCCATGGCGACCTCGCGCGAGTTCATACTCCGATGGGAACTTGCGCCTGCTTCTTGCAGATTCACTCGCGCACGAGTTCACTGTCACGCCTTAGTGCATTCCCTAGATCTCCTTTCTAGGTTTTGCACTAGATTGCCCCAGTTTGGCTTGCCACTGCTTGAACAGTCCCAACATATTTTACTCGGGATTTCTTCTCTATTTTACTGCTGCGGTAGATCTTGCGTAACCCTAGATCTTTACAGAAAGGTGTTTGTAGTTACTAGCCGAATTACTTTTCCGCAGTAACTAAACCACTTTATCCGGGATTGCCTTCACCGAATCCCTTAACAGCTGATTCGGTTACACCATTATCCGACTTGTTCTAGATTTGAGATTCCACATCTTCTAACTCGGCTATGTCCGACCTTTTGCAGGACTGATTCGGATATGTCGAAGCTGCCCCCCGGCAGTTGGGAGGGTTCCGATGTTACCAACGATGACCTGGAATGGCTGCGGAGCACCCGGCGTATAACACCTAATGTTATATGCCGAAAACCGGGGAAGGAACTCGAACCGGTCGTCCAACCGGGTGAACGTGTTGTATTTCTGGCGCACTTCGAGCGCGGATTCGGACTCCCGGCGAGTGACTTCTTCCGGAGATTCCTAGACTTCTTCGGCCTGCAGCCTCACCACCTCCCGGCTAACTCCTTTGTTTCCCTGTCTGCTTTTACCTCCTTTATGGAGGGATATCTCGGTCTCTGGCCGACTGTCGAAACCTGGGCGAAGTACTTCCATCTCCGGAAACATACGATCCCGGGTAGTGACCCGAAGGTGATGACCGCCTGTGGTTCGTCCAGCATTACCCCGAGGACGGGCTCCATCTTTCCCCGAATCACTGGCCTGGATACTTGTAAGAAATGGCAAAGGTCCTTCTTCTACGTGAAGAGCGTTGAAGGCCATGATGCCCTCAACTTGCCCGAGTTCAAGATCGAGCCCCCCACAGCCGAATTAAATTTCAGATATGATCCGGCTGACACTCTTGCGGAGCTTCAAGTCATACACCAAACTCTAGAGGATTTTCTGGAGAAGGGCCTGCTCTCGGACGACCTCCTCCGAGCCTTCGTCTCTCGCCGGGTCAGTCCTTTACAACAACGTCAGCACAAGATTTGCCATATGAGCGGTCTGCTAGATCCTATCCGGATCAGCAAACATGATCTCACCAGAGCTTCCGTCAAGAGACGGGTAAATGCCATTGCCTACACCGAGATGTCGGATAAGTGGAAGTGGGGCGTGGAGCCATTCCACCGAGACGCACTTCCACCACAGGTTAGTTCATCATTCCCGGATTAATCCATACCCCACCGAAATGCCATTGGACTAATCCGGACTTGCCTTGACTCTACTGCAGCTGTTCGACCGCCAGATCACCGAAGATGGAGATCTCTCCACCAAGGTGTGGGCACGGGATCGCAGCCCGCTGCGCGAGGGCGAAGAGGATGCGGATACGGACGATTATTTGCCGATTCCGCGCGCCAAGCCCATTCGCAAGGGTAAGCAACCGACTATTTACAACCTTTCCGAGGATGAAGATGATGATTGCTGGATCCTAGATCCTATTGATGCCATTCCGATTTCATGGTCACAACCTTGTGTTCCAGCCAAACCGGATACTCAAGGGACATCTCGGAAACGCCCTGACGCGTCCGGATCAGATGCCCCTCCAGCCAAGAAAATGAAGAAAACTGTCTCCAAACCGAATCGGCTAAAGGCCATGCCTACTACCAAGGGGTAATGCCAAGCTCATTTGCTTTCTTCTTTTATTAACCGAGTCGCCGTTATCCGAATTAACTGTTTACCTTACTCTATGTAGTGACGTCATCGTCACCGAGCAAACTCATTCATCCATTCTTTCTCCCATTCCTCCACTGAATACGGCCACGGAGAGCCAATCCCTGAAAAGGCTGTCCCTTCTCCCGCGCGTGCCACAACCGCCAAGACTCCTCCGCCAACTCTCGCCCAGAGTCGGTTATTGACTTGGAGAAAGAGGAAATCTCGGGTCCCACCCGAGATTCAACTTGGCCTCGCCCTCTGAAGGAGTTGGAGAAGGAGAAAGCTAAGACTTCGGCTAAGTCTTTGACTAACCCGATCCTCGCCCTACCACCAAGGCTCAAGAGCAGCAGAAGAAGAAGCAGCAGCAGCAACCTCTTGAGAAACAGCAGAAGCAGCAACAGGAAGTATCTAAACCAGCACAGCAAGTGTCGCAGAACCAACCGAAACAGCCAGCTCCAGCCAAGCCCCCGGGCGCATCGCCTCTACCTAAGCCGACTCAGGTCTCCTTTGGCACAACTCCAACGACCTCGGATAAGCAGATGGTTGCTAGCAAGCCGGTTTCTGCCGCTCCATCAGCAACTCGGGTGCATGATCAACTCTCTGAGGCGATCACTCGCGCCCGCCTTAGTGGCCAGGTCTTGCCGAATCTCCGCACTCCGGGCGGCGACAAACTCGGCTCCGCAGAGGAATTTGTTAAAGCTTGGAATGCTGCGGACCTTGCGGAAGGTTCGATCACTTCAGCGTCGCCACATCCGGCTGGTCCTAGCCGGGTGTTTCAATCTCTACATTCTGTACAGGCCTCGGTCGTCGACGCTAACCGGGTCCTCGAGGTAACTTTGCCGAATCTTGCTTTTATTTCACCATGATCAATCTACACTATCCCCAGTCCCCGAGATTCGGGTCGAATGACTGATACTCCTCAGAGTAAGAAAGGCATTCGGCTTGAATCTCTAACATTTGATCATAAGTTTTGTCCCGCTGAAAAAATCGTGGGACTCCCAGTCCCCGAGTCTCTTTTCCAATTGATTCGGTCAGCTTTCTTTTTTATTAATCTCGGGCCTCCAGTCCCCGAGATTCTTTTTACGCCATTAACCCTTTTTCTTTCAGGAAATCACCACTGCTCGCAGCCGGCTCTTTAAGCAGCTAGTCTTGCAGCACCAGGCCCTCCAAGCTTCCTTTGATGCGCAAAGTGAGGAGATGAAAAAGAAAGATCAAGAGCATAAGCGCGCTTTATCGGAGGAAAAGTCAGAAGTGACTCGGCTCCTGCGGGAGCTTGACCGGGTTGAAAAAGTGAAGGAGAAGGTCAAAAAAGACCGGGACACGCTGCAGAGGGAGAAAGACTCGATCCAGAAGGAGCGAGATACTTTCAAAGCCGGGATTGAGAAGCGGGCCGAATTGGACAAGAAAATCCAAACGCACGTTGCAGATGCTGAAGCCGAAGCTAAAGCGGCGAAAGATGATCTGGCTGCCCACAAGGCGATCAGCGCGAAATGGCTTGCTGATCTTGCTAGCCTCAATGAAGACATGGATCGTAAGTTTGCCGAATCTCCTTTTTCCCTTCTGCTCTTATCCGACTCATAACTTTGTTCACCCTCGTCTAACTCAGCGTTAGCTCATCTTATGTAGGAGAGTTCACCAGCATCCGGTTTCAAGCCGCCAAAGCTGTGAGAGATGCCCGAGCTGAGAGAGCTAAGTTAACTGGGGCTCCCCTGCTCGAGACATGGGATATCGAAGACCACATCACTGCACTTAAAGCTCGGATTGCTCCTTTAAAGGAGTCCCACACTACTCTGTTCAATGCAAGTCTCAAAGCTCACCGAGTCTTGTTTCCTGAAGCTCGGCAAGCCCGGTCTGCGGACGAGCTAATCAAAGACCTGGATCAGGCAGAGACCCGGTTAAAGCAGTGGAGATCTTCGTCCGCCCGTGCTGGTGCTGACGCAGGTTTGCTATTCATCATGTCTTGGTATGAGCTGATTGATCTCGCCAAAGTGCGCTCCCTTCGCGAGGGTTCTTCATGGGCTTCAGATCCAAACCGGATCAAGATCCGCGAGGAAGCTGCCAACTTTATGGCCGAATTTGCAAACACCAAGCATCTTGATCTGGAGGCTCCGGTCTACTCGGATGGGGAAGAATCTGAAGAAGAGGAATCGGATGATGCCTCCCTTGACGAATACGCCGAGTCTGAGGACGAATCTGGCGATTCGGCAAACTCCGCCGAACAACCTGCAGCTTGTGACTTGGCCAAGACATCCAAGATGCCAGCCACTGACTCGGCTAAGACCTCAGAGCAAGCTTTAGACAAGACCGCCACTTCTTCAGCTGACCCGGATGTTTCCGAATCTGCCCAGCCTTCAAGCTCGCCGTCCAAGGTCATTCCTGCAAGTGAGGGTCCTCTTTCACCCGAGGTTCCTCCATCATCCGAGCTCATCCCTGCAACCGAGTCTCCTGCAACTTTGGCTCCTTCTTCCTGAACTATCTTAATGAAAATCATTAAATCCCCGGTATGCCGGGAGCAGATGTAATATACAGTTTAAGCTCTTTCGAGACTATTTTTATTTTGCTTAATGTGATCCGGACGAGGTTTATGTTGGATCATCTTAAACCGAGTCCCCGAGTCTGTTTTCTTGTTTACTATTTTTGCCGAATCTTTGCTCTTGTCTACCTTTTAGGTGTTCGACAGTCGAGTCACAAGATAGGAATCATAGCATACAATACTTGCAACATGCGAGTTGTGGTTTAGAATCATCTAACATAAACAAAAAAGAAAATAACAGGGGTTAGTAAACGACATGTGCCGAATCGGATTTGGACCGAGTCCCCGAGTCCATTTTCATGTTTCCCATATTCTCCACCTCTGCTCTTGACTACCATTTTGGTGTTTGTCAGTCGAGTCACGAGATCAACAACACAGCATACATTACTTGAATTTTGGGACGAGGTTCAAAGCAATCCGACACATGAACGGTATGGACAAAACAGTAATAAAAAACACATGCATAAGAACAAGGCAGTCCCCGAGTCCAGACTCGGATTGCCGAAATTTCATTTATGATAAACTGAGATACATACATTGCGCCCCTAAGAGTAAAAGGGTCGAAGCAGAGCTACATTCCAGGGTCGCTTGGTTTCTTGTCCGGGTCTGTCCAGGCCGTCCGTCCTTGGTTCCTGTGCATCTACAAGGTAGTACGAGTCATTGTGCATAGCCTTGCTTACAATGAATGGTCCCTCCCATGGAGGTGATAACTTGTGTCGGCCTTTGCTGCGCTGCACCAGCCTTAGTACTAGATCTCCCTCATGAAACACTCTAGGGCTGATTTTCCGACTATGATAACGTCGGAGACTCTGCTGGTATATCGCTGTCCGGGATAGGGCCAATTCTCTTGCTTCCTCTAGCAGATCCACTGCATCTTCCCGGGCTTCTTTTGCCTCGGTTTCGGTATACATTGTCACCCTTGGTGCATCATATTCTATGTCAGTGGGTAGCACTGCTTCTGCCCCATATACCAGAAAAAATGGCGTATAGCCAGTTGACCGATTCGGCGTGGTCCTTAAACCCCATAGTACTGATGGTATCTCATCTATCCAGCACCCCGGAGTCTTTACCAGTGGTTCTATTAACCGAGCTTTTATCCCAGCTAATACCAAAGCATTTGATCTCTCCACCTGTCCATTGGACTCTGGGTGTGCCACTGAGGCTATGTCTAACCGGATCCCCTTATCCAAGCAGAATCGGGCAAACTCTCCCACAGCAAAGTTCGTGCCATTATCCGAGATGATGCTATGGGGGTAACCGTATCTCAAAATGATTTCTTTCAGGAAAGTTACAGCCGAATGACCATCCACTTTCCGGATCGGTTTCACCTCTATCCACTTGGTGAACTTATCCACCATCACCAACATATGTGTCATGTTACCCCTAGCCGGCTTGAATTCTCCCACCATATCCAAACACCACACAGCAAACGGCCAAGTGATAGGAATTGTTTTGAGCGCCGATGCGGGTAGGTGTGTCTGCTTGGCAAACCTTTGGCATCCTTCACATTTTCGGACTATGTCCTCTGCATCTGCATGAGCAGTGGGCCAATAAAACCCATGCCGGAATACTTTAGCCACCAGGGCTCTTGTACTGCAATGATGCCCACATTCTCCTTGATGTATCTCCAGGAGCATCTCCTTGCCCTCGGCTGGCTCCACGCAACGTTGTAGCACCTCGGTTGCACTCCTTTTGTATAACTCCTTATTTATGATGGTGTAACCCTTGGACCTCCTCTGCACTCGCCTAGCTTCGGTTTCATCATTTGGCAAGCTCCCCTCCGACATGAATTCATGATTTCTTCAGCCCATTCTGGTACTGGATGCAAAGGGAATAAGTGCTCATCTATTTCCACTGGTTCGGCCGCCATTATCTCTTCTATCAGTCTCTGCCCATTCCCTAAGATTCGGTTAACATCATTTCCTCTCTTCTCCTTTTCCCTAAGACTCGGTTATCATCCCCGAGTCTCGGTGCGCAGTCCCCGAGTCTAACCATGTAGTCCCCGGGTCTTCCCAAATGTACTTGACATCAACATTCATAGGAACAGCTTCAGCTTCTTGCTTTGGGATAAAAATTGACTCGGAATCAGGTGAAGGTTTGATTGAAGGGATCCTTAGGTGATTCAAGGATATCCCGGGTGGGATTGCATCCCTAGACGACCCAGTTTTGACAGGATGTCAGCAGCTTCATTCTCTAGCCGGGGTATGTGCTTGTACTCGCAGCCTTCAAAAAATCCTGAAATTTTCTGGACATGAAATCGATATAGTGCCATATTGGCATCAAGGGCATCCCAATTTCCAGAAGATTGCTGCACCACTAAATCTGAATCACCAAAACATTCTATCCGGCGGATGCCGATGTCCTTAGCCACATTAAGCCCATGGATCAGTGCCTCATATTCGGCCACATTGTTTGATGCTGAGAAATGAATCTGCAACACATATCGCAACTGATCTTGCTTCGGTGATGTGAGTACTATCCCAGCACCTAGTCCGATTTTGGTTTTGGAGCCATCAAAGTGCAACTTCCAGTAATTGTAATCTGGCTTGGGTGGCTCATACTGCATCTCGGCCCAGTCACAAAGGAAATCCGGTAAAGCCTGAGACTTGATAGCATCTCTTCTTTCATAATGCGGGGTGTAAGGAGACACTTCTATTGCCCATTTGGCAACTCGGCCAGTCGCATCCTTGCACCCAATGATCTCCGAGATTGGGGCTTCGCATACTACGGTGATCGGGTGCTCCTGGAAGTAATGTTTCAACTTCTTGGCCGCCAGGTATACACCATATGTCATCTTCTGGTAGTGAGGATAATTCTGCTTTGAGGTCGAGATCACCTCGCTTAAATAGTATACCGGTCTCTGCACGGATTTACCCTCCTCTTCTCGCTCTACCACTATCACCACACTTACGACCCGGTTAGTGGCCGCAATGTAAAGTAGCATTGGCTCATTCGGCAAAGGTGATGCCAGAATTGGTGCAGTGGACAACATCTTTTTTAATTCATTGAAAGCCGAGTCTGCCTGCGGGGTCCATGTGAACCCGGTGCTCTTTTTCATCAATTGATACAAGGGTAAGGCTTTTTCTCCTAGCCGACTCACAAACCGACTCAGCGAGGCTAGACACCCGGTGAATTTTTGTACATCTTTTAGACATTTAGGCAATTTCATGTTTTCTATGGCTCGGATCTTAGCCGGATTCACTTCAATACCTCGGCTCGATACAAGGAAACCGAGCAACTTTCCAGCCGGGACACCAAAGGTGCATTTATCCGGATTCAATTTTAACCGATACTTTCTCAAGTTCACAAATGTTTCCTCGAGATCCTCGAGGAGAGTGCGTTTTTCTTTAGTTTTGAACAATATCATCGACATACACTTGCACATTTTTGCCCATTTGAGAATGTAAGCATTTCTGCATACATCTCTGATAAGTTGCACCGGCATTTCTCAAACCGAAACACATGACACGATAGCAATACGCCCCATACGGGGTAATAAAAGCAGTCTTTATTTGATCTTTGGGGTTCAGTGGTATCTGGTGAAAACCAGAGTACGCATCAATAAAAGACAACAACTCACACCCAGCAGTAGAATCGATCACTTGATCAATCCGAGGTAAAGGAAACGGATCCTTCGGGCACGCCTTGTTCAGGTTGGTGAAGTCGATGCACATACGCCACACCTTGACCACCGCTGGTTCGTCCTTCTTCTTCTCTACCAGAACCGGATTGGATATCCAGTCTGGATGCAACACCTCCATAATGAATCCGGCTGCAAGTAGCTTAGCCAGCTCATCAAGCACCACTTTTCTTCGATCGTCTGAAAGACGACGAGTCGGTTGCCTCACCGGCTTCACATCCGGCCTGACAAATAAAGAGTGCTCTGCCAACTCCCTCGGAACACCAGGCAGGTCCTTAGCCGACCATGCAAAGATATCCCGATTCTCACGGAGGAAGTGACAGAGCGCGCTTTCCTATTTCTCGCCCAATCCGGCACCAATGATGGCCATGCGCTCCGGATTCTCCGGGTCAATGGGGATCCTCTTTGTCTCCTTGGGCACCTCAAAAGTTGCACCTGCATCCGGATTGGTCATGGCCAGGACGCCGAGCTGAGCTGACTTCGCCATCGCTACTACTTCATGCATCTTGCTCTTCTCAGCTTGGATCACCAACGACTCGGCTAAGGTGGAACCAACCGTAGCACACTGTATGGCCTTCTTGTAATCTCCCGCAACGGTGATGATTCCATTCGGGCCAGGCATCTTCATTTTGAGGTAAGCAACATGAGTGGAAATCATGAACTTGGCTAATGCCGGCCTGCCGAGCAGAGCATGGTATGGGCTCTCCAAGTCTACCACCTCGAATTCGAGACTCTCAAGTCTGTGATTGTCCTTGGTACCAAATAGCACATCTACCCATATCTTACCCATTGGGGAACAAGACGCCCGGGTACTATACCATGGAAGGTGCAACTGCTCTGCTGCAACTGATTCGGCGAATAACCCAATTTGACCATTGTGTCCCGATACATGATGTTTATAGCGCTGCCATTGTCAACCAAGACTCGAGTGAATTTCACATTAATCTTTGGTCCAACCAAAGTCGGATCCACCACCAGTGCGTAGTTTCCTGGGCTTGGCATAACCCTGGGATTATCAGCCCTGCTCCAAGTGATCTCCTGCTCGGACCAGTTCAGGTATTTTGGTACTGCTGGTGTGACTGCATTCACCTCCTTCGCCCTTCGCAGCTGACTTTTCTTGTCAGTTGGCTCGGTCACAAAAACCACATAACTTTGATGAGCCTCCTTGTAATCATTTCCGGGGTATCCACCTTGCCGACTCGGACCAGCATTGTTGTTGTTGCCTCCCATATTTACCAGGTTAACCGGCTTTGTGGCTGCCGGCCTTGGAGCTCCTTCGTTCACCGGGGTTGCATTGGCTCCGGATAAAGGCGTATTTGGCCTGAAATTCGGTCTAGGAGCACCTCTCTGAGGTGGCCCTCTCTGACCTTCTGCCTGGATGCGATGATGCCAGCTACAATTCCGAGTTGAATGATTGGCCGGCTTGCGTGGGTCTGTTGTGTGATAACGGCAAGGCCCATCTATCATTGCCTCAAAAGTTAGAGGTGGACTCGGTCCATCCCACACTTTCTTTGCCCAGGCACCTTGATTCGGCCTCCAAGCTGGACCCTCATTTTTTGGTCTCTGGCTATCAGGATGATCCATATTTACTGCTGCAACCTGGTCTGACCGTATCTGTAATCCGGATCCCTCCTTTTATAACCGAACTCATGTCGGTCATTGGGCCTCAATGGTCCAGTTCGGTTATTAACCGGTTGCCTCCTGCTTGTTCCCACCACATCCAACGCTGGCTGCGTCGGATCGCCAAGAGCATATGTATCTGCTATCCGGATCATTTCCCTAGGGTCTTTGGCATATCCCTCTGGAGCTTCTGCCAAAGCGGGGTGCCATGTCGGCAACCCTGCGCGAACCAAGAAATGGCCTGCTCCTCCACGACACCTTCACAAGAATTGCGAATGTTGCTCCACCGAGTCAAAAATTCTCGGTCTGTCTCCCGCTCTTCCTGCCTGCACGCAGACAAGAGCTGAGGTCGGTTTGGCCTCTTGTAAGTGCTGGAGAAGTTGCTGTAAAATGCCTGCTCCAAATCCATCCAAGAGTTGATACTACCCTCTGGTAAGTTATTCAGCCAAATCCGGGCTGGCCCTTCCAACATATGCGGGAGATACCGGACCGCCCATCGGCGATTGCCCCCGCAATGTGCACCGAGGATACATAGTCTATCAGCCAATCCTGCGGCTTAGTGCTGCCATTATACGGCTTTGTGATCGGCCAAGCTGAAACAACGGCACATTCGGCTCGTTCATGATTCTAGGCCCAAAGCACGGAGGACCTGGTGGGCCTTGCTCTTCCAGCCTCTCGGACTGATAAATCCTATCCAACCTGAGACGCTGATCATCCGGAGCCAACGTCCGAGGTCCCAGTCTGGATGCAAGTGCATTGTCATACGTTTGGTATCCGGCTCGCGCCATAGCCGAATTACCATCATCATAGCGGTAGCCCGCCTGGTCACCACCTTGCTGCTGCGCCTGCACCATTACTTGCTGCTCCTGCCAGGGTTGATTCTGCCCGGGAGGGCGAGGTGGTTGACCGCCATTGTTTCTGCTCTGGCCACCTCTTCCTTGGGCAGCTAGTTGCTTGCCGGCATACTCAGCATCATAGGCCTGCAGCTGTTTGCTCTTGCCCGAATTCACACTTTGAGCCCGGTCAGCTCCGACATGCGGGGATGACGCTTGCCCCTTGGACCTCTGGCTAACCGCCTTAGCCGACACCACTACCCGAGAACCACCAGCATCCGGATTAGCCTTCCTGTAAGCCTCATTCTGCCGGTTACACACATCAACCAGCTCATTGACCCTTTCTACCTGCTTGCGCCAAGCATCCCCGGTTAGTGTGGTCAACTCGGCTCGCGCTGCCGCTGCAGCCCTAAGATTTTTGGCCGGGGAGCTATACACCGGCTTGCCTGTACCCGATCTATGACTAGTAGCCTTACTTGAGCTCGATCTTGCGGCTCTAGCTAACTCGTCATTGAGGTCCTTACCCCTGTTACGCAAGTCTGCTTTCTTGCGCGGGTGAGGCGCTACCGGAGTGAAACCATCGGTAATACCATTGGCAGCATTATATTCTCTCATATCTCTATCAAATGCTTGCCTAGATTCTACCACCAACCGGGCTTCTCTTTGCAATCTCAGGCGCTCTGCCTCTAACTGAGCTATAGTAAGCTCTACATTTGCCCCAGGTGCCACTGGCCGAGCTAACTTTTCCAGGACATCCTCTAAGGGAGCCTCCCTACTTGACATGCCAAGTGGACCAACCAGATCTGGTTTCTCCTTTGGGAACTTTTCCGTCCGAGTCGGCTTGTCAACCGGATCGGTTGGCGTAACCAGCTCCTCGGGTATGCTATTGCCGGCATCTCCTTTGCCAGCTCCAGCACTTGCTCCGGTCATCATCACTTCCACGCTACTCCCGGGGCGAGCGATACGCTGTCCGAGAGCTGCGCGGAAAGAAGGAGGGTCCTCGGCCACGAGCACCTGCGCCGGGTACTCGCGAACAGCCTCGACAGCAACATAGGTGACGAAGCTACCGAGCATCATCAGGAAGCCATGCTGGGGAAAGGCTTGCCGGTGAAACACCCTGCATTGTCGCTGACGAATGTGAACTCGCCGATCTTGGAGATTAGACCAGAAAGAACACGCTCGCCTGAGCCTGTCTGGATGTAAACTCCCTCCAACGCCTCAATCTGCCCCACAGTGGGCGCCAACTGTCGTGGTGGGATCACAGCAGATGCCATAGGTATGGCTAAGATGGGGCCGAAAGTGCGTTGGGGGAACCGGGGAGGGTTTATGCACTCAAGAAGTGCACAAGCAAGAACACACAGAAACCGCAAGAACATGAACAAGAAACAAAGAAAGCAAGAACACAAAGCACACCACGATGTACCCTGCTTCGGGGCCCTCTTGTGGAGGTAACACCCTACTGCAGCACTAGCCTCTCTTTATATCTCAACAGTGACAAGTACAGTGCGCTCCTTGAGCTGTATGAAGCAACAATGGTGAGAGCTCACGATGAAGAAGAAGCTACCGAGGGGGGAAAATGAGCTCTAGGGTTCCTCCCCTCGTACTGGAGGATGTGCTGGTCTACTTATACACTAACCGGATTACCTTTTTGCCCCTGGCCGGAGATGATAATGGCACGGACAAGAGGAATAGGACAAGCCCTGGCTACTGTCACTCAGTCCAGCTCATCGTCAGTTCAACGGCGGGTCTATCTTTTCCTCTTTGAGCTTAAGCCAGCGTAGCCGATCAGAGCCTAGGCCACCGCCCTTTATCGAATTAGTCAAGTCAGCGCCTAGGGCCCTGTGACCCGGAAAACTCGTGGCTCGACCTGGCTGTCTTCCGAGCCTCGGGCAGGAGGCCTGCAGGACTCGTGAACTTACTGACATTACTTGGTCTTTGTGCATTATCCGACATCGCAGGTAATCCGGATTCTTCCAGGTAACCCGGCTAGCTGAGCCGGATCTCTTTCAGGCAATCCGGCTAGCCGAGCCGGATCTCTTTCAGTCAACCCGGCTAGCCGAGCCGGACCTCTTCCTCTGATCCGGCTAGACTTTGCCTGATCTCCTCTGGCGTCTCCCTGCACTTGAACAAGAGTGAGTATTGACCGACTCTCTCAACCGATCAGGTCGAAGAGATCCGACTTGAGTGACCCGGCTTGAGTTTCCTTTCCACTTCTATGCCCTACCCGGGGGCAGCCCCCTGACAACACCAAATTACCTTTTCCTATATCGAATTCTCGAGCTTTATCACCTTTTGATCTTATTCATTGTGATCTGTGGACCTCCCCTGTTACTAGTTGTTCTGGCTATAAATATTATCTTGTTGTTCTAGACGATTTCTCTCACTTTTCTTGGGTCTTTACTATACGAGCTAACTCTGACACATGTGATACACTGCTCCGTTTCTTTTCTTTTGTCAACACCCAATTTCACACCACCATCCGTTGTCTCCAATGTGACAACGGCGGGGAATTTCTCAACACTGCCCTACGAACTTTCCTCTCTGACAAAGGCATTACCCTATGACTCTCCTGCCCTACACCTCACCCCAAAACGGGCATGCTGAACGCATGATCCGTACCACAAACAATGTTGTTCGTACCCTCCTTTTTCAAGCCAAACTTCCACCCTCCTTCTGGACTGAAGCACTAAACACTGCAAACCACCTTCTTAACATCCGACCCTCTCGTGTCATTGGCAATTTCACTCCTTACTTCCTCCTATACGGCGTTCATCCCACCTATGACCATCTTCGTACTTTTGGCTGTCTTTGTTTTCCCAACCTATCTCACTCCATCGAACACAAACTATCTCCCCGCTCCAACCGGTGTATTCTACTAGGCTACCCTCGCGAACATAAGGGCTACCGCTGCTTTGATCTCTCCTCTCGCAAAATCATCATCTCGCGTCACGTCGTTTTTGACGAAAACTCCTTTCCGTATTCTGACGCCACACCCCAGCCCCAACCAGCCACACCCACAGAAGATCCCTCTCCGACAGCCACCCCACCTGATCCGATCTTTCTCCATCCGCGTGCACCATCCACGTCGGCATCATCACCCCACCCACCCTCCACTCTCGTGTCGCCACCTACTCCCGTGTCTCTCCAGCACCCACACACGCCATCCACATCGCCTGGCCCACCGAATCCCACCTCGCCTCCCGGCGCATGGTCACCCTCGTGCTCTCCGCCCACACGCGCGCCTTCGTCGACTGCATCTCCCTCGTGCTCCCCGCCCACACGTGCGCCCTCGCCGACCGCGCCCAGTGCTCCCCCGCCCACCAACCCAACACGGCCACGTCCGACTCTCTGGCCGACCGGTTCTATCCCGGTACAGCCACCCGAGAATCCACACCAAATGCGCACACGCGGCAAACACGGATATTTCATGCCCAAAAGGAACTTCAATCTTTTCGTTTCCACCACTACCTCTCCTATTCCCTCGTCATACCGCACAGCACTAAAAGATCCCTGTTGGCACGACGCTATGCGTGATGAATTTGATGCTCTAATTCAGAATGACACTTGGTCTCTAGTTCCTTGTCCTGCAGGTGTCAATGTGGTTACCGGCAAGTGGATCTTCCGACACAAACTGAATCCTGATGGCTCGTTGGCACGGTACAAAGCTCGTTGGGTTCTTCGTGGATTCACTCAGCAAGAAGGCGTTGACTATGGTGAAACATTCAGTCCTGTGGTGAAGCCGTCTACAGTGCGTGTGGTTCTTAGCATTGCTGCCTCTTGGTCTTGGCCTATTCATCAACTGGACGTGAAGAACGCATTCTTACATGGTGATCTCGCTGAAATAGTTTACTGTACGCAACCAGCCGGTTTTCTGGATGACACTCGGCCAACTCATGTCTGCAAGCTCAACAAGTCACTCTACGGCCTCAAGCAAGCTCCCGCACTTGGTTCTTGCGTTTCACAGCTTATCTCCATACACTTGGTTTCGTGACCTCCAAAAGTGACACTTCCCTATTTGTCCTCCACTCCACCACTGCCACTGCCTATCTCCTACTATATGTCGATGACATCATACTCACTGCCAACACCACATCGCTCCTCCAACATATTATCACCTCATTACACTCCGAGTTCTCCATGAGTGACTTGGGTGCGCTGCATCATTTTCTTGGTGTTAACGTGCATCACACGCCTACAGGTCTCTTCCTCTCTCAGCAGCAGTATGCTCTTGACCTTTTGGACCGCGTCAACATGTCCAACTGCAATACTATACCAACCCCCATCGACACCAAGTGCAAGCTCTCGGCAAGTGATGGACAGCCGGTCGCTAATCCCACTGAATGTCGCAGTCTAGCGGGAGGACTTCAGTATTTGACGCTCACGAGACCTGATTTGTCACACGCTGTGCAGCAGGTGTGTTTGTTTATGCATGATCCACGTGAGGCACATCTTCAGCTTATTAAACGGATTCTGAAATATGTTAAAGGGACTGTTCATCTTGGACTTCAGTTACATGCGGGTTCTTCCTCCGAGCTTGTGGCCTATTCCGATGTGGATTGGGCAGGGTGTCCAGACACACGCAAGTCTACCTCAGGTTTTTGCATCTTCCTCGGAAACAACCTGGTGTCATGGTCTTCAAAACGACAGCACACTGTGTCACGTTCTAGTGCTGAAGCTGAATACCGAGCTGTCGCAAACTGTGTTGCCGAATCTGTCTGGCTCCGTCAACTTCTCATCAAGCTTCATCAACCAGCGTCCAAAGCCAATGTGGTCTACTGTGACAACATCAGCGCCACCTACCTGTCGACTAATCCTGTACAGCATCAACGCACAAAGCATGTCGAGATTGATCTGCATTTTGTTCGTGATCGCGTCGCTCTTGGAGAAGCCCGCGTCCTTCATGTGCCTACCAGCTCACAGTATGCCGACATCTTCACCAAAGGATTACCCACTGCCGTGTTTCAGGATTTTTGAACCAGTCTCAACGTTGTTCCTCACCCGGTTTCGACTGCGGGGGGGTGTTGAGAGTTGTATTTGTATACGGCTAGGTTTAGGGTTTAGCCTCCACCGACCTCTCTCTCCTATATATACTTGTACCCTTTAGTGATCAATACAATCAATACAACACAACCTATTCTACGTGTCTTGTGTCCCTTGTTAGATTAAGGATTGATGCATGTCATCAGCATATAACATCCATTCCAGGAAACCTTTGGAGCACTAATCTCACATCACTTGAGAATTTGATGATTCGGGATTGTTATGACATTGTATCAATTGGTGGAGAAAACGTGATTTCAGAAATAAGAAATGTCTTGATCGAAGGATGTCTATGGTTGAAGGAACTAGAGCAACCCATGTTAAGAGGCAGCTACGTAGAAGCATGAGAATGGAGCCGGCAGTCTTCCACTATGGCAAATGTAAACACACAAACTTCTTTCCAGATTGTACTCGTGTATTTCTTGCACTCATGTGATCGATATACGATCAGACTCACATATGAGGCGACTTTTTTCTCATAACCATATGCGCACCTGTATTTGCAAGAATTTGACCATCCTCGACTTTACTGATCAATTTTTTTTTGTTGTAGCTTCTTATTGATCGACGACCAATTGGGGAGGAAAATCTGAGCTCCTTGCTGAATCAACCTTACGACATGACGTTATACTCCATCCGTGGATCGTATCTACCCTCGTAAGTCATGCTATTTGGAATATTCAGCTGCAGTTTGTGAGTTGCAAGGTACAGATAACGCCGTTGAAAGGAGTTTGCAGTCTCCGCAGATTCTTCATGCATGCTCCATTTTGCAATTTCTATACAGTGTGAAGTATGTGAGGGAAAAACATGTATGTTGATGTACCTTCTGTAAGCGTGTACGTGTGCCATTTGATTTGCTTTTTGATCAGCCGGTGTGCTAGGTACAGTTTTAGTCAGGATATTCTCCTCCTGTCCCGTGGGAAGTGTATAGACGTTCTCCTGTTAAGGCCGCAGCGGTTTAAAATCTCAAGAACTAGCTTATGCCTGATGTGTACTAACTAAATATCTGAATGACGGCTGGGCATTTGCACAGCCTTTGGCATCAAAGACGATCGACGACATACAGTTCGTCTGTTTTTCGAGGGATGATTGTATTACAGTTGAACCTGTAAGATGTGGTGGTCGGTTGCAGTGTTGAGGAGCACCCAGTTTTTGCCCATTTTAGCAAGTGTGCCGGTCAAGGAAACAAATAAAAGTTGTGTGGTCAGGCTAGGCGATGGAGCCTTAGGTTTCATTTCGATTCCTGAGTTGGTTCTCTATGGGTTTCTTGGGTCACTGGTGTGATGCTGTACTAGATAGATAGATTGATACAGAGCCGGCAGAAATGAGGCCTATGTAAAGTCGCCTGTGGGCTCGAACCATTCGTTATATATTCATGTGGGGGTGCGCCGAGCGGGCCGTTGCTCCTGGCGTCCGATACATCTTGTAGTATGATCAGTGTTGTTCAGAAACATTAAGTGAAGCGCTCCGTGCCGGAAATAGCCCTTAGCTCAGGTTGTAAATTTCCATGCTGTCATGTGTATCATTTTCAGATTCAGTTGTAAAACCAATTTTTAGATTAATAATATTAAGAAAATGTAAATACAATATTCTAAATAAAAACCGGCCTTAGCTCAGCGGTAGAGCGGGGGATTGTAGCTCCCTAGGTCACCTGTTCGAATCAGGTAGGCCGGATATATATTATTTTTTGGTATTTCGTATTTTTCCTTAACGGGCCTCATCTCCCTTCCTTGAGATCACCCAAATTCAGCCCACAGCACATTCACCGCACGACCAGCCCAGCATGATCAAACGCGCACGGTTCAGTGCCATGCCATGCCGTTATGTCAGACTTTTTTTTTTTTGATAAAGGGATTTTATTACTTAAAAGTTTTAAGCATTACACCCGGCCTCTGCATAGCTAAGATGCACATAGCCACAAGTTCACCAGGATCCAGAACAGCATAAAAATAAATAGGCGAATTACATATCAAAATGAGAAATTGTAGATCCGCCTATGGTGTTGGTAGATCAATCCGGAGACTATGTTGCCATCCATGCCGGGAGAATAACTCCCTGGCAACAGCCTCCAGCCTCGACGCCACCTCCAAAAATAAATCTCGGTGTTCCACACGCTGCAGTGCGGACCATGCTCGAAGCGTAGCTGTACACCGATAGATAACCTGCATAAGAGAAGCATTTTTATCGTTAAACACCTTGTCATTTCTACATAGCCACAGCGACCAAATAATGGCAATCGCCCATCCTACTGAATAGTTTGAACCTAGGATCCACTCCATTTAACCAGTTGCCAAAAATATTTGCAACGGACCGCGGAGGATGTAAGGTAGAACCTATCTGAATGGCTGACCATATAGACCTGGCAAACTCGCATTGGAAGAATAAGTGAGTGATAGTCTCGTCATGCTGACAGAAGACGCACTTTGTACTTCCGTGCCAATTGCGCTTGACAAGGTTATCTTTTGTAAGAATTACTCCTCGACGAAGATACCACGCAAATACCTTAATTTTTAGTGGTATCTTCATCTTCCAAATTTTGTTATTAGCCCTACTATCGACCGGAACTTCAGGAAGAATTAAAGCTCTATACATCGAATCAACCGAGAATTTATTATTCTTAGTAAGATTCCATTGAAATTTATCTGGGCCTTCCGACAATTGGATTGAGTCCAGTCGAATGAGCAAAGCATTCCAGGATGCTTGTCTTGCTCCAAATAAACTTCTTCTGAACGAAACATCCGGTGGGTAGGAACCCAACACCTTCGCGAGCGTGTCGCTTTTGTTTCGTACAATAGAATATAGAGCCGGATATTGTTCACGGAGAGTCGATTGGCCTAGCCATTTATCCTCCCAGAAACGAATTTCCGATCCATCCCTAATTGAGAAAGATCCATGTGGGAAAAAGAACTTCTTTGTAGCCATGAGGCCAGCCCAGAAGTGTGAATCACCAGGCTTCCATTGCACCTGGGAAACAGCTTGATCTCCCACATACTTTCTCCTAAGGAGGGTTTGCCAAACTCCATCTTCAGATAGGAGTTTGAAGAGCCATTTACCAAGCAAAGCTCTATTCTTGACCTCAAGGTCAGGAATTCCGAGCCCACCTTGGTCCTTAGGGCAGCAAACCACACTCCATTTAGTCAGTCGATATTTTTTCTTCTCACAATCCCCTTGCCAAAAGAATCTAGACCGGAAGTAATCCAATCGTTTCAAGACTCCTTTGGGTAATTGGAAGAAAGAAATCATGTACAGTACCATGTTCGTTAGTACCGCGTTTATGAGAACCAATCTTCCACCCAGGGATAAGAGTTTGCCTTTCCAACTATTTAAGCGTATTTGAAGTCTTTCCTCCACCTTTTTCCATTCAGCATTGGTGAGTCTCCGATAATGAATCGGAATACCCAAATAGTTGATAGGAAATTGACCTTGCTCGCAGCCAAAAAGTTCTGCGTACAAGGCGGCGTCTTCTTGAGCCTCGCCGAAGCAAAACAATTCACTTTTATGGAAATTTATCTTCAGACCCGAAAGTTGCTCGAAGGCTGATAGAATCAGCTTAAGGTTACGAGCTTTTTCGATGTCATGTTCCATAAAAAGAATCGTATCATCCGCGTATTGAAGAATTGATAAACCACCATCTACAAGATGTGGAATCACTCCTTCAAACTGGCCCTCAGATTTAGCGCGTTCAATCAAGATAGCCAACATATCCGCCACTATATTAAATAGTACTGGCGATAATGGGTCACCTTGTCTGAGACCTTTTTTCGTTTGAAAGTATTTGCCAGTGTCATCATTGACCTTAATGGCTACACTTCCCCCGAAACAAAGCTATTTACTAGCGCGCACCACTCAGGAGAAAAACCTTTCATTCTGAGTGTCTGCTGGAGGAAAGACCATTTGACTTTATCATAAGCTTTCTCAAAGTCAATTTTAAGAATTACCCCATTTAGCTTTTTCCTATGTAGTTCATGAACTGTTTCGTGCAAAATCGCCACACCATCAAGGATGTTGCGGCCTTGCATGAATGCCGTCTGAGACGGACGAACCACATGATCTGCCACACTGTTCAAGCGAATCGTAGCCACTTTGGTAAAAAATTTAAAACTAATGTTAAGGAGGCATATAGGTCTAAATTGTTGAATCCTTTCTGCCTCGTTAACCTTAGGTAATAAAATTATCTCCCCAAAATTGAGACGAAACAGCTCAAGTTGTCCATTGTGAAGACAAGCGAACAGTGGAAGTAAATCAGACTTGATAACATCCCAAAAGTTCTGGTAGAACTCAGCCGGGAAACCATCAGGTCCAGGAGCCGTATTATGTTTCATTTGGAAAACCGCCATTCTCACTTCCTCCTCTGAGTAAGGTTTAGTGAGTAGACTATTTTCCTCGGCTGAAACCTGGGGTATATCCTCTGTTCGAGATTCATCCAAAGTGAAGTCGCCTTCCTCTGGATCACCGAACAGGCCTTTATAATAATTTGTAATGTACGACTTTAGTTGTTCATGGCCCTCAATCGTTCCTTCATCCTGAACAAGAGAGTGAATACGCTTTTTCCTATGTCTGCCATTGGCAATACAATGGAAATAGCGAGTGTTCGAATCTCCTTCGAGAATGAATTGAGCTTTTGAACGTTGATACCATTTTAACTCCTCCTCACGCAGTAGCTTCGCTATCTGAGCATTGGATTGGCTCTTGAGCTCAACCTCTTGCACGGATAGCAGTCGCTCTTCTGCTAATGCTTCAAGGGCATCAATTATCGAGGATAGTCGTTCTTTTTCTTTCTTAAGTAAACCAGTCGTATGACGAGCCCAACCAACGAGGTAAGTGCGTAAAGCACGTATCTTATTGTTCCACCGCTGGATAGGCGAATCACCCGCCACTGGTCTTTCCCAAATTCGTTTAACCATCTCATGGAAGCCCTCGCGATGTAGCCACCCAAGCTCAAATTTGAACCGTGGTTTGCACTGCGGTCTAGGTATTCCGGTGGTCAAAAGAATTGGAGCATGATCAGACAAACCCTCAATACGTTCTAGAGCCCGCACCGACACTAGTGGGAACTTAGCTTCCCACTCAGTATCCATCAGGACACGGTCTAGTTTCTCGTAAGTGGGTTCAGGAAGAGAATTAGCCCAAGTGAACTGTCTCCCGACCATTGTTATCTCTCGTAAGTTCAAGCTGTCAATGACTGCATTGAACAAAAGAGGCCAACGGTTGTCGAAACGTCCCTTGCTTTTCTCAAACGGAAAACGTAGCAGATTGAAATCCCCACCAATGATGAATGGATGCGGGTTATCTTTTGCCAAGTTTACCATTTCACAGAGAAAAGCGGTCTTAGCCACCTCCTGGGCCGGCCCATACACGGCAACAAGACTCCAAATGAAATTATCGGATTTATTACGGATGTGCATTTTGATATGAAAATCACCATCCGTAACCTCCAAAACTTCCATGGTATCAATCCTGATGCCTAGTAAAATGCCACCGGAGCGACCGTGAGGGGGACGTGAGTACCAATCAAATTCTATACCGCCCGAAAGTCGGTTCAATAGAGATTGCGAGAACTCACGTCTACCCGTCTCAGAAATAGCTAAGAAATCCAAATTATGGTCCCGAACACTACCAGCAAAATGCAAATGTTTAGCCAAGTCACCAAGACCTCTGCTATTTGCAAACATGCCATTCATTGGGAAACAGTGGGGGATTTGGATAACTTGGTCCTTTTCCGGGACGACTTGTTAGTGGTAGATTTTGATTTCCGACCGGATGCTTTTAACTCATACAATGAGCTCAATCCGTCGTCATCCAATCCACCCTCCAACACTTCACCAATTAGATGAGGAAGAAGCTGACCATCTGATGTGGCAATCGCTTCTTCTTCATCCAAATAGGTGGAGGTCAACACAGACGAAGCTTTAGGATTAACCGTGAGACGGTCAAACTCCATATGCCTCAAGACATTAGTTGACACAAGAATATCTTTTTTAGAATTACCAAGATTAACTCCTACACTACTCAATTTAGAACAAATAGACTTAGAAGAAAAAGACAGAAATGACTTTGAATTTAAATCCGTACCAGAGAAGTCCAAGTTGCGTGTCGCTTGGCGACGCATGGCCTTCTGAAGAGAGTCCTCATCGGTCGCTGAAGCCCCATCTACCGCCGATCCAAACCTCCCGCTACGCCGGGTAGGAGTGACCCCATCAGCAATAGCTGACGCCGTAGGAGGAGGTGTGCAAGGCGTGGCGGAGCCTCCTCCCCGGGTCGGCATAGACGAAGTAGCAGCCAACCCAGCGGACATAGCAGCCACGCACGCACCAGCGCGCAACGGAGTGGTCGGAGTCGTAGTCGAGACCACCCCCGTCGCACCTGCTGCCACCACCGTGCCATCCAGGGAAGGCTGGGCTGGAGTAGAAGCCCTCCCCCGGATCGGCCCAGTGGACAAGCCCTCCTGGCTGGCCTGCTTGTCGAAGACCACCGGTCCATGGACCACGCCACAGGCCAGCCCAAGCTGCGCAGTGTCCAGGTGAGCAAGGCCGACCCTAGCTGGCGGCCCATCCATGGCGCGGGACGGTGAGGCGGGCCGGCCCATCGCCACCTCCGCAGCTGCGGCTGTAGCCTGTAGTCCAGCTTGGGCCGAAAGCGGCCCACGTGGGCTGATCACTCGCGAAGCAGTGCCCAGTCCAGGAGCCGGCTGAACTTCCGGCCCAACTGGGGACTCCACCGAATAATCCGTAGTATTCCCAGCTAACAGCACAGAATCAGTAACTCCAGAAGCGGCGCCACGCAGCAGCCCCGGCGAGACACGTCGAATCCTCGACACTATCTCGTTCCCGCGAGAAGTTTGCGGATTTGGGTTGTATGGGGTTATTGCCACAAAAGATTGCTGAGTAGGAGGGTGCGAAGAAGCCACAGTCTTTCCAACCCCAGCAGAAGAGAGACTGGCATCCACATCCATGTTGGTAATTTGCGACCCAAGCAAGCCTGTAGAGTCCGAAGTACCGTCCAAACCTTCCTCGAGACCATCATTATCATCATCGGCGTCGTCCCCCTTGCGACGCCAGAAGTAGGGCACAAACTCTGCATCAGGAGAAAAGTCTGGCGTCTCACGGCGGAAGATAAAAGCATACTCCTTAAGCTTCACCACACACGCCGTGCCGAGATACGGACCAGAGGGATCAAGCTGCTTGTCCAGCGGCGCGGAGCTTGGCATCCCAACCAAATGCGCACTATGCCTCTACTCCTGAGTGTGACAAGATCAACATCCAAAGTAGTCCCAATAAGAGAACCAACTGCCCAAATGCCAAGGAAGTGACGTACTGGATAAGGGACCCCCTGCACGTGTACCCACACCTGCTCAAGCACTCTCACAGGTAGAAAATCCTTTGTCTTCCAGATCGAGATAGTAGCCTGGGCCTCAAAGTTAGGAACCCCCAACTTCATCCCATCCATCCGCTGCAAATCCTCCAGCGAGGGGAACCCAATCAAGAAAGCATCAGCCCCGTGAGGGAGGGCTTCCCAAGTCCACGTCGAGCTCGACGGGAACATCCTGGACAGCAAGCTCTGAATGGCAGTCGCGGGCACAGGCACACCAACGATCTTCACCAGAGCCGTGGGTGAACTCATCGGTAACAGATGGGGCTTGTAAACACTATCGGGGAGTTGCACAAAGGTTGTTTCTTCCGTCCCGTAACCAGAAGTAAAGGCTGAGGGTCGCGGCAACCGAAGAGTCGGGCACCGGAAGGTAGGGTGAGCACCCGTATCACACACGAGGCAATAGTGAAGCACAGGACAGCCTTTAGTATTGTGAGTACCATCTCCGCATTTCCAGCACTTTTTCTTTGCTTTACCACCGACCCCAGACTTTGAACCATCCAGACTCCCGTTGCCTACAATCGGAGCAACAGCGACCGCAACAGAATCAGAATTCACCACCGCCTCCACATTGGCTAGCAGAGGCATGCCCTGCGCAGGGGGCTGCATAGACGCCAGCTGAGCGATCTGTTGCTGCTGCATACCCGGTGCAGTGAACTGCTGTTGCTGCAAACCAGGATTCAGATGCTGCACTAGCTGAGGGGTTGGTTGAGCTTGCGGACCGCCCTTCTTATTCTTCTTCCTCTTGGGCCGCGGCGCCTGTCCCGCCGGCTGAGCCAAAGGTGGAGCTAGCTGTTGCTGCGGAAACACTGCACCGGCGGCGGAGGAGCCATGTAGGCTGGCGGCCCCGGCTGCCGCGACGGATTTTGCAGCGGGCGGACCAACGGCATCCCCGTAGGGGGCAAGAACTGTCCAGCAGTCGGAGGAGCATGCACGCCGGCCTGGTGCGAGGAGCCGCCGGCGACCTGCGCGGCCCCGGCGCCCTGGCCTTGGAACGGGAACGGAAGCATGCCTGACGCGCCCTGGCCCTGGAACATTTGTTGCTGGAGTGGTGGGGTCGGAGTCGCAGGCCGGGGGGCGCCGGCCCTAGGCGCACCTTGCTGCGGACGATGCGGAGCCGCCATCCGGCGGGCAGGCGTGGCCGCGACGGTGGAGAACGACCTCGCCCACCGGAGCAGCGGCGGCGAGGAGTCCGCGGGGATGGGAGCTCGCACAGTTGCCGGGGCGCTGGCGAGAGGCGACGTGCTCGACGAGGTGGGCGGGCGATGCGTGGAGCGAAGGCGGCGATGAGACCGATCGTCGTCAGGTCGTACTCGAATATCAGACGAGCTAGGGCAGGTTCTGATCGGACGATGAAGATGCGCCCAGGGATTTGGGCGGTCCAGATCAGCCGCCTGACAACGTGGGTCCTCTTGCATGGTAGACGAAATTTGAATCACGCCCGTCTCCGCCTTTTCCGCCGCAGACCTCGGCTCCATCATCGCCGGCTCCGGCGTAGCAGCCGCCGTAGACAGCGTTCCTGTCGATGTCGTCCTTCCCGGAGATGACCCCGTCGTGCGCGCAGCGGCAGCCTTGTCGATGAACATGCCAAGGATCGGCGGCGGCGTGATCCGGCGAGGAGGAAGAGGACCACGCCACGGACCCATCCGCGGTGGCGATCTTGACAGGCGAAGACCCGTCGGCGACGAGTGAGTGCCCCGACTCACCGGCGGCTGCTCTAACACTTCATTCCTTGACTCCGGCCTGCACACAAGCAACGAATCAGCCTGCTCACCTGAACCCGACGACGTCCCATGCTCCCAGTAACGGCTCGAAGACGACGGGAAGCCCGCGTCCTCCCAGAATTCCTGACAGAGCTCCGCATCCGATCGGGTCGGCCGACCAACCGGCGGCGAACTACACCGCGCCGGCGCCTCCTCATTCAAGGCGTCTAGCGCGACTTGGACGGAAACGTGGCTCGCATCCTCCGCCGCCAGGAGACCATCTTCACTGAACACTTTTTTGAAAAGGGAACAGGTGCAGCGGGCCAATGAACCTGTGTGTGATCGATCATCGACGCGGCCTGCCGCTCCGAACGATAAGTATTTAAACGTTGGTCAGCTCCGGGTCAACCAGCTTCCTGATCTCCTCCGGCTGCTGGAGATACTCGATAGTCTGCAAACAAGGAGTTTCAGGACGAGCAACACTTCACACTATTTTTACTACTATGTCAGAATGAGGTCGAGAAACAAAACTGTTTGGCTCACTCAGTCGACCAAGTACGTACCCCTTTGTCCACTCACGATCTCCAGCGAAATCACTCCCAACTTACGCAGACATCATTTCGAGCATTCTGCCTAAGATTCATGTAAGAATCGTGGTGCCATGCATGTGACCACTGAATCACAAAAGTAAGCACGAAAAAACTAGATCACCACACAGACGAATTCCCTCTTGAGCACTAGGGATTAGGTGCAAAACATGGAGCACCAGCGAATGATTCGACGACAGATGTAGCGCAATATCTTATCCCAATACCATTCACCACGCTAGAAATATCAAAAGCGAAACACGGTTCATTTCATTACCTTCCTCTGTTGACTGTGCACAGGGTGCTGTCCAAATAATCAAACCACACTGAAAGAAGAGTCGGGCAGAAAAAATTACAGTATGTGAAAATAGCCATTAGGAGGACTCCTGCTTGGGCAGGTCGATCCTATTCTACAGTCCTCCTGTCATGATCTGCATCCAAGATATATACAGTCATGTACTTTTAAGGGGTGCGGTGACGTAGACTCGCTTAAAAGAGGAAAAAAGAGCTAGCAAATGCATGCTTAACACGCATGAAAGTTAAGTGATCATACCTGGCCTGCCGATTACGTTGCCTCATTGCTAATGTCACAGTAAATACTCTCCGATCCTTGAAGCATATTGATAACCTTTGTTATCTGAGGCCTTTTTGCACGGTCAGGATTCACACAGATAAGACCTACCTGAATGCATCTTTTTATTTGTTCGCAATCCATTTCCAGGGATCCATGCCCTCGTGATCTCTCTAAAACATTTCTCCATTTTTTAATTGTCTGTGAAATCATAACAACACATGTAAGATATTATTGTGCAAGGTAAAATGCAACATCATCTTTGCGAAAAAAGAACCTTCATTTGGGTGTGTGAGGAAAAAAATCTTACAAGTTCTATAAAGTCATTTGAAGATGTTCTAGTAACAACCGGGTAATCCCTGTCTCCCGTTATCATCTCCATGATTATGACACCCAAACTGAATATGTCTGACTTAGGTGTCATTGTACCTCCATGCAGGAATTCTGGTGCCATGTAACCACTGGATGGCAGGATGAATAGAATTTCGACACGTTAAATAAACCATAAGTAAAAGAGCTCTTTCTAATGATTAAAAAGTGATGGGTTAAAAAGTGGCATGACTCACAATGTTCCATCACAAGTTGAAGTACATATAGTTTTTTGTTGATCAATCAGTAGTCTTGACAATCCGAAGTCGGTAATTTTTGGTACCATACTCTCATTGAGCAAAATGTTCGCAGGTTTTAGGTCCAAGTGAATAATCGGCTTATCAGTATGCTCATGGAGGTGACACAAACCATAGCAAATCCCCTCGATTATCTTGTAGCGTGTACTCCAATCAGGTCCAGAAGATTCATCTGCATTTGCAAGCAAAAGAAGAACATTCTCGCAAATGTTGCTTGAAAATTCTACTATATCTTAATTGATATCAGCACTACATATTGATCCTTTGTAAAACTTGATACATATGTGAACAGAAAATTGTTTTTAGGAACTCTGCTGAAATCTCAGAAACTGGAATCTCCATTAAGATGAAATATAAAAAAAAGTCTCATAGTAAATCTCGTACCTGAGATATACTTATCAAGGCTTCCCCTGGGCAGATACTCCAAGCAAAGTAGCCTTTCTGCCATCTCAGCAAAGACGTGTTTCCCATTGTGCTCTAAACAAGCATTCCGTGTTTCATAGCAGTAGCCTACACATCGCACTATATTGGGGTGCTTAAGCATCATAAGATGATAAACCTCATTCTCAAATTGCTTCTGTTGGCCTGGCCTTAATGACGAGACAATCTTCTTCACAGCAATCAGTTCCCCATTTTGCAGCAGTCCCTGTTTAAATTGTCACATTAACACGGATACGGGTCGAATCTAGCTATTTGAAAGGAAGACAAAGGATAAGTTTAAAAGGTAAATAAAATAGAGACAATGATGTGATGTAATTTTACCTTGTATACGACACCAAAACCACCTTGTCCAAGTATTCGCTCGTGAGAGAAGTTATCTGTGATTTCTTTCAAATACTCAAATGGTATATCATTTGGCCTTGAACTCTCATCCCTTAATATGCTTTCCAGGTTATACGAGACATGAGAACCGTCGTCCACCGGTGGAGAAGGGTTTGAAGGTCTGGTGGAGGGGTCATCAGTAGTGTATACTTTGAGAGCCAATCCCCCTTTCACAAAGGAGGAGAATACCTTGCTGCTCTTCTGTAATGGATAAAACAAGACTTTGGCGTCATCATGTAAGGGCGGGAATGAAGCACCATTGACTCTGATCCTGCCAAGCAAGGACTCGGAACCTTTGAATAGCTTATTGACGTGGTAGACGTATGCTTTAAGATGGAGCTCAGGGAGAAAAGATGGATCAGACACGTTGAAGTAGAAGCGCTCATTCCACACCGGGTTCAGATCTTTCTCCTTGACAGCCGTTCGGTACCGGAAAGAGTCAAAGGTAAGCTCGACGCAGGTAGTTGCAAAACCCTGCTCATCCTTGGGCATGAGGTCATAAGCTCTTAGGACCTCCACACACAACCACGTTGCTGCTGAACACAAGCTGGCAATATTCTTGGGTTCTTGAGCCCTGATGGAGGCCTCGTCGATGATGTACACTTTCAGTGCCAATTCCCCTCTCACAAATGAGAAAAGCGAACGCTTCTCCAGCTGATAATGCAATAATACAGCATCAGAGAAAGGCGGGAATGAGGTGCCAGCAATCCGCACCATGCCAAGGAAAGAGTTGGCATGTACGGAGGATTTTCGGCCGTTGTAAACATGTGCTTTAAGCGCAAGCTCAGGGAAATTTGATGGATCAGACAAGTCGAAATAGAAGCATTCGTTCCACACTGGGTTCAGATCCTTCTCCTTGACAGCCGTGCAGAACCGCTGGCCATCGAATTCTAGCTCGACACGGGGGCTCGAAGAACCTTCCCCGTCCTTGGGAAGAAGGTCGTGGGCACTATCGACCTCCACGCACAGCTTATATGTCGCCATTGGTGAATCTAGGGAATGAAACCATTAGGGTCAGTCTCTTGTTTACAGTGCAATTTTTCACTACTAAGCTATGGCAAAAGACTAGACTAGTGATGTGTTTTATTGGATTCATCTGAACCCAACACTTATACAGCAGCTCCGCCTACAGATCTGCTGCCTACACCGGACAGTCAATAAAATATTTGGATCTACAGCAACTAAACACCCAAATCTCGGAACAACTGATGAAGCAAAGCAAAGTTAGGTTTTGTCACCAATAGTAGGGGATGAATCCCAAGTCCTGATGCACCAGTTGCCAGTCCAGTAGAGGCCGGAGTAGAAGGACTGTGTGTCTGTGTCTGTGTCTGTGTCTGTGTGAGAGAGAAGAAGCGCAGCGAACGAGCTTGCGCAAAGAGAGTGCTCGTCACATGACAGGGGAAGAAGATCGAGGGAGCACTGCTGGTAGCCTGGTACAAGCGTTTTTTAATGAGATATATGCGGCCATACTCAGTGCCCCTATAATTCAAACATTTTTAGTGATTTTCAAGGAATGAAATCAATGGGAATTTTGGTTGGGTGGGTTGTTTGATTCCTAGGATTGAATCACATCTAATTTTTTTTCTAAATATTTCTTTGCACGACCCCATAAAAAGGATTTTTTTTTCATCTACTCAAAAAGGGTCATTTGTTTTTCCCAGGCTGCAATGAAATAAATTTCGCTGTTCTCAAAAAGAAGATTGGCGATGTATTCCCTCCGTTTTTTATTAGTTCGCGTTCTTGGACCAAAAACATAAGGAAAAATATGAACATCCATAATATCAAATGCATATAGTATGAAAGTATACTTTATGATAATTCTAATAATGTAGATTTTACATTGTACATATTAATATTTTTTCTAAAATATAAACCTAGAACGCGAACTAAATAAAAACGGAGGGAGTACTACCGTTGTTGTACACCGGCTTCAGTGAATTTGTGTGATCTCCTCGAGCATTCCTCGGGTGAGACCACTAAGAATTTGAAAATAGAAGGAAAAAAACAAGGTGTCGATGAAGGTCATTTCAATGGCAGATCCGCATGTGAGCACACCTCACTTCCCGGAGCATATGCTCCCTAGATGAACAATAGTGCAGGTAAAAATGTAAGAAACCAATAAAAAATGGTATTTTTTACAAAATGTAAAGAGAAAAGATAAATGATATTTTAAAATATACATGTTCTTTCCTAATGCATGCATAAAGTTTCAGGAAGAAAATATATGCGTTGTGTTATGGAACAAAAGAAAAACAGATGCTCTAACTAAGAGAGCAAATCTGAAGCACCAAAGTTATATATATTTTCAGAGGCCACAAGACGTTTCTCCATGAGGATTTTCTTTCATTAAGAAAACAATTTGTTCTACCTGGAAGCATATATTCTTGGGTGCCCACTGAAAAACGGGCTTCATTTCCCTTCCTTCAGATATTCACCGCACGAGCAGTCCAGTCCAGCACAATCAAAGGAGGAAGTCTCAAAAAAACAAAAAGGAAGAAGGTTCAATATCATTATATCAGACTAGGGGCAGCATTGCATTGCAAAAGCCCTACACTCACACTGTAATAGCTTAATCATTTAAAATAACGTGTCAGTCAGAACCGGTCAAGCCGAATCTTTGGTCCTGTAAAACATGGAAGTGGTGTACAAAGAGATCAGTGTTAGCGTGTGAAAATATACAGGTGGACGAGGCGAGGCGTGCTGCTACAACGACAGGGAGAGCTCCGCCCATGCAGGAAGGCAGGAAGGACTCCTTGAGGATGCCGGCAGCGGACATGTCGATTCCGGTCTCCAGCGCCCCCGCGATGAACTGCATCGACGGCCGCTTCGACGGGTCAGGGTCGATACAGCGGCTCACCACGGTGCAGATCATGACTGCCAGATCCTCGGTTCTCACGTTGGTCAGCTCCGGGTCGACCAGCTTCCTGATCTCCTCAGGCTGCTGGTTGCTGAAGGTACTTGGTAGCCTACGAACAAAAATGCAGAGAATCGGATTGCTCAATGCCATCATTTCATTTTGTTCTACACTATACATTTATGTCAGAATGATGTTGAGAGACAGATTGTTGGCTCACCCAGTCAACCAAGTACTAGCATTTGTCCTTGCAATAACGTAGCTGCTTGTTGCCAGGTTTGAGATCACCTCGACATGTATCAGTCCAAAGCTGAAGATCAAGCTGTGCCATCGACATTGCTTTGCTGAGAGCAAAGCAAGCACCATGGGTCTGAGTGGCTTCCAGTAATAAGCGCTGGTTGCACCGACTGTACAACCATAACGCAATGCACTTCACATATATTATGTATCACTTCAGTTTCTCCTTTTGAACCCATAGCTTGACACACACCAGACGGTGACTGTTTCAAATCTGACTGCCAGTGGTTGGTTTTCGTTTCAACTTGTATTCAAGAGATCGCTTCGATGTCGCACTCGGCATCCTCCGAGCTCCCCGACTGAATCACTCACCGTAGCCTTCTTGGCCGCCCGAGGCCAGCCTGAACCCTGCACCCGCCGCCCAAGCCATGGATGGATTTCGGATGGCATGAGGCCTTGCCGCCGGCCGCCGCGCCCAGCCTAGATGCCACTAGCGCCATGCATTTTTTATACAGTGCTGGCTCATCATTATCACTTTAGTTTCTCCTTTTGATCCCATAGGGCACCACACGTCAACACCAGATCACATAGCTTGACACCAGCCAGTAACTCGGTGCAAATATGTGACACCCGAGGCCTGCCTGAACACTGCACCCGCCGAGCAGCACCCTCCAGACTTACGAGTCTGGCCGGCAGGGCATCAGCCACACCACGCTCACCGCTCCTTCGATGTTCCCGCCACGGCAGAGCAGATCAATCAGGCAGCCGTAGTGCTCGAGAGAGGGCTGGATGCTGTGGTCCTTCTGCATTGCGTCGAATGCCCTGAGCCCTTCGTTGACGAGGCCTCCCTGGCTGCATGCCAGCAGAACGCCCATAAAGGTGTAGTGGTCAGGACGGAAGCCCTGCCGTTTCATCAAGTCAAACAGCCTGAGGGCGTCGCCCGCTCGCCCGTGCACCACCAGGCCTCTGATCATCACGTTCCAGGAGGAGACGTCCTTGCTGCCCATCTTGGTGAAGACAACAAGCGCGCTGGCGACGTCGCCGCACATGGCAGACATCTCCACCAGTGCGGTGCCGACCGCAGCGTGCCCCTGGAGCGCCGGCGTCACCAGGTTGGCGTGCACCCATCTGCCCATCCTCAGCTTCCCGAGGTGCTGGCAGGCCGAGAGTATCGAGACGACCGTGAAGCTGTTGGGGACAAGGCCCTCGAGCAGCATCCACGGGAAGAAGCGGAGGGCCTGCGAGAACCTGCCATGCCAGGTGTAGCTCGAGAGGACGTAGTTCCAGGACACTATGTTCCTCTCGGGCATCCGGCAGAACAGCCTCCTCATACCGACGAAATCACCCACGACCGACAGCTCCCTGAGCATCGTTGTCCACGACAGGGCGTCCTTGGTCGGCATCGTCGCAAACAGCTTCTTCGCCGCCGGGACGTCACCCGACCTGACGTGCGCCGGTGCGCGAGGAGCATCAAGTTCCACGACACGATATCCTTTTCCGCCATTGAGTCGAAGACCTCCCAAGCGGAACCGGCATCCTTGGCCTTGCGGTACTCCGAGATCATGTGGTTCGAGAGCCCCATGGACTTCATGCGCATTCCGTCGAACAGCTTCCGCGCGTCGCCCAGAGAGCCGCCGCCCCCTGCAGAGACGTAGAACGCGAGCAGCGAGCTTCCGATGGCCGGCAACTGGTCGAGCCCCTCCTTCAGGACCCAGCAGTGGATCACCTCGCCGCACCTGTTCCACGTCCTGAGCCGCGCGCATGCGGCCAGGACGTGCCGGTAGGTGGAGCTGTCGGGGGCGAGGCCGCGGCGCGGCATTTCCTCGAACAGGTCCAGCGCGCGCTCGTGGGGGCCGTGGTAGGAGCAGCCGCGGATCATGGCGTTGTAGAGCGCAGCGTCGGGCGGCGCCCCGTCGTCCTGTAGGAAAGAGGAGAAGAGCTGGTCCGCGTGCGCCATGTCGCCGACGTCGGTGGCGCGGCGGACGAGGAGGGCCGGCAGGCCTAGGAGGCGGTGGAGGGAGGAGGTGAGGAGGAGGCCGTGGAGCTGGCTGAGCTGCCGGCGGGTGCAGGTCTTGACGAGGGCCCGGAGGCGGGCTTCCAGGAGGCTCATCGCCGGCACCGGCGTCGCCGCGAAGAGAATCCACGCTGGACTCGCGGCTGCAAGGACGGCCTAGCTAGCTCCCTGGTATATGCTTAGGGCATCTCCAGTCGTTCGGCCCCAAGGCCGAAAAACGGCGCTATTTTGGCTCGCTTGGAGGGGCAACGGCGCTATTTTACGCGCTGGGGGCGTCGATTCCCACTCGCCGAACCCAGTCTGCCCCCAGCCGGCGAGTTTGGGCCATATTTCGCGCATAAAACAAAAACCAACACAATTAAAATAGGTCGACATACAAATTCACACATAAGAATAGTTCAACATACAAATCCACACACAAATAGTTCAACAATGCAAGCAAATAGAACAAATCAAACTAGCCATTGGCATTGTCGGCATTTCCATTGCCTTTGCGCTCCCACAAGTGTTGCACAAGATCATCCTGCAGTTGTGTATGTGCTGCAGGGTCTCGAATCTCCTGGCGCATAGCGAGGAAGGCTGCCCATGTTGCCGGAACCTGGTGATCTACATCTACAAGAGGACCCTGTCGGTAGTATGGCTCAGTAGTCTCAGGCACCGGATGATTCCGCTCACTCTCAATGATCATGTTGTGCAAGATCACACAACAGTTCATCACCTCCCACATGTTGGCCTTCGACCAAGTCAGGGCTGGGTACCGAACAACAGCGAATCGAGACTGCAGCGCACCAAATGTCCGCTCAACATCCTTGCTGCAAGCCTCCTGGCACTTGGAAAACTAAGCTTTCGCGCTTCCTGGCACAGGTTGGAGATGCTCTTCACAAATGTTGACCACTTCGGGTAGATGTCATCTGCAAGGTAGTAGCCCTTTGTGTACTGGTGTCCATTGATCTCGTAGTTCACTGGAGGGGCATGACCTTCAACAAGCTTGGCGAAGACATTCGAGCACTGCAACACATTGATGTCGTTGTGAGTTCCTGGCATACCAAAGAAGGAATGCCAAATCCATAGATCATGTGTAGCCACGGCCTCAAGAATCACACTGCACTCTCCTTTGTGGCCTTTGTACATCCCCTGCCATTCAAATGGACAGTTCTTCCATGCCCAATGCATGTAGTCGATGCTTCCATGCATCCCAGGAAAGCCTCTTGCTTCGTTGCAAGCTAGGATCCGAGCAATGTCTTCCGCATTTGGTGATCGCAAGTATTTTAGCCCAAACACTGTCACCACTGCCCGGCAGAACTTGTTCAAGCAATCAATGGCAGTGGACTCGGACATGCGCAAATAATCATCCTGCGAATCAGCGGGAGCACCATATGCAAGCAACCTCATGGCCATCGTGCACTTCTGAATTGAGGTAAAGCCAACCGTACCGGTGCAATCCTTCTTCAATTTGAAGTAGGTGTCGAACTCCCGGATGGCATGCATGATGTCGAGGAAGAGCTTGCGGTTCATCCGGAAGCGGCGCCGAAACACGGCCTCGTCCTGCATGGGATGATCGGCGAAGTAGTCGGAATAGAGGATGCAGTACCCTTTGTAGCGCTGCATCGGCTTGCTCTTGCGGCGGCCGGGCGCCGAGCCACCACGCCGCGGCCGCGCGTCGTGCGCGAGGCAGGCCAGGATCAGCAAGTGCTCTTCGTCGTCGAGGTCGGCATGGGCTTCCTCGTCGAGCAGTTCGACGAGCAGCTCGTCGTCGTCGGAGTCCATGGCTGGGTGGGCAAACCGCCGAACACCTAGCAGGCGAGGTGAGCGCGAGCCTTCCGAGAGCCTTCCTCCCGGCCAGATCACGGCGGAGGGGAGGGCGGCGCCGGCGCCGTGGTTTGGGGCGAGATGGTGGGGTTCCTAGCTGCTTGCGTCCGGCGGAGGGGGGAGGGGTGGTGCTGGCGGCGAGATGGCGGCGACGGGGCGGGATAGAGGAAAGGGCGAGGCGGGGGTGGGAAATGCGCTGTCTCCCCGACAGTGCTGGCCCACGCGAGTTTTCCCTTCCGCCGACCCCCCCCCCCCCCCCCCAGGCGCAACCCGGCGCGCTGGGTTTGGGTTGGGTGCGCCGGCGCTAAACGGCGCTATTTGGTCTCCTGGGGGGGGGCGACTGGTAGAGAAACGGCGCTATTTGGCCCAAAACGGCGCTTTTTTGGGCCCTGGGGAGGGACGGCTGGAGGTGCCCTTACAAAGTAGTTTGACGAAAAACGAATATTTTTCTGTAATGTTTAAAAGATAAAATTCGGTGACAAAAAGCTTTTCACGAGATTTATTTTTTGTATTTTTTGACATGGCACAAAGATGTCGGGTTTTCACGAAACTCGGTGTCCACATATAGACTGTCGAGATGTACAAGCCAATTTTTTGTTCGGATTTTTTTCACATTTCAAAATGTGTTTTCTATGGCAGGAGTATATACTCCCATGTGTCAAACTGAATTTCACATCCATTAATCCCTATGATTTGAATCTTCGGAACTTGATTTGGAAACCCACGATTTAAGTAGCCCGAAGAGAGTACTCTAGAATGGAGCGGGAGCTACTAGGTGCATCATTTATGCCTGCTTTGAAAAATCTATACTACTATATGTGCAAGTTAATTGGTACAAACGGTTTTGCACCACAAATTTACGCTGCTTGTCTGCTTGCATCACTCTGATTGTATTAGCATGTCTAATTAAGGACTATGCCAATGCAACATCTGTTAGCACCAAATCATAGGAGTAATCAATATTTAAGATACAACTAGTACAATGCATTGTCTGCTATGTGTTGTATCTATATTTAATGATTTTGAGCTCCCATGCGACGCAAATATGAGCAGAAATAGCCAGTGGCGCCCCGTGTGGAGCCAAACGGTGGTTGACTCCGTGTTTTGTCTCAATGTAACTGCATGCAACAATGGCCACTGACTAGTTGGCCCCGTTCACCAGCCTGATGCATGCAGACATGCAGCTAGTGGCGGATCTATGTAGAGCTAGGGGGTGCACAGGACACCCCCAAGATAATTTTTACTTTGTATAACCTAGCCCTCGACGCAGCCCTGCACGCCGTCTCTGCTCTAGCTCCGCCAGTGCATGCAGTCCAGCCCTCGATGCAGCGCTGCACGCCTCGTTTCAGAAAAATGCGTCGCGTCGAACCACCTGCCCCGAGCGTAGAATTAATGCAAAGAGGGGCAGACTTTGGCAGTTTTTTCATCTCTTTCCATTAGTGCACGCGTTGGTCCGTTGTGCCCCGTGCTTCCTCGGTCGGTCTCCGTTTTCTGCATGCGTCTGCGTGAGACTTTGGATTCCATCTCTTTCACCTCTTTGCATTAATGCACGCATGCAGGTTCACGTCGCATCCTAATTATTTTTGCAGCCACCGCTTTGACCGCAACGTACTAGCTACTAGCTGTCCTACGCTTAATGCACGCCTGTCCTACGCAGAGGAGACCAACGTTGCTTCTTCAACTAGCTATCTTACGTTTTCACACAGTTGCTTCTTCATCTACCCCAATTAATTCACATCTCATCGGGCACACCTCACCGGGGTCTTTAAATAGTGCCTTTGCCTCCTCCTCCCTCTTCTCATCCCTCTCCAGCCCCTTTGCCTCCTCCTCCCTCTACCATGGGGTCGACGTACTCTCTCCCTTCCAGCCCCGAGTCCGTCAGCGACGAGGACAACCACCCGAAGGCTCGGCCCTGGTACGAGTCGGAGTGGACGCCGGAGGAGCTGGGCATCGTTCCCGTCGAACCTACCAAGCGGAAGCGGGAGCGGTGGGCGTCAACCGCCTGGGTCCACCACCCCGACCCCGCCCTCGTCGACAGGGCCGACAACCGCGCCGCCAACCGCACGGAGGCGGAGAAGAACCGCCGCCGCAAGAAGGAGAAGAGGGAGGAGATGATGGAGGAGAGGAGGGAGGAGAGGGCGATGTGGCGCCGCATCAGGAGGTCCCGGGACAAGGAGGACGACGCCAAGCGGGAGGCCAATGCCCGGGCCCGTGACGACCGCGAGAGGGCGAACAGGGCGGCATACTAGAAGTAGGCCAACCCCCAGCGGTTGGCCGGCAGACGGAAGGGCGCCCGCAGACTAAGGGGCGCCAGCGGTTAGGGTTAGGGTTTGGGTGGGCCCTCTATATTTAGGGCCCTCTATATCAAATGTAATGGGTTAGTTTAATATATGTAATGTGGGTCGGTTAGTTTAATATTTGTACTTGGGTATATATGCCCCAATGTTCGTCCGTGCTAATATAAAATAGTGTTTGCTCGTGTTTGAATTATTTTTGAACAAAAGTAAACCATTAGCTTCTAAACATGCCATTTGCCATAAAAGTAACAAAATTCAAAGGCTAATATAAAAATACAAGAGAAAAAGCATAATTTGTTACAACAAACTAAAACAAGTAAATAAGATTTCCTCTAAGCAAAATTTGTTACAAACTAGCTAAAACATGTACATATATGTGTGCCTCTATGCATGCAAATTTTGGCAACCCAGTACGTTTTTTTATTTTACCGGAAATAAGCTAAATTCAGAAACGTCACGGCCCAACATCTACTCTGGCAGCCCAGTACGTTTTTTTCATAAGGAAAACACAAATGTCGGCTGAAGTTAACTGAAGAACATAGAGTCAACAAATTCAGAAACTTAACAAATTGTTGCGTGCATTCGATTAAGTGACACGAACTTGGCATGGCGCACAGATCGCGTCATCTGCCCTAACGACGGATCAACAAGTAAACGAAAAACAGAGCAACGATGCAACAATAAAATCCACCATCCATCATATTTGCTTGCTTCTGCAAATCAACCATCTGATTTAGATGTTTCTTGATCTTCTTCAGTTCCTGATTCAGTTCGGACTCCGAGGGCAGCCCGGTCAGTTCACCATTGCGCGCATTCCTCTTCACCTCTCTGTCAGCACCGGGCGCACCCATCTCCGAGCTTTCCCCCATCTCCACGCCCACCGGCGGCAGCCCCCCCCCCCAATCTGGGCTGCAAATTTGCGGCCCCCATCGAATCAATGTAGCCCTCAAACACAAGCCTCTCTAAATAATCATCCATCCACTCGAAATAGCCACATTTCTTCAGGATCTGAAAACAGCAACATGAACCCTAAATTCAAAATTTCCCAAATTCGACGAGCAAAAACGAATTGCGGTGAAATCAAAGCAAAAGGATGCGAAAGAACTGAGATCTATACCTGCCCATCCCTTCCGGTGTGCCTCTTGCTCAAACAGCTAACATACTCGCGCCCAAGATTGCCATTGTCGTCGGTCTTGCTGACCCAACGCTTGAGAGCCTCTGGGCGTTTGTAGTCTGGGCACCGTGTCAGCGGCACTACACCATACCGCGGCCATTTTGACCGCGCGGCGGAGGAGACAGACATCTGCGCTTCGTCGTCGGAGAAGAGGAAGAGAAGGATGCGGGAAAGGGGAGGGGAAGCAATGTCGGCGTCGGGAGGTCGGGGACGGGCGAGGTTCTCTTCTAACTGACCTAAGGTGGGACCCACGCAGTGCGTACGTGGACAAGTGGTGGGCCCAATGTTCCTAACGGTCGCCTGTTTACAAACGGTCACCCAAACCTAACACCTAACGAGCGTTTAAGTGTCATGTTGCCTCTGGGCTATTTCTCCTCGTATAGGCGTCGCATGGAGGCTATTGTCTGGAAGACGTCGTACTCCTTCCATTGAGTTGGAAACAAGTCGCACCGGAGCTATCAACCCCATGAAGATCATGCATGTAAACAAATCGATGGAGACGGTGGTTGAGATCGCGATGGTGTACGAAGGCGAGTAGATAACTGGGGCGTAGCTTTCGTCGGACTTTGCTTTGCTTCCACCGTCGATCGTGCTTTGCGCTGCGCTGCGCTGCGTGAGTGCAAATGTCACTCCGACAGCGAGAGCTTCCGTATCCAGGGAATCGAATCAACGAGCGTCCTTATTTGGAAGGGGCGTAATTTACACTGGCATATTCTACTCCGCATATTCGTCATTGGCAGTACAAGCTATACAAAACAAAATACGCATGGGATCGTACCGACGGCGACTGAGTAGGATGCGACATTGAAAGTTGTGAGCAAATGGTCACCAGATCGAACCATGCCAGTTGGCCACACCACAGTAATTCACATTCGGAAATTTTCTCTGCATTTGAATTTAGCACAATCGTTGCAACAATTTTCAAGAATACTCGCGGATGAACGACGCTTGAGGGCGTCGCCGTCGCGGCACCGACTGAGAACGGGCAGGACAATGGCACGCTCTTGTGATGCTTAACTCACGGCCGGATAGCCACGATGCGCTTTGTAGTACTTTTGTTCTCCCATTGGTTTCTTCTTTCATCAGTGTTCATTGACTTTTGCAGTCAATAACCATTTTTTTGTCTCCCTAATCCATATGAAACTAACCGTTTTTTGTCAAGGCTGCTTAATTAATCCAGCCTATGAAACACACTAATGTGAAGTGTCCTGGTTCAGTGAACCATACGATTGGCTAGTTTGTTAGTACTTGCTCGGGTCTTTTTTACTCTGCGTATTAGGTTTTTTTAAGTCATTTTTTTTATGTTTGACTAAGTTTATAGGAGAAGGTACCAGCATTCTCAATAGCAAACCAATATCATTTGGATCGATCCGCAGCAGGCTGTACCGCTCCGGGAAAAGGGGATCGTACGAGGCGATCTTGGGAGCGACCGAGGGTCCCTTGCGCGCCACCAGCGACGCCGCCGGTTCCCTCTCTCTCCGTCGGCCGCACCGGTGGTGGGAGGGAGGGGGAACCATGGGTATGTGCGTTAGGCGGGTGTGTGGTAGGGTTAGGGTTGAGGGAGACGCCGCCGAGGCCGTTGCGGTGGTGTCACGTCGGAATAATTCTCTCCGGGCTCCGTTCGTGGTCAGGCGAGGCTTCTGCCTTCGTCTAGGAGCCAGCGGGGTGGGGGATCCCCGGATCTCGTCGAGGTCGCGGGCTATGGTGTCTGGAGGTCCATCGACACTGGCCGGTTGGGTCCTCAGATGGGCGATTGATGCATGGAGACGAAGACCCTTCTTCCTCCTTGTCGGTATGATTTGCTGCTGCTGCTCTTCTCCTTCCTCTGCGCTGATGCTGGAGGGAGATCCTGCTTTGCCCGGGCGGATAGCCCGGCCGCGGTGCTGGACCGGTCGGTTGACTCGAGTTCTCTTTCATCCGGAAGGGACACTTTTCGCGGTACTCAAAGCCAAAGATGGCGACGGCTGTTGCAGGTGTGTTGGATTGGTGTCCATGCCCTCTCGGCGCTGGTGTCAGGGAAGGAGGAAACAGCGTGGCGGCAATTGTACCGTGGTCGAAGATGATGACCTGCTTGCGCTTGGTTGCAGATCTTTCTGCTGCAGGGGTCTTCTCTCAAGATGCTGGGATGATGACACAGGGCTCCGGAGATCTTCTTGTGTTATGGTTGTCTTAGGGTGTTCTAGGTGTTCATGGTCCTTTGTGATTGTGTTACAGCGTGCTTGTAAGGGTCAACAACTTTGTATTTTTTCGTGATATGAATGCAAAAAATCTAAAAAAAAACAATATCATTTGATCTATTATTAAATATATATTTTACTGAATCATTTGAAATTATAAATTTTGATATTGTTCTATGAACTTGGTCAAATTTAAAACAATCCCAATATTCGGAGTAAGGACTGGCGAGAGTGCCTGCAGCGGATTTGATTAGTACCCTTGAACATGTATGGTTATTGGTGAGTATTAATTAACTTACTAATTATATCTGCAAATGAGTATGTAATCGCGTGAGGATTTGATGTAGGAACACCAATACGGAAAGGATGCAGAAGAAGTGGCATTAAGGGAAAAAAAATAGGAGATACATATGAATTCTCCATGGAGGAATTCTACAGCGGATCGAGTGGAGAAGTACATGTTCAAAAGACGGAGAACTGACTGGAATTAATTAGTGACACACAAAATTACACCTATGGCAGAGGTATTGGCATCAGCTTCCAGGCAGGTCCCTCATCCAACAAGGTGCATATGCAAAAGACTCTCTTACGCGGTCGCTATGGCAGATATCCAACGTCCCCAAACGACGAACCTTGGAGCTATTCATGTGGCATGCGATTACAGTACTACGCCCATCATAAAACTGTTGTAAAACCTCAAGATCAACTAGCTCAAGATTTGAGCTACAACTAAGATAGAATTGAGTAAAACTTGATGCTGGAGATGGAGTCTAGGGCTTCGAGAGATGAAGCCCTTGCTCTTATTCGCCTTCACTGTAACTGCTGGAGCTAGTGGAAGCCATTGGAGAGCCCTTTCCATGGCTGTTGTGCTTGTGCTGGAATTGGGCAGCTCGGGGAGAGCTTAGACGTGTTTTCACCCTCTGTCTATCCCATAGGGACATCTCCCCATCTTTATATTTGCGCAGCACCATGGGGGGACCCACCTATTGGTTGATATTTTGTTGCCCCAAATCAGGGCACTTTAGCACCGACTTACTGTAGCAGCCGTAATTGTTGACCTAGGTTTAGTCTAGATCAAAAAAATCCAATATTCTCCCCCTTGATCGTAAGGCTAAACTTTATAAGCCCACTAATCAATGAAATGGCATACGAGATAAAATGATTACTGCGGTCAATTGTTTAGTACCACAGAAAACCAATTGCTATAATATACTACCCATCTTAAAATGGAACTTCTTTAACTTATGAGCTCCATAAACTTTATTCACATTATTCATTAGCTTTATTTTATAATTCTCTTTACATAAACATCATAAACATTACAGACTCATCTTTTGATAAAATGGTACACCAAGACAATAGATTACAACAGTCGATTAAGTACTGTTGAACCAAGTGACTATGGTTCCCATTCGATCTCAAAATGAGCCTTTTGGGGAGATGGTGCTATAATGGTCCCAAGAATGCAGTTTCTCTTCATATATTCTTGTGCATATCATTATGCGCGCGCTTTTGAAAAGAAGAGAAAATTATTTTTCCAGAATCATAATTTGTCCCATAATAATAGGCTGCCACATAATCTTAATGCCGGCAATGTTAGAAGGCAAGCCTCTTAAATATGGTGCTTAGCACTTAATATCTTAATGGAATGCTTATATATACCAAGCACCCATTACTTAAACTTACATAAAGTGTTCAACACTTACGCCTTATACTTACTTATTTGCTGAACATCAAAAACTTAATTCATCAAGGTATACAATATATTTGAATTTGGAATCATTCTTTCACAATGTCTTAGGTATGGCAGGTACCTTTTGACATGTTACTCGAGTAGACTGCACTCTTATAATATGTCCCGGGATAAATTTCTTAATAAAATTTCTTATTTTTGAATTGATATGGATCAGGGACACAAATCCATATTTTAAAGCATAGGGATTGAAACATGCCACATACTTAGTTTGCACCTTTAACAATGCCTTTAAGAACTTGGGTGAAGCCATTCCACAATATGGCTCCCCCCTGCAAGAGTGAAACTTTTGTGGATAGAACTTAAGAGGATTTTCACTCCTTGCCAAAAACCTTAAAAATCCACAATTTGGTGGTCATTATTTTTCTTGAATGTGAGCATGTAATCCCTTAATGTGATATATTATCACACAATTACTTTAGTGCTTGTGCCAACTAGGCAAAGCTTTTCTTAAATATTTACCGGGAGGTCCAAACCCGGACTTATGTCTGCCAAAATATCCTGGAAACAAGATCTTTAGGGCACATAATAACTTAACCATTAGTGACAACATAAGGAAAAACTTAATGCCCTTGAGGGAGTAAACATAAACTTTGGAAATTAACTTAAATACTCCCCTTTAATGGACCAATCTTAGTGAGTCTTAATAACTTAAAGAACATCACCAAGATGAACTTATCAACCCCGAGAGAAAACTCCCGGGTCTTATGCAATACCCCTATTGCTCATAATTAACATAAGACTGATTCATCAAAAAAAATCTTATTGAACTTATTCCTACTTGAGCTTCGTACCACCGTTAGATGCTTATTGTTAAAAAAAATACCAATCACAATAATTGATTCCTTATTTCATAAAGGATGGTTTCCATCTCAATTTTTTTTTAATTCGGTGATCATGTGCCACTTTTCTCACAAACTCCCAATCATATCATTATATCAACAAGTCTTTCGTCAAGACCCGTTGCTTAAACTTTAGAGAGACTAATTGGGGAAAATGGTCCATAATTTTGTCGAGGTGACCCTTGACAATCTGGGAGTTAGTAGATGGCTCTACTCATGGTATCCATGATGGAGTTCTTAATTGCCATGCAATATTTGACTGCTCTCTCTTGAATTTCATAATTTTATTATCCTCCTTAAGTGATTTAGGAGAACTATTGTAGAGAGCAGAACCAAAAACTTGTATCTTACTTAAGAAACATGGCATAACCTTTTAGCATTGAAGGGCAATCTAATAATTCTTAGTCATAATGATGCCCTTAGGAGATGGAGTCTTTAATAAATCTGACTAAAAGTGGTACTTAGCCCAAACTTAGGCTTGCTTAAAAAAACCAACTTAATATCAAACTTAAATACCTTATTGGTGGAATCTAAACATACCTGATAAAATACTTCTTCCTAAGTTGAAATTCATTCTTGGAGAAGTTCAATGCTCCCCGTCGAAATGTGAACTGAGCCATAGCTTAACATTTCGACGAACTTCCACTACAACATGACCTGCCCTACAGCAACGCATTAATCCGTATCTAAATTTCCATATAAGCGTTGTGAAGACATTTACCAACGGAACTATATCCGTTGCCTTATTGGTCGTTGCTAAGATATCATGCAACAGATATTCATGCATTGGTAAATCGGTTAACAAGGCGTTGCAAAGTAACAACGGAGCTCAGACAACATTTGTATGCGTTGGAACGACCTATACGGATTAAAAACTATATTTCGAAATAAATATTATATTCCACCCAATGGTTTGAGCGGTACCGAAGATGGTAGCATTTTTTTCTCACCAAAAAATATACCTTACAAAATGTATACAAAACACATAATTCACATTAAAAATTCATTCTGAAGATACAATTTGTATTTATTTCTGGAATCATCATTCGGTACATGAAAACTATCTGAAGAATACACATCATACAATATAATCTTTGCTTCTAAATACGATGCTAACTAATCCTATATTTATTCCTTCTAACATTGCGCCTTAAGACATGCTTGGGGCTGATATCCAAATATAGGAAGTCGTTGCTGATCCTCTAGAGAGTCCCCATCTTTCGGGCCTGTAAAAATAAAAATTCTAGTTTTAGTATCGAATTGACAAAAAATAGTAGGAACTGTAGAGTGAATTCCACTATTTATTTGCTCAAAAACATGTAAATGGGGGTATAGTCACCTAGTAAATATGTCAAAAGGCCTACAATCTTGCGTTAAAAGGCATACAATTTTGCATCAAAAGAAACAGAGGCATATAATAAAATTTGGCGAAACAGAGTACTCAGCCAATTGATTAAAAGGTAATCATTCCTTGAATGTAGTAATCATTCTCATGTGCAATAAGAGAACCAGCTTAGATGTTCATAGTATTTGTAGATGATCAGAGTGACTATAAAAATATAAATATAACATTGTAGTGATTGGTTGATACCTTGGCTTGTTCCATCTGTCAGCTCTACCACGCATTATCATTGTAGCAGTCTTCTTTGCAACCTGCTTTGTGATATGGAACTGATTCCCTGAGGCCACGTACAATACAAAGACTCTTAAGAAGGTGCTTACAATTCCCTCACGTGTAAGCGCCTAAACGCCGTAGGTTCTAATGCGTAATGGCAATTAAATTCCGCCCAGGTGCACACACAGATCGCTCCAGGCATATTACTCCAAGACATGTTGTGCTACTGTCCAGGCGCTAGAAAATTTGATCAAAGATGGCAAAATAGCAAGGATATTATTCTCCACCATCTCTCTAAACGTGACCAAAGAAACCAAATCAGTATATGAAAGGGGAAGTGACTTATGCCACAACATACTTGTCTAATAGATGACCCAGACTCGATAAACAACTGAACCTTGGCATTACCTTGATTACTGCTACCATGTTGGCAAGAAGTATTTTTATCTGTGATTATAAAGAGGTGGGGTAATTATAAAAAAACCTGGCAATGCTTTAACCAATGTAAGGAAAGAGGGGAACTTCAACATATTAGGGCATGTACAATGATAGAGAAGACACGCCTTCTCTTAACCGTCCACGTCATTTAGAGAAGGCAAAATCATTACTTGTACAATGCGTTATCTCTTATTGCCATCCCTAACAATTAATGTGAATTAATTATATTTTAGTAGGAAATCGTAGTTCTAAGAGAAGACAAGTGGTACAATGGTGAAATTAGTCTTCTCTTATTTCGTAAGAGATCATCTCTTAGCTAAGGGAAGGCAACCTTCTCTTTCTTAATTCTCTCTCCGCACATAGATAATTATCCTACGTGTCAACGCTAAGAGAAGGCTGACATCACCCCATTGTACATGCCCTTAGAATACCTACCAGCTGTCACCCCATTGTACATGCCCTTAGAATGCCTACCAGCTGTCTAGGGGCTCCCTTGACTGCACGATTTTTTTTCTCTGACATCTTAATAATAATCTCTATATAAACACCGTATGCAAAAGTACAAGAAAAATTAAATCTGAGATATGAGTGGCAGTAAATGACGCCTAGCCGCCGTGGTGGTTGAGATGAGCTAACTGCTTTAAATTTCCCTAAAATTTCGCTCTAATGCTAATTTTGGAAGTTCTATTAATAGGAATAAATAATATGTTACCTTCTAAGATGGCACATCATACAATGTTGCATGTCACATACAAAATCTGGTGGCATGGCAATACCTAGTCAGTTGTACTCCCTCCGTTCCTAAATATAAGATGTTTTAGTTTTTGTCCACATTTACATGCATACAAGTGTATCTAGACATATTTCATGTGTAGATTCACTCAATTTAATATGCATGTAGACAACATGTGTAACACCTAAAACATCTTATATTTAGAAATGGAGGGAGTAATCTAGATAAATGTCACTCCATTTTTCATCGCATCTCATTTTGAGATAGACTAGCGGGGCAGTGAGTACACTAAGTATAAGGACACAAGTGCAACTTACTCCAATTATGTTTACAAAATAAATACTTAAACATAGACTCCAGATCTCTCAACTGAAAATGATACAAACTGAATAGTTGTGGAAAGTTGGACCTGGTTGGTACCAGCCAGAACCTAATCTGTAGACAAGCTGCCTCAATCAAGCTTCGACAAATACCTACATCAGTATAAAAAATTCCAAATAATGAGGCCCGTGAGAAAGAAATCACACTAATTTAGCATATCCTAAGTGGCAAGTTGCTTTGCGTTAACCTTGAGATAGCAGACTATTTATCCTTAATGCCCCTAAATCGTTCTGGAAATATAGACAATTGCTGTAATTCCTGATTTTATATTAACCAGCAAAATTCAACTACAGATCATTCCATCAGCTCGAGACAAAACCACCCGTCAGTTAACTGAAACAATTCCTGGAACTAGTAGAAAGTGTATATATGAGTGCAGACCATGTCAGGCGATGCAGGGAGGTTGCACAATTTTCTTTTAGATTCACAAATCAGATTTTAGATTCACTGGAGGTTGCACAAATATCTGAGGAAAAAATGATAAAAGTAACATGCTAGCCAAGGGAAACGGGGAGAGGAAACTTGAACGGCGAAAAGAAAATCAAACCCTCGATTGCTTGACCTCCGTCGTGCCCTTGGTGCTCAAACTCACTGCCACGCCTCATCAAGAGACAATCGTACGGATCCTGCATGGGGAACAATTCGCAGAGATCGGGGATCGACTACGCGAACCGCGGATCCAATCCAAGGTCGAGGAACCTTTGAGATCTTCCAGGTGCTCCTCCCCATGCTACTCTCCATTCTCATCGGGCCGCCATCGGAGGTGACCCCCGCCTCGAGCATCACGACAACCGTTTGGAACCGCAACTCTCCTTCAACACGGCCGCACCTTGTTTGACGGCCTCGATCATACGATCAGGCCTGGGAGTTCTTCCTGGTTGCTTGCCATCGAGGAGTAGGTTGATGGAGGTCGGGATCTGGGAGACTAGAGCGGCGGCGGAAGAAGGAGACGACGAGATGAGAAGTTCACGGCAAAGCAATAGATGGGAAGAGAAAAACTCGCTAGTACTGTACCTCCTTAGATATAACTTCCCAAAAAATATCGCCAGCGCGTCTTCGCACTTAGCGCCAAAAGCAAACAAAATTACCCACGGGCGCGGCAGTAAACCAATTATTTCCACGTGCACGGATAGATCAGCAACGAAATATATGTGTATCTACCATTAAATTTTACAACACATATAAACATCGTTGCCAAGTACGTGTTGCTATAGAGTGGTTCTTCTTGTAGTGTTCCATAATAAATATTCCACCTTTAGTAGAGAAGTCAATAAAATTTATAGCACGAATCACATTATTGGAATGGAGGATGAAGAACTTAATTTAGGCTAATGGAAATCTTCCAGTAGCTTTAAACATTAGCCTCCCGCCCATCTTTAAAACTTCTCTTTAAAACTTCCTTATTTATGAGGCCATAATAATATTATGCATATAGCATATTTATTTAAAATGTTTACACATTTTATTATGGATATAAAATCCTTTGAGCTTAATCATAGTCCACTTTTGTGCTTTATTGTAGATGACATAATAAAGCGAACTCAAAAGCTCCATAATTAAATCATGAGAATTTTTCATGATCAACATAATCTTATAGAATTTTGAGAAGATTCTTCAAATTACTTCTCCATTAATACCAGAAAACTTTATTATGAAAGAACTAGGAAATTATTTTCCTAGATCCTTACTGGCACACTCCCCCAGATTCTTACTGGGTTTTGCTCCCAATAAACATTAATAGACAAGAAATCCATTGGATTCTCATCAATACTCTAATAATCAAAATTTCTTTAATGAGAGCTCATTATTTTTATATATACTTCATTACTTATGACCTCATGAAACAATAATATGTACATAAGTTTAACTCATTTCTCATAAGAAGCATTAAATCAGCCGAAAACATTATGGCTGAATTGAAAAAGATTACCAATAGGAATAAAATTCATGATCACAAATATTTTATAGTGATCATGTAGAACATAATTCCTCATGTAAACATTAATTTTTAGGGAATGACACATGTATCCAATCAACTTTGGTCAGAATTAATTCACGTGCCACAACCTATCCCAAAATAATCATTAAATCTCCAACCAAAATTTCCATCATAATTGGAGATGACTTAATTAGGGATGACTTAATTCCCCGAAGGTACTTGAATATTTGTGGCATTATGTCCATAAGCCTTATGCATGAAATCTTTCCCAACTCATAAACTTATTTTGTTGATCTGATCCACATCAGGTTTGGCCAGACAACAAACTTTTGAGAGCAAGTATTTATTAATCAGCTTTGGCCAGAATAATAAATACATGCCACACTTTATAGCCTCTTAAAATTCTTTCACCGATCTAGCCCACATCAGATTTGGCCAGAAATGGACAAGACCAGCAAAATATTGTGATTAGATACTTATCAATCAACTTTGGCCAGAATGACAAATATCAGTCACGCTTGATTAAATCATGTCTCTATACACTTCCTTTATTGAACTGGTCTGTGGACCAGAACAAAATTCTGTAGTCATGTGTTCATCAATCAGCTTTGGCCAGAATGACAAACACAAACCACACTTTATTTAAATTAGAGACACATCATCGAAACAACTTTATTGAACATGCATGGCTTAAGAACAAAAATCTCATTGATGGGCACATAAACATGGCAATCCATGGTTTAATGAAGTATAACCATGAAAAGTCAACTTTAGGGATATTTAGCCCAAAACTTAAATATATGTGAGATCAAAAGACTTAACTTAAATCCTCCACTTAATTTTTTTACATCATCATAATTTCTTTTCAGGGCATCATAATTTTTCAATACCTACTTTAGGTGCTTTAGGAGGATCATGAAGGAGAGCACAATTAATATTCAACAAAAACAAGAGTAATCTCTAGCTTCTCCTTCCATAAAACATAATTGGTATCATTTAATTGCCTTATGCCGTCAATTATTCCAACAATAAGAGAGACATTAGGTGCTGCAAAATGAATTGGATGCTTTAACAAGCGTAACATTATGAATTTTATTTACTGATTGAACCCAAAACAGCTTTAGCCAGAGATAGGTAAGAATCAATAAAATTTTGTGGTCAAAATAACCACACTTAACTAGATCCTCACATAAAAATACTTCTTTCATCAATCTGGCTCGCATCAGCTTTGACCAGAAGCGAACCAGACCAACAAAAAAGTCATGGTCTATGACGGACATAAGCCATACTTAATTAGAGGATTTATAATTTTAATGTTGCAGCAGAAACATTATGACATCACGATAGCAACAATCATCAAGATAATTCTAATACCATAAAGGAATTTACTAAGCATAATAAAAATCATTAAAAGTGACTTAATATGGCACATAAGAGCATGATGACAAAATAAAACAATAACGAATTACTCAGCATTAATAAGCATAAGATTTTAGAAACATAAACATTATCCTTAAAGCCTTTTCAATTTAGCCCTCAAAATTAATTATTGCATACAATTTAATCATTATCAGGAAATATTCATTATTTCCCTGAATTATTTCTGCCACAGAAAACTTAAGCCCAAAAACATAATTTAATTTTTTTTATAAAAAAAATCGGGCTAACATATTTCGCTGAACTGGGCCGAAACCTAGCCCAGCACAGCCCAGATCAGCTCCCCCTGACCCCCACCTGGGCCATAGGCCCGTTACACAACGCCAGGAGCGCTGCAAGCCGTTGGATGCGGATCCGATGGCCGGGAGCGCGCGTGTCTGGATAAGACCAGCACGACGCCGCCGCCCCTGCGAACCCTAATCCACTTTCCCTTCCTCTTCTCCGCTCCCGAACGGCGACGAGAGAAAAAAAACGGCGTCAGCGAGCACTGCGCGACCAAGGAGGAAGGCGTTGGCGTCAACCAGGCCCTCTCGCCGGAGCTACGCGCGGCTTTGGCTTGCACGCACCTCCGTCGAGCGGCTCTAGACGGCGCCCTTGGTGTGGCGACGACGCACGAGTGGGCGTCCCCGCGTCGGCGTCGACGACAGGCACCAAATCCGGCATCGCAGCGGGCTCCAAGGACGACGAAACGCGCGAGGAAGCATCTCCACGATCCAGTGCGGTGGACGGCGAGGTTGCTCGGGTGCGAGCCCGAGCACACCTGCCATGCTTAGGAGGTGGCTCGACGTCGCCGCGGCCAACGACGACAACGAAGCCCTGTAGGTGAGTGTCCGCCGCTGTAACCATAAGGCAATCATCCACTTGGATTAATTCATTAGCATTAGGGTTAGGGTTCCTCCAAATTGGAGAAATTTCATAATTGGGGTTTCGGTAATTGGGGATTTAATTGGGATTTTTCTTCTAAACATTCAATCCCCACTTTAAAGTGCTTTAAACCGAAACCTCAAACTTAAAACAGGAGAGAATCACGTAATTGCTTAAGATAGGGTCTCGTTTGGGGAAAACATTAAGATTCATGCATAATTTGCTTCTTTCCCCATCAATTTGTAACATAAACCGAAACCACAAGCTTAATTACAGGGGAAAAACATGAAAATTTCAGTTCTAGGGTTTCAAAATTTTGGGATTTTGCTTAAAGGCTTGCTGAAATACATCAATCCCCTTTTAACTTCATCGATTGAAAACCCCAGAACCTTAAAGTAATCTGTCAGGACTTGTTCCTTACAGATTTAGGGCTAGAATCTTTAGTATTAAGGGCTAAAAACATTAGATCAAGCTAAGACAGGAAGAACAACTTGATGCTTAACATAAACTTGATAAAATCAAGCAAGAACTTGAGAATAAGAGGGCTCAAACTTGAACCTAGGCGCTCTGATACCATTGCTGTAAAACCTCAAGATCAACTAGCTCAAGATTTGAGCCACAACTAAGATAGAATTGAGTAAAACTTATCTTGATGCTGGAGATGGAGTCTAGGGCTTCGAGAGATGAAGCCCTTGCTCTTCTTCGCATTCACTGTAGCTGCTAGAGCTAGTGGAAGCCATTGGAGAGCCCTTCCCATGGCTGTTGTGCTTGTGCTGGAATCGGGCAGCTCGAGGAGAGATTAGACGTGTTTTCACCATCTGTCTATCCCATAGGGACATCTCCCCATCTTTATATTTGCAGAGCATCATGGGGGGACCCACTTATTGGTTGATATTTTGTTGCCCCAATCACTGTAGCACCAACTTACTGTAGCAGCCGTAATTCTTGACCTAGGTTTAGTCTAGATAAAAAATCCAACAAAAACAAGACAATTTCTGCGTAAGGATGATATCTGAAACACTCGAAAAACGGAGCATCAGGGCCAGACTCTCTTGGCCAGCCCGCCGTTTCGATTGTACTTCTATGGTGCAGGTCCCATTTGAAACCATCTTGCGCCCACGCTTCATTGTTGCCATCTACTACATGCTTGATGCTGGCTTCATTCTTCAATAGCCACTCGGCCTGAAAATCTGGTTGTACGCTCCATGGTTCGTATGGAAAATGATTCCAAAGATATTTTATCGCGGCGGGCTCAAGGTTGACTTCGTTCCTTAGTACCCACCTTAACTCATCACACGATTCATCGAGGAACCAAACTTCGGCTATGCATCGTTCATGAATCAGTGTACAATGCACCCCTTTCTTCGATTTTCCTAGACATGGTGCTCCCTTGTTTCCTCTCGGCAACTTAACTAATCGATATTTCTCATTCGACAAGTTTATTCTGCAAAAAGGAAAAGAAATCACCCCATGAATAAATAAACAATGGTAACTACCCAACTATATCTCTGTAAATGGAAATAGTAAAATAAAGAACATACTCCGCTCATCCCATATTAATATTGTCAATTAATATCATATGGGAAGAAGGGAGTACTATATATAGATGGTTTGTGAGTAGAGATATATACCTCAAAGCAAAACCTTCTTCACAACGAACGTAGAGTGCTCCATGCCAATATGCAGAGTCACACATGTAGGTTTCGCGATCCCAGTCATTTTTCAAATCGGCAACGGTTCCCGCGGCATCTCCATCTCGCACGAACGACCTCGACTTCCAACACCTAGTTTCCGACGAGAAGACATCGATGATGTACGGCGAAGGCGGCCACTCCATCGCCGAGACAGGCCCGCTATGACATGTATGTTTAGCGATGTGCCCCTCCGGAAGCTCATAGGGAATACGTGGTATCCGCAGCACCTCGTAGTGCGGCGACACGATGGGGTCGTAGACGAGGTACTCCTCGAGCTCGTCGACGTAGGCCGTGCAGTCCGACACGACGCACGATCGCGGGCGCGCCGGCAGCCGCACCGACTATCGCGTCGCCGGATTCACCACGTGGTTGTCGAGCAGTACTAGGCCATTGCAACAATCCACGAGAGACACGAACAACGACGATGACGACCCAACGTAGTCGAGCCTGGCGGTGATGTTGCACCTAACAGATCGATGGGAGAAGAGCTTAGGGGCGCTCAGATTTATCGTCGTGAAGAGGAGGGTGTCGAGCGAGAGCCGGAGCAAGTCGTGGCGCAGGAGGCGGTGGCCGTCTATGGTGTCGCGCCAGGATGTGCAGACGCGGCGGACGACGGCGAGGTTGCACGGAGGGAGGTGACCGAGGACGGAAACGAGTGCATCCGTGCATAGCACGTCCATGTCGGTCGAATGTTAGATTTGCCAAGGATCGAACACCCGATCTTGCAGCAACTCGACTATTCACGACGGAAATGCAAGAATGTGAATCTTCTTTCGTGTTGACGCTAATACAAACTCAGGATCAGAACACATAGAGAGTAACACAAAGATTGTCGGAGAGTGTCTCGCGCCTCGTGCCTCGTAATATTTTGTATTGCTTTTCGTTTATACCTGGCGCCTTACAATCAATCAATATATAGGTGCAGCCACGACACAAACTCTGACTAGTACACGGACAAACAAGCCTAACTCACGTAGGACTAGGAAACCAAACCGACCCTCTAAACCAAAGCTTTCTTATTCTACTTCTACTGTTACTACTTACTATACTAGGACACGTAGACAGTATGGCATGCAAGCCGACCCACACTTGGAAACTGAAAACATCACGATTGTTACGAAAACAGAATACGGCCACAGTTTACAAACTTAGAAGCTGCATTTTGTAGGAAATTGTGTCTTGCAACATTTTATATATTTATTACATTGTCTGGAATTAAACTTCAGTGTGAAAGCATCACGAAAATAACAGGGAATTAATGATGTGGAAATTGTACTTAAGAAAATATACTTAAGAAAGCCGGTACGGCTATACTGGAACACAGTGTATATTAATATGCTGGAATTATACCCGGGAACAGTATAGAGCGGAATGTCAGGTTGTTCATAGGATTGGCTCTATGGATTGTTAAATCCTGCGAGTTTGATTTTGTATTCAAACTCGGCGCATGACTTACACATGCGTGCTGGAACCTAATTGTTTAACAATAATAGGCTCGGTTAATGGTTGTTAATGATAGTGGTTGGTTTAACAAGTCACGAGTCCTATCTGGAAACAGATTGAGTTATCTGAAATTTGGAGTCTATATAAAGGTCCCACCCTCTAGCCTTAATATGCATTGTGAGCGGCACCACCGATAAGGCAGAGGAATAGAGGGTAGGCCGAATTAGCTCCAACAATAATTTTCTTACATTGGTATGTCATCGTCGCCGGTGAGACGCTAATCTGCTGTTTCTAGAGGGTAGGCCGAATTAGCTCCAACAATAATTTTCTTACATTGGTATGTGATCGTCGCCGGTGAGACGCTAATCTGCTGTTTCGGCTCGGTGCGCCGTCGTGTTCTTCACCGATCCATATTCCGCTGCGAACTCTGCCGTCATCGTTAAATTGATGTGCCGTCACGGTCGTCATCGATCCGTACTCCGCTGCCAACTCTGCCGTCATCGTCTTTTTCGTAGATCGATATGTCGTGGAGGTTCCAGGGTTCTGTACCTACGCCGCGCTCCCACCTCCTCATGCTACCACCGGAAAATCGATCGGTCGCCTCGTCGCTCCACCTCCTCATGCTGGTCCTCTCCACGCTGGCATGGCTACGCCTACGGCCAAATCAATCGCCTGTTGCACTTGCATCCCTGAACCACGTGTTGTACGATGCTGCCTGCCGATCGGAAGGAGACGAAGCGGAAGGACTAATCCAACAAGGGGACAGGAACCAGATCAGTTTCATATTCTTCACTGGAAACCAGTTCTATTTTTTTATTATTAACACGCACGCTGATCGAGGAAGGCAGGTGCAGATCAAGTTTATTACACGGCTCCTGTATTTGTGACATGCACCCGATCGATGGAACCCCCGTGCAATCTAGAAACCAATAAACACTGTATTTGTTGATCTGTGTGCATGGATCAAAGTAGGGTTGCAGCCACTCATATCGAGGAAGGAGGCCGCAGCCGATTTTCGATTGTGCACTGGCCGAGGAAGGAAACAGCCAGCAACTGCTAGGCTTCACGTGATCAAGCTGAAAGCCAATCCACAGAATCGGATCAATACTGCTCGTTTTTATTACTGGTAGGGTCACACTATCCGATCCGATCGAGGAAGGAAATCACAAGGAGTGGAAAGAAATTCGCTGCACTAGTTATACCCCAATTGATCGAGGAAGCAAAGCAAACGGGAGTAAGCATGGAATCGCTGCAAACTTCGTAACACTTTTATCTCGCGTCAAAATATTGTTTACTCTCAGTTACTCGAACCTGTAGACTGGTGGATGAAACTATACGGTTTGGAAAGGAAATATTGATTATGTCATTGAAATGTCTAAATCGGAAAAGTCACAGGGAAAGGAAAACTATGAAATTTTGGACTAAGGAAAGTAAACTAGTTCACATATTTAAATTGATCAATGATTCATTATTTTATTGTTGAATATGAGAGTACACAGATTACGTGGAATATTTTACGTAAACTGGAAAAACTTTTTGTGTGGACTTCTTTTATTGGAAATCACTCGCCTCTAAAGGAAGTTGGAATTCACTCTGAGGAAATTTGCTAAGCTCTTCGTCAGATGGATTAATTATAATTTTTTGTCACTATGATTGTTTTTAATTGTTACGGGATTGACATTATCACCGGAATATATTGGACTCATTGGATTACTTCGGAATCGATCGGTGTATTTTAACAATTCATCGGAATTCGCTGGCGCAACGATGATGAGGCGACATGCATGAAGCATGTTTATAATGGAAGTGACATTACTTATTACTAGTTGAATTTTGCGTGGCGTCACGCCACGCCCTTGGTGTTTTTTTTTGTTTGTACAATATGTATATTTTTTGTTCACCAAAATGTTGGACAAATTGGAATGTTAAAATATGCTCTTATTTTGTTATAGGTAGGTACTATTTTTTTGTGAGCATTTTTGAAATATTTTGTAGAATTTTGAAATATTGAGTGGATTGAAATGTTTAAATATGTTTGTATTTCGACGCAAATATTTAATTGAAATCAGAGATATCCATTTGAATTTGATTGTACATTTGGGGAAAGTTTAGTAGTATGGTGTTGAAATATTGGCCAAATTGAAATGTTCACATGTATTTGTATTTTGCTGTAAGTATGTCTCCTTTTTTTTGAATATTTCTGATATATTATATGGAATATCGGAATATTCATCCAAATGTTGGCCAAATTGGTGTTAGCAAACATTTTTTTTATTTTGTTATGAGTAGGTAGCATTTTTTGTGAGCATTTTGGATACACTATGTATAATATTCAAGTATTTAGTAGTTTCAAATGGTCGAACATGTGTTGTATTTTGGCGGTAATATTTAATTTAATTCAGGAAAGATGCATTTGAATTACATCCAAATGGTGTGGACATCTGAATATTTCAAATTTTTCTTTAGCATAAGTAGTTCGTATGTATTTTTTTGATTGTTTTGGTACATTACTTGTATTTTTCCAATGGATATATTCAGAGATATTGTTTTATAATTTGTTTGAATCTTAAAAATTGGTGAAAGTGGGAAGCTATTTGTAAGTTTTTTTTCAGTTTTCAAATGCTCAGATTTGGAAGCTGTTGAAAATTTTGAAGTTTTCCAAATTTGAAACTTGATCATATGGCATAAATAGTTGACTTTTTTTTGTGTGTTAATGTTGATATGTTTGTAATATTTATTAATACCGTGGTGGGAGAAATTCAATTTTGAAGCTGTATACATTCAAATTTTGTTTAGATTTGAATGTATCGAAATTGAAAAGGAGAAGTCTACAATTACAAAGTTGAATTTCGTTGCGGCGGCACGTCGCGCCCTTGGCGTAATTTGTGATAAAGTTTGTATATTGAAATATGTTTGTATTTACGAAGTGGAAACATTAAAAGGAAAACATTTGTATCCTAAAATATGTTCGTAATTTGTCATAAATGATTAACTTAACTGCATAAATTGAGATAATATATTGTATGAGAATTCATCAAATTCAATCCATAATTACAGGAGATAAATTCATATTTTCTCGAAATGGTTAGTAAGGCAACCATCTGTAAAATGCAACTGCATAATTAGAAAAAGTGTAGTTGTATTATCTCTAATTGTGGTAACTAAATTGAGAAGATCAAGTACGGATGTCTTTTGGCATAAACATTTTATTGACCTCCATAATTAGAGGGTATACATTATGATTTTCCCAAAATGTTGTCCAATTTAAGCATTTATTAAATTTAGGATCATAATTAGAGGGAGTACATTTATGTTGGTTCAAATATTCAACAATTTTAGATGCTTTGTCGTTTAGAGTATTTGTAAGTATCTAGCAATTTGGAATGTTTAAATATGCTTATATTGTGTCATGAATATTTAGTTTAACTTGCTAAATTGGAATGGCCAAATATGTTTTTTCCTCACGTAAATATTTAAATTAATTATATAATCGGAGGAAATGCGTTGTAGTAGGTTTCGTTAAATTCAATCAATAATTAGAGGAATTTTTTTTGTTGTTTCTAATATTTACTAAAGCAAACATTTTTAAAATTTAACTGCCATAAATAGGCAACGTTTGTTGTTTGTGTCCATGTGGGCTTGCCATGTTGAATTTATGGCAATGTCGCGCCTATTTGGTAAACTTGAAATTTGGAAATGTCTATATTTAATAGTCTTTGAAATCTAAAAATTATTTGAATTCAAGAGAGTCTGTACCTCAGAAATGTAGTGAATTTGAGAATTATCCGCATTGGAATGTATTCAAATTTGATTTTTTTTAATGTTCACGAAATGTTCGGAGCTAGATGGCATTTAAAATGGAAAGATATGTAAATCTAAAATTTGCGCTGAAATTCGCAAGCAAATTTTAGAAATTGTAGAATTCAGAAGTTATTCAAATTTTTTTTGTAGTGTTTACAAAATGTTCAGGATTAAAGTCATTTTATTTTTTTATTTTTGAACAAATTTAGAATTTGGGTCAGAATGCTCAAGTATGGTTGTCTTTTTTCATAAAGGTATCTAAATATTGCCCAATTTGAATTATTCAAACATGTTTGTTTTATTTGGGAAATGAGTATCTCTAAAATTTAAGCAACTTGGCATGCTTCAATTTATGTAGGTTTATGTTTATATTTTGCCGTATTTATTAAAGCTCCATAATCAGTGGAAATACAGTAATTAAGTTTTTTTTAAAAATTCAACTCTATTTAATTAGAGGGAATATATTTAGGTTGTCTCTAAATGTTCGGCAAGTTATAGTGCTAAAAAATGTATGTATTTTGTTGTAAGTAGTTTTCATTTGAAAGTGTAAGAATTCTGCGAAATTTGCCGGCTCCAAAATCTTTTGCAATTTGAAATGTTCAAATTGACATAATTTTATGTTCGTGTTCTGTCATATTTAATTAAGACAAATAAGCAGTGGAAATGCAGGATATGTATATGTATTTTCTTTTTGAAATTCAGCTCCATTTAATTGTAGGGAATGCATGCGCGTTGGCACGACGCGGCCTTTGTGAATATTTGTGTGAATTTTATTTTTGGGAAAATTCAAATTTGTATGCGGCGATGTCGTGGTAGAATTCATATTTGGAAATGTGCATATTTTGAAATTGTGCACATTTGGAAATTATTAAAATGCGAAGGAAGCTTAGGGATAAAAATTATTCAGATTTTGAAATTTGTTAAATTCGGGAAGTTTTTCAGGTACGATGTCTTTTTATGTTTGTCAAATAATCAGATGTGGTAGACATTTGGAAGGTTTAAATACCTAAATTTGGAATTTTGGCCATATGCCGTAATTAATTGGCATTTATTGTTGTGGTCATTTTGATATTTTCTTTTCATATTTTCCTGGTAGATGGAGTTAAAGTTAATGTTTTTGCATCATGTAGTATTTTTTTTGGAATTTGTTTAAATACCCTAAAATAATATCTATGAAGTGTTTTAAATTAGTTGAAGCATGTTCTATCTTACAATTTGTTTTTTAATTTAATTATATCTATTTGAAAATAAGCATGGAAAAGCCATTTTTTGATATTCACATTTGTCGTAGTTTTATTTTATATTTTAGAAACCATGGTACAAAAGGGTAATTGTATTTAGATGATTTACGAAACTTTATTTAAATAAGAAGTTTTGAACCAAATTATTTTATTTGGCTTGTCATGTTTAATGATATTGGTGATATTACTTTTTCTGGATTTTACTTGAGTTCAAAAGATAATCATGAAATCCATATTTTACAAAAAGACGTACATGTGTCAAATGAGTGTTTATGTATTCTTTGAACTTTTCTAAATTTGAAATAATTTGGGAAAGGTTCCAAAGTATCTCAAATGATTATTTTGGTTTCTATTATTTATTTTTAGAAACGGATTTAAATTTATTTCGAGATGTTTTTGGAAAGTTTGAAATGTTTTGGGAAATAGGAAAACAGGGGAAAAAAGAGGCTGAGCCAGGCGCACGGGAAGCGGCCCAGCCCAACAGCCGGCCCGCCTGGCCAGCCCAGGCCCACTGCGACGTCGCGCTGACGTTAGCAGTGGCCGGAGCTGCCGCGGCAACGGCGAGCTCGGCGCCGCCGCGTCCGAGCGAGCTAGGAAGCGGGGTGGGCGCGTCGGGCGCAGTGCGACGCGGGTACCTGCAGGTGGCGGCGCGGCCGCATATCGTGGCCGGAGCGTCGCCGGCGACGTCGAAACGCGGCGGCGGACAGCGCGGACTGCAGCGAAGATTACGGCGCGCCTGCGCCGTCTCGGCACGTGGAGCTCGGCGAGGAGGTGGAGGGCGCGACGGCGGAGCTCCCCGCATCCGTCGATCTGAGCGGGGAGGGCCGGAGCGGCGTGCTGGCGCGTCGGCGGCGCCGGCGACTTCGCTGTCGCGCGGGGAGAGAGAGAGAGGGAGGGAGAGGTTCTGCGGACCATTTTGCAGGAAAGTCCGTGGCTTTGTCGAAATTCGCAATTCGGTCCCTCGCCTCGCGTTTTCGTGGACTGCGGGTAAGTTTATGTGTTTGGGTGGGTTTTTTTTGCAAAAGCATCACGGAGATGCGCGTGGACCCTTGGATCGACGCCGGACGGTGCGGATCGTAGAACTATTCATTACTGTAGCATCTACAGTGCGCCGAGCGCTGAGAACTCGCAGATCGGACTGTCTTTCATATAGTTAGATATTTTGGCGGAATATGGGAAATACTCCAATGGAAGAGGAAATCGATATTTACTCAACGGTATGTCCAATGTTATTTCTTGAACTAAATATTTGTTTGTCACTACTTTTTCATATAGTTGGATAATGGATTTTGCCTATACATCATAATCTGATGGAATACAATAGCAAATTTACTGACATGTGAACAATTCCAAAGGAATAATAAATGTATTAATTAGTCACTAATGATAAATTGTATATACTTTGGAATTGAAAATTATGTAATCGAACTCTGTTTGTGGAGGAACTTTTTTTTTGTCACTTACGATGAGAAGGAATTTTAATTTATAATTCTCTATCGGAATTTGTTGATTATGTATGCTATTTGGAAAAAGAAGAGTGAAATTATTGCTCAACGGAAAGGTTAGTGCAATATTGAATTTAACACAACGGTCTCATGTTCTATTAATTCCGTTGGAAGTTTTTTTTTACGTCTCACTTAAGTGGGTACAAGTTATAGTATATGATCAGACACACAACCTTACACACGCACACCACACTCACACCACTAGTTGTGAACCTAATCTAGACCTACAAACTAGACCCGACTTGTCTGCCAGGTACAAGATTTTTCCCCTCATGAAGCTCACAGGCGAGACCAGAGACACTTATTGAAGATGCGAAATACTGTTCCTAGTGAACAGTACCACGAACACTGTTCCTACTGAACAGTGCCATGAGCGTGAGACACCCGAAATTCGTCCACATAGGGGATCGAACCCGGGCAGGAGGAGCAGCCACCGCTGGCTCCTACCACTGGGCCAACGCCCAGTCCTCATTCCGTTGGAAGTTTGTTGTGAAGATAACTCCATAGGGAGGAATACTGATAATAGGAACACATGCTCGGAATTTATTATATATTGATGTTATTTACGACTTGGTCATACTCTACAAACATAATTACGCTTGTTAATTCTGGAATTATAAACTTTAAGTGGGAAGACTATCAGTTATGAATTTCTCTTCAATGTGACATTTGGTTTTACACTCCCATTAGAGGTTCATTTATTTTATCTCATTTACAACTTGGTCACATATCAAGGAACAGAATTAGTGGATTATTAATTCTGGAATTCTAAGTTTTAGTAGGAGGATTATGATACTTTATCAACACATATTTACGGTATTTTTGGAAACTCCTACTTGAGGTGGATATATTTATTTATTTCATGATTCACTTGATATGGTTATTAATATCTTTGACAATACAAGTCGGAGGGTTTTTGTTGTATTAACATCTCATACTGAAGTGAAAAATCAGTTCATCAAAGGATTACAAGGTTTGAAACTGATTGGTGGAGGAAGTACACGTCAGGAATATTAATTGAAACTAATGTGATGAGCATGGAATTATTCACCTATGTCTTATGTCATATACTCCATGGTTGAATGGAGGAATACAACTCTTGGTTATTCACTGGATTATGAAAGCATTACATACTACTATTTGTTGAGTAAGTCATTATTTATCACAGTCACTATTTATATTTTGTGAACTGGAAGGAAGTATTCTATTTATATTTTGGTAGTATGGAATTGGAATAATTGTTTACTACATAGCACACCAAGATTCTATTTTTAATGTTTGTATTCTAGTGGATCAAATGATATTTCATTTTTTGATCTGGAAAAGGGAAAATTGGTGGAAAGTAGGAATATGATATTTTCTCATGAAGGGTGTTCATTAATAGTCGCACCGAAATATGTGTGCTAAACTCAAAGGAAAACACCAAGTTACACTCCCAACACTAACAAGCTTAGGAAAAGTGGGAGGAATTAAATTGGGCCATCATATCTTGGCTACTATTGTGTGTTATTTGAGTAAGTTACTCTATATTTTAGAGGAAAAAAATACTAAACTTGTTGCTAATGTTAATTATGGGTGGAAACATTGCGGGGAGGAATAAACTCAATGATGAATAATAAAAGTTTGGGAACTTGTTATTTTACCAAACAAACGCATGCCTATAGGTTGTTATTGGATTTATTTACAAGGAAGTTTAATGCAACATTCTTAGTGGAAGTTACAATTCTAAGTTTGTTGTTTAATTCTTAACACAAAGGAAATATTTATACTTTGTGTAGACTCTAGAATTTAGAGGAGGTGTTGTTGTTTAATTATTTACACAAAGAAAGTGTTATACTTTGTGGAAACTCTGGAATTTAGAGGAGGTGAAAAAATGACAGTGTTTGCTAATTGAATTGATCAATTCATGTTTTTTGGAACAAGCTTCACATCAATGGAATATTAGGTCATACAGTTTTATTACCGATGGAAGATATTCATATACAAAGGTTAGTGTGAATTGTTTTGTGTTACCATTATATGTGCTAACTATGTTCTTATTGGTTTTAAAATATCACATTGATGGAAGTAAAAACTTGGTTTAGTTCTAACTTTCATATGAAAGGTGTGTCTAAAGCTTCCTGCATTTAGCAAAAACATACCCCTCGCGTCGCTCCCCCAGGCAGCGCCAGGGGAGAAACGCGTCGCCGCCAAGCCTCCCTCCCGTCCGGCGCCTTCCTGCCGCTGTCGTCGCCAGCTTCGTCCGCGGCGGTGGCGGCACCCCCTGCTGCCAAAAACGGCGGTCGGGGGGATGGTTCTTCGCCTCAGCGGGCGGCGACTGACCCGTGGGGGCGGCGGAGGTCGGGGGCGGAGGAAGCCAGGCCGGCGGGCCCGGGTAGAGGTCGCGGTGGCTGCAGGCGGCGGTGCGGGCGGTGGGGGCGCCGTCGCCTGCGGAGGTGGTGCCTGCGCGCCCGATGGGCTTTGGCGGGCCCGATCTGGGCTCGCCGGGCCTGCGCGTGGGCGCGCGGATGCGCGGCGCCAGACGGTGCGGGGCGTGGTGGCGGTGGCTGCTGGGCGGCGGTGCTGAGGCGGAGGTGGTGGGGGTTCCGGCGGGGCAGCAGGGCTGGCATCCCTCGCTGCTGTTCTTTGGCTCCTTGGGCAGCGGGGAAGCCGGGGCGGCGGCCCCGGTCCTGTTCGGCGGTGCAACGGCGTCCTCGGTGGCATGGGGTGCCGTCTGTGGACTTCGGCGTGCGGTGGTGCTCGGGTGGTCGGCAGCAGCGCCCCTGCAAGGCTTGATGCTCCTAGCGCTTCACGGCCGGGTCAAGATCCGGGCGAAAGTCCAGCACCGGCTTCGGTTTGTGCCGACGACGGCGACGCCTTTCGGGCGTCATTCTCCTTCTTGTTCGCATCGTCGAGGAGATTGATTCGGTCCGACGCATTGGTGGCAAGAGCTCCGGGTGAAAACCTAAACTCCTCGGAGTGGGCGGCGGTGACGAACGCGTCATTACCTTGTTGGAGGCGTCGCCTTGGTGCTATTGGCTCCCGCGGTGCGCTGGCTTCGCGTCGGCAAGGCGGGATGGCTCTGCGGTCGGGGGAAGCGGATGCCGGGGTGGCGACCCCGGACGGTGGTGGTTTTTTGAGGCGGCGGCCTCGGTCCCTTCTACAGCGACGGTCCTATGGGGCAGGGCCATCTCCTGGCAAGGTCTGGGTGGCGATCTGGTGCTGCACGGGTGAAAGGACAATGATGTCGCCTAGAGGGGGGGTGAATAGGTGATTAAAACTTTTCTGGTTTAGGCTTGCTAATTGCGGAATAAAACTAGGTGTTTAAATTAACAAGCCAACAACCTAAATAAACTAGGCTCACCTATGTGCACCAACAACTTATGCTAAGCAAGACAAGCAACAAGGTGATAGCAAAAAAATACTTCAAGCACGAAGGCTATCACAATGTAAAGTGCATAAGTAAAAAGCTCGGGTATAGAAATAACCGAAGCACGTGGAGACGAGGAAGTATTCCCGAGTTCCTCCTTGAAAGGGAGTACGTCTCGTTGGAGAGGTGTGAACCGACACAACGGTTCAACAACCACAAAGGTTTCACCCTCTTCTCCGATGAACCGCACCACAAAGGTTTGGTTCACCTTCCACTATCGGTATTCCTTCGAGGCGGAATCCGGAGCCTTTCAACAACAATCCGAGGCACAACCCACAAAGGGATTGGGGGCTCCCGAACGGCTTTCAACAACAATCCGAGGCACAACCCACAATGGGATTGGGGGCTCCCGAACGGCTTCAAGTGACCACACAAGGGTCCAACCACCACAAAGGCGTCTAGGGCCCGAAGACCCAAGAGTAACAAGTTCACAAGATTTCAACTTCCACGAATCCTCGTGGAGAGCACACCGATGCACCAAATGCAAAAGGCAAGAGCACAAGTGCTCAAGTCCTCCACTCTCAAATTCTAACAAAGCAATAAATGCTTATGGGGGAATAAGAGAGGAAGAACAAAGAGGAGAAGCACTCAAGAACTCCAAGAACTAGATCCCCTAGGTTCCCCTCACTTAGAGGAGATATTGATTGGTGGAAATGTAGATCTAGGTCTTCTCCTTCAATCCTCCAAAGATCAAAGAGTATGGTTGGAGGGATTGGGAGATATCAAGGAAATGAGCTTGCAACAATGGAAGAGAGAGAAAGCAAAGGTTGCTGGGCTCAGCTTGCTGGCTGGAGGAAGGTGGAGGGGTATTTATACCCCTCCCAGAAAAGTAGCCGTTGCAGCCAGATTCACACCGGAGTTTCCGGCCAAAGTGGCCGGAGACTCCGGCCTGCACCGGAAACTCCGGCCCCCTGGGGGCGGAAACTTCGGCCCCCACCAGGGGGTGAACCATTTCCAGACGAGAAAAGCACAGGCATAAACTCCGGCCCCTGGGACCGGAAACTCCGGCCTGGGGCGGATACTCCGGCCTATTGGGCCGGAAACTCTGGCCCCCACCAGGGGCTGAACAAGAAAACACTCTCCGAGGAAAACCAAGGACCGGAGACTCCGGTACAGAAGACCGGAGACTCCGGCCTGAAAGCAGTGAAACTGCAAAGCCTGAAATGCAATAACTTTCTCGTATGAACTCCAAATCAGGTGAATCCAATTGCGTTGGAAAGATAACGACGAGTGTTATCACACAGAAATATAGAGGGGATACCACACATGGGAAGGTGTGGACCCTAACTCGAAGGTGGACCGGTAATATTTCCAACACGAAAACGCAACAAGTTTTCAATAAGAAATCCGTTTTCGAAGAACTTGGGCTTGTCATGAAGATCACGACAAGCACCAAAACCCAACAAGGAGAAAAGCCAAATAAGAACCAAGAAAGATGATATGCCAAGTATGCAAAGGTATGAGCTCTCCACAAAGATGCGATCAAGTTACTCACTTGAGAACCCCTCTTGATAGTACGCCGTCTATCCTAAAACCCGGTCTCCCACTAACAACATGAGACCGGTAAAATAGAAAACCTATCAAGATCATACCTTTGCCTTGGGCATTCCACTTGAGCTCGATGATGACGATCTTGACTCTCTCAAGTTGGAACACCTTTCTTGATTGTGCTTGCTAGCACATGCTTGATGAAGACTTCTCCAAATGCTCCCCCATACTCCATTATGGGAAAGTCTCGCTAAGCTCCGTCTTCATGTCTCCTTTGCACTTCATCTTCTACACATGACCATTCTTCATATAAACCCTTAAATAGAGCATTGGTCATCATGCCATCTTCAAGAGTCCAACACATGAACTCCAATGGACAAGATCTATAAGAATATCTCAATGTAAACATTAGTCCATAAGGAGTGTCATTAATTACCAAAACCACACATGGGGGCAACCATGCACTTTCAACGGGTAGCAAGTGTGTCGGCCCGGCTGGTTCGGCTCCGGGCAATGCGGAGTTTGATCTGGTTGCTACGCCGGGGCGGCGGCCCCGGATTTGGCGCGACGTTGAGGTCTGCGGGCGATCGTCTTTAGCGAGGGTAGCAAGGGCTACGAGACGGTTGGGTCGCGCGGCGTTGTGGCTCGTGTGCGGCTTTGGTGCCGAGTGGTGTAATTCGGGGTGGCGGCCCCGGGGTTGGTAGCGTGTTTTGTGGCGTTCGGTGGACTAGCGTCGTGTGGGCGGCGGTCCCCTCGTCTGTGCGATTTTTTGGCCATGTTTTTCTCATAAACAGGGCATTTGTACGGTTTTTGGGCCCAGTTTTCCTTATAAACTGGGTCAATTCTTTCTTCTATACGAATTGCAGGAACGCCCTGCCCTCTTCGAGAGGTTACTCGAAAAAAAAACTTCCTGCATTTTGGGAGTGGAATTACATAGATAATATTTTGATATATTTTTCTATGGAAAAGTGCAAACCTGTCATGTACCTTTTGATTGAGAGAATGATACTCTGCGAGGAATTATATTTAAACTCGTGAGGAAAAAGGAAAAATAATTGTCATCCTCAGTTATTGCTATTTTGATTAGCACGGAAATAATTTGCTGAAATTATTAGCAAACGGAATATGAATCTTATTGAATTTTTTGAAATCACATAATGGACTTGTCGCGCAATGTCATGGAAATATGGATTACTCATTATTCATTGATGATCTCAACCTTCAACTACGTAGATATATTGACGCTATTTGTGATCTTGGTGAAAGGTAATCTATTTTATGTTATGTGTTAATATTTAGTTTTGTAAGTCTTTATGGTGTATAAAGGAAACATGATTTAATACTCGTTATTTATGAAATATGAATACTTTGATGCATCAAGCATTGAAGGAAGGTCTATGGCTAAGGAATTTTCTTTGTGAACTTAAGGTCTTGGAAAGGTGCATCATAACCTGTTACTTTGTGATAATTTGACTCCAAAAGTCACAAAGGTTTATATACAACGTGAGTGCACTGAAGGAAGGAATTAACGCCTAACCATGTAATAGCAAGTGGGAGATGTAGGAAATTGGGTCTTGCAACATTTTATATATTTATTACATTGTCCGAAATTAAACTTCAGTGTGGAAGCATCACGGAAATAATAGGAAATTAATGATGTGAAATTGTACTTAAGGAAATATACTTAAGAAAGCCGGTACGGCTATACTGGAACACTGTGTATATTAATATGCTGGAATTATACCCGGAAACAGTATAGAGCGGAATGCCAGGTTGTTCATAGGATTGGCTCCATGGATTGTTAAATCCTGCAAGTTTGATTTTGTATTCGAACTCGGCGCATGACTCACACATGCGTGCTGGAACCTAATTGTTTAATAGTAGTAGGCTCGGTTAATGGCTGTTAATGATAGTTGTTGGTTTAACAAGTCACGAGTCATATCTGGAAACAGATTGAGTTATCTGAAATTTAGAGTCTATATAAAGGTCCCACCCTTTAGCCTCAATATGCATTGTGAGCGGCACCCCGATAAGTCGGAGGAATAGAGGTAGGCCGAATTAGCTCCAACAATAATTTTCGTACACATTTTTGGTTAGTGCGAACGTGCCATGAAAGCGTAAGCATGGTAGCCGTCTTCTGCTTTCTAACACGTATTCCCTCTGCTATAACTACTCACTTTTTCGTTGACCTCCGTACGCTCAGGAGTCCATCTCAAAAAAAAAAAAACCTACCGGAGTCCTCCTCGCCGCCGCAATGCGCCGCTCCACCTCGCCGCCGCCGCGAGACGAAGGCGTCCCATGGGCCGCCGCCGTTTCCAATACCGCCCTCAGCCGCTACTCCTCCCTCCCCAAGAAGGGTAAGCCGCAGGGGCGCGAGTCCACGGTGCTCGCCGCCTTCCTGGTCTCCTCCCCGGAGGACCCGCTCGGCCCCTCCGTCCTCTCGCTCGCCACCGGCACCAAGTGCCTCGGAGCGTCCCTCCTCGGCCCCCGCGGCGACCTCGTCCACGAGGCACGACGCCCACGCCGAGGTCGTCGCCCGCCGCGCGCTCCTCCGCCTCATCTACGCCGAGATCGACGCCGACTGCCAGACGGGCGGTGGAGGATGAGGGATGGGCACCAGCTGCATCTCTACATCACCCAACTCCCCTGTATGTACCACGGCTTTTCCACGCTGTTCTTTCAGAGCTGAATTGATTATCCTGTGCGTTCCTCCTGATTATATCGTGTTGTCTGAACTGCTGCAGCAATGTCTTGGGATTTGTTAGCGCATACTATGGACAATTGATCTTGTTAATTGGTTTTGTGAATTGGTGCAGGTGGGGTCATGCCGGTGCCGCCGTCGCCCTTGGAGGTTCCAAGGGAGCAGCTGGATAATGTGGTTAATGGATGCAGTGGTATGCTTCTCTCTCATTCTTGGTGTACAGAAGAGCTGTAAGTTCATGCCCTGAGTCCTACTAGTATAACCTATAGATTTGGCAAACTGTCTGAATTGGCCCATGGCATGGTACAAGTTTTCAGGATCATTTAGTTTATCTATCGGATGTGTCGTTTTGTGTTGGTTTCGTGAATCCAAGTGCTCTCATTGGATGGAGCTGCGTAAGTGTGGTAGACTTAGCTACTTGACAACTTGATGTTAGTGACCACACTGACCCATGTGCAGGAGGTTTGCTAGTCTGCTAGACTTGTAATTGGAGCATCTAAGATGTTTTTATTGAATGCTTAGCCAGGGGTTCGAACTTTAGAACCTTTAGGTGTTGGCCTTCTATTTTTTTCCCCATGTTTCTAGATTACACACTTTCTAATTGACGTACTTTTTTGCGTATCAGATGTTGGTTTTGTTCAAAGGAAACCAGGACGTGGTGATACAACATTGTCGATGAGCTGTTTTGACAAGATTACTCGCTGGTGCGTCGTCAGAATTCAAGGTTTGTTTTGAAGAACCATTTGTAGATCCATACTGTGACTATATAAGATAACTTAATTAGATATGGGGCAGATCACTTTTAATGGTGATGATTTTTTCCGTTATATTGTTGCCCCATTGCTGATCATGAATTTTCCATTGGATACATTTTATTGGTTTTGTGCACATTGTTCTTCTACAGGCGCATTGCTGTCACACATCCTGGAACCCTTGTATTTGTCCACCATTATCATTGGACTGCCGCCTGATGGTGCACCTGAAGGGTTTTGTATTGAAAGTAACGTCGAGAAAGTTCTCTGCTCTCGTTTGTCCTCTCTATCCAGAAAATACCCTGGCTCTTTTAAATGGAACAAGGTTGGTTTTCATTTTCTCAAGCTCGGCAATAAGACAGAAGTTCTTTCATGAGTCATGTCAGTGGACCTTTTTATGCCTGCAGCCACTATTTTTTGAGGCACCTATTCCGCCGAAAGAGTTTCAGCAGACTTCGGGAGATATACCCCTTTGACATGCGGGTAGGTTAGCTATATGGTTTGTTGCCATTTGAACTCCTTTTCACTGAGTATCTATTGTATCTCTATGTATAAGTAAAAGCTTAGTTTGCCTTTTATCTTTATTAGGTACTCATTATGCTGGAATAAATCTGGTTTGCATGAAGTTGTTTTAGGAACAACTGGGAGAAAACAAGGTACATCTTCAAAGGCAGCATGTTTACCCTCCACTGAGTCATTGCTGTGCAAGTAAGGGGTAGTTTCCTTTCCCATTTTTCTAGCATCCTGATGTAAACATGTCATATAATCTGTGTTTCGATGGTAGGATAAGATTGGCAGAGGCCTTTATGTCACTTGAACATACATTAGTCACAAAATTGTGTTTGGAGTACTTGCACAAGCAATTTTCGTTCTGGCATACGTCTTTTCCGGTTGGAGCAGTTCTATTTTACTTTTATTTTTGTGAGGGGGTGTTCCTTTATGTTAGTAATTATGCTGGTGCTTTGGTCGTAAAGCTTAAGTTTATGGTTGAATTGAAGTATGATCTGTCTGCCTAGTTTATACTTTATGGTGTTAAAAAATGAATAAGGTTTATAGTTGAGAATTTTGAATATAAAATATAAAGGATAGACCCGGTGCATAGAGACTCCCACACAAGGTGGGGTCTGGGGAGGGATTATAGTAACCTAGTCTTACCCCTGCAAAGTGCAGTGCAAGGAGGCTGGTTCGAACCCAGGACCTCACCACTTCGCACAAGGTGGTTTGAATATAAAATATGTTTTGAAATAAATCATAGCACTTACAATTTGGTCTCATCTGGAGTACACAATCTAGTCCACAGATATTTATGCACATCACACAGCGGTGGATATCTTGAACAAACCAAAATAAAAAAATGATATAATCATTCATCATACTCGTACATTACATTATTATTATCTCAACATATTCAACTAGGACAAATCTTACTCATCAACTAAATACAAAATGTCCTACTCTTGGTCTAAATGTGATGTTTTAAGTTCGACCCATCCTATCTTCGACCTAAAATGCAAATTGCAACACTTGGGAGATTTTTTCTTTTACGAAACGTAATATAACTTATCAGAAATGCACGGTGTTGTAAAGAGATAAGATGAATGCAACCAACACTTTTTTCGCCAATACCAAATATGCATCGTAAAAAAATTGGTACTTAAGAAAAAGTAAATTAAAACACGGTGATAGAATTAATAATTAATTAATGCACCTTTCATACATGATATTACTCCTCTAATATTATTTAAGATTTTTTACTTGTTTTAATAAAGAGCTTGTTTTATATTTTAACATGCACAAACTTAAGAACTAAACCACTACACCAAATGAAAAATGGGTTAATAACAAGAAAAAATAACACTTGATTGGATAAAAGAACATTTAATTGGATAAAAGTACAAGTTTATGAAATATGGTCACATTGAGCGTTTTTCAGTGATATATATGTAAGCCAAGATTCCAGGTCAAAACTTACAAGGTGTTCTTTCATGTACATAAAAAACTCCTGTAAGTACGCCAAATAAGTATGAAAAAAAACCTTGGAAGTTTTGACCTGGATTGGCTTAGATATATATCACCCAAAAACGCTCAGTATGACCATATTTCATAAACTTTAATGTTATCCAATTAAATGTTTTTTAATCCAATCAAGTGTTATTTTTCTTGTTACTAACCCATTTTCCATTTGGTGTATTGGTTTAATTCTTGAGTTTGTGCATGTTGAAATATAAAACAAGCTCTTTATTAGAACATTTAATTGGATAAAAGTACAAGTTTATGAAATATGGTCACATTGAGCGTTTTTCAGTGATATATATCTAAGCCAATCCAGGTTAAAACTTCCAAGATCACCCAAAAACGCTCAGTATGACCATATTTCATAAACTTTAATTTTGTCCAATTAAATGTTTTTTTATCCAATCAAGTGTTATTTTTCTTGTTATTAACCCATTTTCCATTTGGTGTAGTGGTTTAGTTATTGAGTTTGTGCATGTTGAAATATAAAACAAGCTCTTTATTAAAACAAGTAAAAAATATTAAGTAATATTAGAGAAAAAAATAATGTATTAAAGGGTGCATTGATTAATTATTAATTCTATTACCGTATTTTAATTTACTGTTTCTCAAGTATCAGAATATTTTTACGAGTCATATTTGGGATTGGCGAAAAAAGTGTTGGTTGCATTCGTCTTCTCTCTTTACAATACCGTGCATTTTCGGTAAGTTCTATTGCGTTTGGGAAAGAAACAAAATCTCCCCAAGTGTTTGTATTTGAACTGCAATTTTCCTTTTAGGTCGACGTAAAATATGCCACATAGCCGTAAGGCTAGGATGGGTCGAACTTGAAACCTCACATTTTGACACAGATGAGTACATTTTTCATTTAGTTGATGAGTAAGATTTGTCCCAGTTGAATATGTTGAAATAATAATAATGCAATGTAAGAATATGATGAATGTTTATATATTTTTTCTATTTTGGTTTGTTCAAGATATCCGCTGCTACGTGATGTGTAGAAATATATGTGTACTAGATTGTCTACTCTAGACAAGACCAAATTGTAAGTGATATGATTTATTTCAAAACATATTTTATTTTGAAAATTCTCATATAACTATAAACCTTATTCATTTGAACAGATACTCTGTACTACGTTAGTAAGCAGGAGAGTTTCTAGGTTCAGTCTAGTCTTTCTGCTTTGTTTTATGGGCTCCGAGAACTTTGAGCTGAAGTTGTTTTGATCTGTTATCAACCTTTATTAGATCATACTTAGCTTGTAACAGTGCCTGAAGTTCTGAAGTTACATGAAGCAGTATTCAGTTATTATAATACAGTACCCTTCATGTCTGACCAAAATTAGTCTAGGACTTAATCTCACTGCACTCTCCAGGACTCTGTGCATGTTAAGATACTGAATAGCAGTTGTCAGCTCGTCTCTTCCCAATCCTGTAGAGGTAGATTCGCAGAACTGAGAGTAACTTAGCAATCAGAACTGACAGCTGAGCTGGAGTTTCTGGGCGATTTTCCATTCGGTGTCCTTCATTCTGGCAGCATGTGGCGTGTAGCCGACCATGGCTTCATTGCCATCATCAAGATCTTGCATTATCAGGCCTAACTTTTCAAGATTGCTGTAGTTTCTTTCTGCTGGTTCAAACTTGTTACACGCACACTGTGCTATCACTACATCCAGGATTCCATACACTGATTGATGATACACATGGCACACTGCCGCTGCACCCGCGGGTCAACAATGTTAGCCAACTTTGGTTGCCACAATTTTTGTGAAAGTAGTTCAGTATCCTGTACCCCACTGCTAGCATCAGTATAGTTTGGGGGCGTCAAGATCGACCGTGGAGTGCAGTGCGTGCTCAGTACGGGTAACTGCTCTCAACATAGTAACGGAATGGTAGTAGCTGCTAACAAACAAGACCTATTATCCAGGCCTATTATAGATCACTAAAAACGACGACTAACCATCTTGCGTGACTACATAATATGCTTGCTATTCATAGTTAGAAAAGGAAAACGCGTCATGCTATTGCTAACTACTACGACTTCGACGAGAGAGACAGATAGCGAGAGTTAACTGTTGAGCTGGATCAAATGCAACCAACCGATTGCTTGTGTGCTTTGCTTGGTGTAGAACTTCCGGTTGGCCCCAAAAGACATATGCAGACTTGCCTATGCAGTGATGAACTGAACAATAGATTTCTGAAATGAAACAATAATGTGCAGACTTATAATCGACAAAGATATGTGGCCTTGGCACTTCTCCATCTGTTCTATGAGCAATGATCTAATGAGCAGCTATCAATATCATTCAGTAGCTGATAGCCCTCTCTCAACATAACAACACACCAAACTGTCCACTCCTGTCCTCGCTCCAGTCCTTGAGCAACTGACAACACATCAAGCCAACAAGTATATCTGATTCTGGCTCCAGTACTCCACTGTTCTGTTTCTTCCAGCATATTTTTCTTTCTTTGTTGGAGCTGAACAAACAAACTGCAAGGAGGAAAAAGTTGCAAGAGATCTTGAGATTTCTTCTTTGTTTCTTTGTTTGGCTTCACTTGCAAGTCAAGGGAATGGGTCAGTGCCAGTTGGAGCCTCCCATTGTGGGATTTGTGGTGCAGTAAGCATTGAGTAGAGAGAACTTTTGTATTGCTTAGGATCTCCTCAAAGAAAGATGTACTTGCTTAAGCCTCACACCACTGTTCTGTTCTACACTACCACTTCACCCGCCATACTGTCGCGAGATATAAAGTAGAAAGACGTGGATTTGCCACAAATTTTTTTTCTTTATGTTGATACATGAGAGATTGCCACTGTCAAAGAAAAAAGATTGTGGCTTGTGGAGTCTGTTCAATTTGCCTATAAACAAACCAGACAAAGCCAATAATAGGCTTGTGTTTTAGGAACTAGCGCAACTGTTTAACAGTCCAAATTCTCCAGAATCTATGCATGCAGTGTCAGGGCAGATGGCTGCAATTATCCAACACAAATGACAAAGCATCAAAAGGCCTTCTCCTCTCCTTTGTTTATTTCGTCACAGCACCTCATCTCCCTTTCCCATTAACTAACTACCAGCCACTTTACTGGGCATCTGCTTCCTGGATCATTGCTAAGTACCACACTTTTGTCCTCTAAAACGCTTTTTCTGGTGCAGATCTAATCATGCTTAGCAGAAGCAACAGGTGTTGGGATTGGAAGAAAGGATAGAAGAGAGGCTGCCTATGGGACCATCTGTTGATGATTATTTGCCGAAATCAACATCAGAGAGAGGGAAAGATGGAGGTAGAAGGGAGACCAGAAAGGCCTGGCCCCCGAGTGAAGCACATGCACTGCTTTGAACACCACAAGACATGCTTTGCTTATGGTATGATGAGCATAGTTCCACCCTCACTTGAAAATGGGTCCTAACTAGTACCAGTGTTTATTTTTGAACAAGACTAGTACCAGTGGAGTGCCCTGTTTTCAGCCACTGGGATCTTTAGTAGGTGTGCCATCATCCTCTAGGCTGGGACAAGGACCCCACCCTGAAGGAAAATCTGACATTTCTACAGCTGAAAAATGGAAATTGGTCCTCTAATAAAAACGTTACTACCCTTTTGCAGAAAGGGAGATTCATGTTTTGGGCTTTGCTTGGATTATGGATTCAGGAAAGATGGTAGGCCGATGCGCAACACTATATACTGTATCTATCTTGGTGCTCACTGCAATGATATTGTTACCTACATTCACATGTATGGGTAGTGCCCATCCTCTGAGGGAAAATGTCTTCTTTTTTCCCTGTGTTTTCTCTATGCAAAGCACATTTAACAAAGTGTGGAGCCCCCACAGCACGAGTACTAATCCACTCTAATGTGCTGCGAGAAATCAAGGAGGCAGCCATCTTGGAGCCAGTTTTGCTTAGAGATCACTCAAAGCTTATGCCACACATTCTCACACACAACAGAATTACACAAACATGGCATGGAGTGGTGGTCAGTGTGACTGACTGGGGCCACCTCTTGCTGCATAGCCAAGTTGCAGAAGCACGAGTAGAGTGGATGCCAGTTCTGCCTAGCTTCCTTCCGTTAAAACTCAGACAAACTTATTACAAATACGGTCTGTAATTGTAATCCACGTTAAATGAAGACCGGCAATGGCGTGGAATGGATCCAGGTGGGGATTTGGTTGATCCCCGTCATTCACCTAATCCCCACTAACCCCTATTAACCCCTTCCACATATTCCCCTGTATATTTCAGCCGTTCGTTTAATCCAGTACAGCCATCTTTGGCTCCTTGGCTCGCTCTCGTGTCATGGAAATTATTCCACAGGTCGGATGAGGATAATTTTTTTTCGACCGAGTCAGTATAAAACGGACGGGATTTAGTGGGCCAGAATCCCACCGGGGAGTAAACAAAGACCTTAAGTTAGCTGGGCTGGAAATTTTACCTCGCCGGGCTGGAAAACCAGGATTGGGCCACAATCCAGAACAATCCATGCCTCCGAAGGATTAAACGAACGAGGCCTTAAACGTCTCCACTTCTGTCGTCTCCTCAACTCCTTGCTCGACTCCCCCGTGCCACCGTCGGCCACTACCGCGCCGCCTCCGTGCCCCGTCTCCCTCGAGCCGCCGCCCCAGGCTTCCCTCTAACCTCCCCCTCTTCTCCGCGACGACGAACCCCCACCGCACCGCACCCCGAAGTTACGTTGTTTCCTCTCCTCCGTCCGCGACGCCACAGCCAGCCGCATCATCCCCGTCTACGGCGAGGTTGTCGCCCTCTTCTTCATCTTCTCCCTCAACCAGGACTGCGCTCAACTCCGGTCGTCGCCCCGGTTCATCTCTCTGACCACCGTTCTCGTAACGGTCAGGCCCAGTGCTCCGCAGGTACGCGTTGCGCTACGAACATGCCCAACGAACGTCAAATAGGGTTCACCCATGTAGAGATTCGCATCCGGCCGCCACGTGATATTTCTATATGGCGCTTAAAGCGTCCGTTACTGGAGCTACGCCCAAGCACGGCTGTGGAGTGGGCAGTGGGGTATCTTTTGTTTACTGTTTTCTTGTTTTTCTTTTTTCTTTCTACTTTTTTGTTTTTATTACATTTTCTACTTGCTTTTTTGTGTTATCTATTTTCGATTACTTTATAAAATACTATGTGAACGTTTTTGAGCCCGTGAACATTTTTTTAAACCCGTGAAAAATTACATTGAACTACCTAAACAATTTTTAAACCCATGAATAACGATTTTTAAACAATTTTCAAACTCAACAACTGCCTCTAGCCCTGTACCATTGTTGCTGCTTCTTCAGTAGCAATCTCTTCTACCATTGGAAAATTTTCAGTTGATGCTTCCGCTTTTATCTCAACATCGTCTTCTACAGCTATTGTGCCCGTTTGCCACAGGAACTGGCTCATCTGTCTGCATGACAATTTCTTCATTATGAGCAGTCTCAACTCCTCTTGTGGTCGTGTTGCTGCTATTGTAGTTGTTGAGTCAACTCAACATCTCTCATGACGAATCTTGTCAGAATCAAAATCCGGATCAATTCCATGTTTTGTTTACAGATCACGGGATCAAGATGTCTTAGGATAAGTTCCTGCTTAATAATCCTGTATGTGATCTTGATGCGTACAGTGGCACAATCGTATGATATTACGAAGCAAAACACGAACCTTATAAGTAGCAGTTAGCTACTGGTCTCGATAGGACAGGGTACTTAACGGCATGTAAGTTTTGTCCTTGGCACACAATAATTTGAAATCAGGAAGATCCAATAACCAGCTACAACGTATTGGAAAATGTACCCTGACACGAGCATGTAAAGCAGGAATACTGACTAAAGCTGAACACGTGGTAATGTAACCCATTGGTCTTCAAGGCATTTCCTTTCACAGCATTACAAATGTACTCCATATTTTGCTTCTCTACTTTGTTCAAGAGAAATATGAATGGCTACGCATCAGCACAAAATATACCAGAAACTGAAAGGGCAAAGGGGGAATATATAGAACTGCAACATACAGAGACTGAAGAATATAAAACTGTTGCTGGATGCTCTCGCAGTCAGAATTATTTTGTGTGCTCAAAATTCTATAATTGTAGCAAACACAAACCTTGAATATGATTAAAACAAACAGGTAGTGAACAAACTTGCTAATACGAAAACCAGTAATCCCTCATCAATTGTTGACTTGCGATCGAATCAAAATTTGCTGCCGAAAAATATTCATAGCTGGACCTTTGGAGGGATATGATTCACTTGCTCTCAGAGTCATACAGTTCCGATCTGAAAGAATATCAACGATAACCACATGAGCTTATCCTGGTGAAGAAACTATATATGTGAACTTTGAAATAACAGTACCGGTTCAGAAATCAGAGCAACTAGCAAAAATCAAGAACTGGATTCGTGCATGATCAAAAGATCCAGTACAGTGGAGATAGCTACTAGCAGAATGACTGTAACCAGTTTGGACAAGCAAGAACCAAAAAGAAGGCCAAGGACGACATTTTCAGACAAGAAATAATAAATACCTGATACACATCATTTTTCAAGAACCATGACCATAATTGTTGCTTAGAGCAAAACTCTTTTCTACCATATGTATGGTATAACAAAGACTCTGACACCAAAATTAGAGCCTGTATGTATGTAACTATATTGGGATCATTTCATAGCACAAGAGGGTGGATTAGAAGAGTAGTTCATGCACTTGTTTAGTGCACATATTTTATCAGTAAGATCACTCATATTTTAAGATATTCACTTGCATCTCCAGTAAATAATTATGACAGGGATGGGAATTAGAATCTCGGTTGATTTACCCATGTCTAACATGCCATATGTGAACATAGGTCTTTGTCGAATACACTGCAAGATTAAATTTCAACACTCTGTACAAATACATGACACATATATACATTCCTAGCTTTCATGCAATCACACAAGCTATGATTAACACTTGCTTGAAGTGTAACGAGAGTTCTGGTGTACTGCAATTATCTAAGGTGGGCATCAGTATTCAGTCATGAATGTCAGCATAACGTCACTCAGTGAAAACACTTCGAAAAAAAACAAAAGACAATTATGATCATAGAAAACTAGTATTATAGAAGATTATCAAGCTCATGTTCATTACATAACTCATGCTTCATATGCATTATGCTTAATCAGTCATTGTTGGTTAAGACCTACAATCATTCTGTTTTAGTTGTCGTTAGTTGTGTAGAAATATTTGCACTAGATTAGCTCTCTGTCTGCATCAAGTAAAGCGGGACAGAGGGAGTACTATGTATATATACGGTGCGAATGATGCAGTTTCTTAGCAAACACCAAACAGACAAATGCAGATGCCCACAACATTTTCTATATCAAGACATAGATATCAACACATTGCATAATTATCATAAGCACATGTTACACGCTGCTGAACGTTCTAAACTTCTAATTGCTTCCAATCCATGGCACATCCTTACGAAACTACAGTTTTTCTCACTGATATCGACTAGGCATGGACACATCCGTAGTCAGAACACACATGGACCAGCAAATAAAACCACCAAGAGAACAATCACTGCAGACGGCAATGCTCACCCCTATCACAGACAAATAACATACGGACAGAGTACGCACATGAGGTAGGTGCCATGGACGAATGCGCCGGCGAGGACGCCGTAGAATAGGCGGTCCCTCCACACCGGGTTGTGCCGCATCCCGATCCTGACTGTTTCCCACAAGGACCAAACAACAACCCTAGTTAGCAACACGATCTGAAAAAGGAATTACGGCACGGGAACTGAGGGAACGGGAAGAGGGGATGCGTACTGAGGGGCAGAACGGGGGCGTAGATGAGTGGCAGCAGCATCAGCAACGGCGGCTTCCTCTGCGGCGGCGGCGGGCGCCTCGCCAACGTATCGCTGCTCGGAGAACACACGGATACATGAGATCGATCAGTGCGCAGGTGAACGAGTGATTGAGGGAATGGGAATCGGAGGACTTACTCGAATTGCGACGAGGAGGAGGAGGAAGAGGCCATGATCGGGGTCGGGAGAAAATCGAATCGAGTCGAGCCGGAGGGGATGGGGGTTTTGCTTTCCTCTGTTCGGCGCCGCTGGTTTTGGGACTCCGCGGTTTCTATTGGCGCCGGTCCAGCGGCCGTGTTATTACGTCAGACCAGCACCGTTAACGCAAAATAAGGTTTACGTCTTCCGGATGCGCTTACGTATACCACGATAAATCGTTTCCTAGGTCGGCTCGGCCCGCTGGTTCCAGTTTCGACACTAGTCCTCACCGGCTTAGATCGGCGGCGGCGATGATGCTAAGGGCGGCGCGAAAGGCGGGGCCGCTTCTCCGGCTCTCCAGAACCGGCGCTGTCGGCGAGAGGATACGCGGTGGCGTTCCATCCACGCCCGCGGTGTTCACCCGCGGCTTCCTGGACTTCTTCAAGGTAAGCTTCCTGGGTCGTCTCCTCCCTCTTCCACCTGCTCCTCTCCGCAACTGCAATCCATTAGGGCGTTTAATCACATGGTTTTCGCGCATGGTTGATCAGACGGGGGACAAGGAGGCTACCGAGAAGAAGGCGAAGGCGAGGCCAGGCTGTAAGGCTCTTCTCCCCCTGTCAATCCTACTGGTTACTGTGCGGGTGCATTGTGTGATGATTAACTTCTGAACCTATGGTTGATTGGTCAAGTGCAGTTCGGATGAGTTGCGCAGAGGGTACTTCGATGACATCTCCGAGATCCGTAAGAACGACGGCAAGGTATATGTCATCGGTAATTTGGTATTCAGTGTGCTAGTTGACTATTAACTGCTGATGAGGTTGGATGATCGGTGACCTGGGTCCTCACGTAGTAATCGTAATGAAAAATGGTGTAGATTGCGGTGGCGAATAAGGTCATCATACCAGTGGACGATGCTGTGAAGTTCCCTGATCTTGCTTTGGAGTCCCCTGTTGGCGGTGCATTGCGGCTACCGCTTGTCGTGTCTCCTCCGGGAATAGTAGCCCTGAGGCTGCTGGTACGGTGGTTCCTGAGGCATCACTGGTGTGCCTTTCCTTTCGTGCAAGCTCACAGGTATGAATCCCCATTCCTATCTTCTTTTCCAGATCCATTTTTTACATTGAGCAGACATTTCGTGATTGATGTACTTGTACATATTCCATACTTACATTTGGTAAAAAATATGTATGACTACCTGGTGAACCTGGATGGTGCTTCCAGCTTTAATAAAAAACAGTTCCCTTTTAGAAGTTATAAAACAACGTAGCCATCGTCATGTTTTGGAAATAACGTTATTCACTGCTTCAACTATTTCACACGTTTCCTGAATGGTACTATTTCACACCTTTTATTAGAAGATCTCAACGACTTCAAATTTAGCACATGTCTTTGGGTTGCAGTCAAGCATCTCAAAAGAAAATGGACCTTACCTTAACAAAACCTTTTGTCCCAAACAAGTTGGGGTAGGCTAGATATGAAACCCTGTCACGAGGACTTCTCAGGAGGTCACCCATCCTGGTACTACTCTCGCCCAAATGGGTTTCATATCCATGGGACTGGCTAGTTTTTACGTTGGCTCGTCAAGCCTATCACAACCCTTAGATATGACAAAAGGAAGAATAAATTATGACCATTGAGTATGACAAGTGCATGACTTCATATTTTCACTTGCCAGATGCAAATTAAAAGAGAAATGTTGTTAGATGATGGCCATTGAGCATGACAAGTGCATAACAAAATGTTGTTAGATGTTATACGTCCAGCATGGTATTTGGACAATAACCGATTGAGTGCTGTTATTTGTGGCTGCTTATGGTTTCACAAGTTCAGTGGTAGATGAGCCCATATGTGACGTATACTACCATGGTTTTTGAGTCGCCGTATAGTCGCCGATTAGTCGCCGACTAATCGCCAAGTCGTCGCGGCGTGGCTGGGTCGCGCAGGCGACTTGACTCACGGAGCAAGTCGCGCCACGTCACTGGCTCGACGGCGATTTGCTGCGACTATACAGCGACTTTTGCCTGAGGATTTCAGCGACTTACGTGGAGCAGGGACACGGGAGCAGGGACACGGGAGGAGGAGGTGCTGGCGGCGACGGACGGTGGCCGGAGGTCGACGCACGGCTCGGGGCAGAGCTTGGCGATGGCGCGGCTCATGGAGCTCGAGGATGGAGCGGGGATGGCGAGCGCCGGAGAGAGGAAGACGGGAAGCAGAGGCCGGCGGCGAGGGGAGAGGCTGGGAGGATTCACGCGTGCTTTCTGGCGGCGCTGGGAGGCTGGGAGGATTCACGCTGTTTGCTTTCTGGCGGCGCTGGGAGGATTCACGTGCTGGTTAGTGACTAGGGTTAGTGCTGGGCCTGGCCTGTCTGCTGGGCCAGTGCTGGGCCTGGCCTGGATGAAAAAATGCTGCTGGGAGCTGGGCTCGGGGGTGACAGGCCAACTTTGGCATGTACTGTAGCAGGGTGACTCGGGGCGACTATACGCGCTGAGTCGTTGACTCAAGTCGGCAAGTCACGAGCCGCAGCCTCGGCGACTCGACTCGACTCGGCGACTCAAATATCATGTATACTACCCTAATAATGTTTGAGCTCAGCCTATAGTTCACTTGGGCCTCTAGCATTTCCTGAGCCAAGCCAGTCTTAAGCTCGTCCAGAAATGGTGCGTGACATGTGCTCCATTTCCACGGTCATGTTGCCTGTGCTTTGTTTGTGTATTAATGCGCACATGGTTCACTGATAACTGATAAGTACCATCGATCCATACACTTCAGATAAGTTTGTACCTGCTGGTTTTTCCTTCTGTTTTTTGTGCCTTGAAAAGGATAACTTCATCTTACAAAACTGTTTATGCCCTATCTTTGTTCCAGTATGGTAAACTGGTAATTGCTGGTTATTACTCCCTCCGTTCCGTTGAGTAAGGCGTAATATTTTTTCCAGTTTTTCACCACAAAGTAAGGCGCGGGTGCGTGAAACTAGCTAACTTTCCAACTATGTCCCTCCCTCTGGTTACCCACTTCCTAAAAAATCGTGAGTCAGTTATGGCCAGCAAGAAAACGATTGGAAGAGAGAGGCAGGACGTGGGATCGAAGGAGTTAAGGCGGCGAACGTGTGGGCTGTTTACGATAAACGAGGCGTCCAGCTAGGAGAGAAAAATTATTTGCGGATGCCGTTTTCTCAGGCTGGTGCCAATGCGGGTATCTTAGCACAATTTCATATGCAAAACCCTGTATCTTAGCACAATTTCATATGCAAAACCCTGACGTGTCGCCCTAGTCAATGAAGAAAGAGAGGATTGCTTTATATAGCTAGAGAACCGGCTCTTAGTAGCAAACCCGAGGATGAATAAATGCATATTTGATCCCGTGCGCTTACGCCAAATCTTGCACATCGCCTCTTTACCGTTCCCTGTGGAGTTTTCATGAGGTTCATTTGGCCATAGAATAACTAGGTCACAAATTGATCCAATATACAATTACGTAGACACGACATCAAGATACGCCCCATTGGGGCGGTCGTAGTTTACACACCAGTTTCTTAGCATGTTACGGCACTTAAAACCGACGCATTGGGAGCGGCCTCAGGGTCAAGATTGGAAACTTTTCTTGCCGCTTATCCTTTCTTAATCGCCGCGCCAAATCATGCACGCCTTTTCCAACGGAACGGATGGAGTATATATAATTATATATTTATTATTAGTAACTAATAATGTATATCTACTGAAATAACTGCTGAGCCTAATGTAGTATGGAAATCACAACATTCAGCTCACTCATGAAATATTTCCAAAAGCTGCATGTACTTATCTTGTATCTATTCATGCCATATATTACCCAACACATGCATGTTTCCTCATCCTGCAATCCTCTCATGTACGAATAATACGTATGCCAACAAATCCACTGTTGCATTGTCACCAAGCCACAAATATGTGTAGCCTCTCATTAAATCTGTTACATGTCTCCATTGTTACAAATTACATTGTCAAGATCCCAAAGTACAGACAACAACAGTCAGTTGCTCCTAGTTGAATTATCGGCAGATGCATGACACACAACTGCAACTTCTTCCGTTTGATCTACCCAAACAGCTATTTGCAGGCAGTTAAGACGAATCCATCAAGGATTTAGTGTAACCTACTCGTCTAGAAGTCATGCTTGGCATATTGAGCTCTGGTTACATGCTCTTTTTTACCATTTGCCACATCGATATATGTTTTTGAAGTGAATATGTGAGATGTCCAATTGGTGTTTCAGTAGCTAACTTAATATGATTTTTCTTCAACAGAAAATGGTAGAGTCGTGGAGTCTACCTTTTCTCGATGCATTTGGTGCTGCTGGAAAAGTTCAAGCGTATGAGGTATTCTTTCGTAATTATTCTCAGTTTGTTGTACAGTCCAAAGTATCATTGTGATGTAAAGCCATGCAAATTTTCACTGACCAATTTTATTTCAACGGTACATGATGCTTCAGTTGTTGTTCTTTATCTTGAGACAAATGGTTAATTAACAGTTTGTGGATTGAGAGAAATTATCCACCCTTTCCTTTGGAACTGTCTTGAATGGCAAACGTGTTCTCTCTTTTGTGTGTGTGCGTGCGTGCGTGTGCGTGTGTGTGTGCACGCGTCCATGTGTCATTGTGTGAGGAAGTCTGCTCTATAGTTTATAATGCACATGACTTGTTTTGTGTTACTGCCTTTCTTGTTATTTGATCTCTATTACCTGGAGAGTCAGATGTGCTCATGTAGTCATTTTATATTATTGCATCACAGTGGCTGCTAGAAGACTCTTGTCACAAGCATTTGTTAACATAATCTGTTGGCTATAATTAACTTAAGAGCTTATGATTGCACTGAAGAAAAACGCCTTACATCATGCCTGACTGCTAGCTGAAGGAAACATTACGTTTCAGGTATCATTTATAGATTCATGGCTGTTGTCATCAAGTCTCGTGAGGCGTGCATTTCTCAAGGTGATGAGGAAATCGAACAATCCGCAAAGACACGCTGTCTATGCCTTTGGAGACCACTATGACTTCAGGAAGCAGCTTCAGATTGTAAACCTTCTTACCGGGTAAAGTTTCTCCCATCCCTTAAATCATTCAGTAAACTAGAAGCAGAGGTCCTGCTTATGACTAAGGTAGCTCAACTCCGGTCCTGCAGGTACATATACCTGGTTGATCGCCTGGGGAGGATAAGATGGCAAGGCTTTGGACATGCGTCGCAGGAAGAGTTGTCGTCGCTAAAAGCGTGTACCTCCATCTGGTTAGATGAAAAATAAAATTAGACGACCTCTGAGATATTTGACATTTGTGGAAGAATTTGTTTCTTCATCGCGGTTTCTGGGCTGTTTTTATTCTTTCGTGCATGTTAACGAGTGACAGTTCCTCTCTGACAGATAGGCAAGATAGCACGTATGGCATATGGATTGGCAGCCTTGTTTCGTGCCATCAGTCACATTGTGTAACAGCGTGGATTGTCTGCACCTGAAATAGCCAAACTCAAATATTCGCTTTCTGCGATCAATCAGTGAAGTTGCTTGGATATTGCATCTCCTGCATTGAGAATAGTTGGGTAAAATGACAGAAATGTACCCCAATCAACACACCTTGTCTTTTCGAAGCAGAGGCAGGTTGCTGACTTGCTGGAACCCTGGAACCAACCAACACGGCTGCTTTGGCTCAGGCTTGTAGACATGTCTTTGTTTCGCAAGGCTCGGTATTTTTAGGCTTGTAACTGGAACCGATTTTCAGGGGAACAACGATGGTGTTACTAAACGTTATTCTGTTGGTTTCTAGTATATCTTTAATATTAATATTGAAGGCATCCCCGCGACATGGATATTGCGACAGTCACGGGCGAGGCGGATATTGCGATAGTCACTAGCGAGGCTAGCTTGCGCGCGCGAGCGCTCGCTTGGTTTCCGACAGCCTCGCACGCGCCCTTCCGATAGCAAAACGACAAGGATTTGGGGAAGAAGATGAACAGCGCACCCCGTCACCGTCGCTGGCCGAACCGCCTGCCTCCGCCCCCGCGACCGCCTCGCCCTGCTCAAATCACCCCCTCCGCCGGTCCGCCGCCGCCCTAGCCATCCCTCTAACCCCACCCTTCTTCTCCGGTGCCGGCGACCACACACCCCCGCACCCCACAAGTTAAGTTTCTTCTCGCCTCCACCGCCTCCGCCGCGGCCAGCCGCGGCTCCGGCGGTTCCGGCTCGGCCTGGCGCCGTCCAAATCGACGGAGTTTGGGCACGGGAGAGAGAAAGAAAGGAGGAGGAAGGAAGAGGATGGGGAAGAAGAGAACGTGGGTGGGACCCACCCACGACCAGCACGCTACGCGTGACGGCTCGCGCGTAAATAAGCCTTTCCGGATAGTCACAGTATGATCGTGGTGTCACAAGGACGCATCACCGAGCTACCTATTGCCAGTACATATACTTATTATTTATCGATGTCTAATGTTTATCCTATAAATACCATATGTTGCCCACCGAGGCAACATCTAGCCTAGACCTACGCATGGGCAAGCCTGGCCCGAAAGCCCGACGTCGGGCCGGGCTCGGACTTCACTTTTGCGCAACAAGCCTGACATGCAAAGACTGGAAAAGCCCTGTGGGGATTTTTAGCATTTTATAGAAAAATAGGTAGTATATTCTAAAAATGATCTATTTAATATATTTTATACAAAATAGGCGTTTTTTACATGCCTCGGGCCGGGCCGTGCTTGGGCTTGGCTTTTGTAAGTCAGGCTTTAACCAGCCTGGCCCAAAACCTGGCCCAGCCCGGCCCAAGGTTTGCCCAAGTTTAATCTAGCCACCACACTGTTCCATCTTTTGCCACATGAAAATTCCTTGGTCTTGTTTGAGTTACCCAACGGATGAATGGGGTGGAACCTAGGATGGTCTCCACTATGCTCTGCCACTTCACCAGGTCATTTGTCATGTGGCATAGTAGAGGCTGAGCCTCTGTTAATATTGTTGGAGGACCCGTGGACGAGGGCTTCAAATTCAACATGGCTAGTACCAATTTTTTGTGGTTATATGAGTCTCCCTTTGGAGCGACGGTGTAGTAGATGACATGATGGACCAACATATTTGATGGTTCACACAGAGCGGAAAGACAAGAGATTAGATTTAGCATATTGATGATATGTGTCCAAAAAGACAAAATTAACACTACAAAACAAGAAAAGTGAACATGTGAGGATCTAAAAAATATTAGCCGCCAAATATGGGTGAGAGCAGTCAATGTGAAGATGGAGAGGGATATGAGATGGTTAGTGGGCGCAACTTAGGAACGATCCATCAAAGCATTTTTCATATACAAAACATGTTCATAAGTTCTCAAAATAAATGACAACACACATCAATATTATATATACAACGATGAAGTATTTATCTCAAATAAGTTGAGATAGGGAGATAAACCAAACAGAAACATGTGGCAACAAAAGAGTGAAGAGAGAGAAAAGTACAAGACAATCCGGCAAACGGATTATTGATTTTCATGTAGTCCTATCAATTTTCAAATCTCTAAATACACTCCAATCTTTCAAGTCGTTTCTACTGCCTCTTCCCATGTAAACTTTGGTTGCCTCCTGACCCTCTTAGTATTTTATCTAATCTTTAGAATCCTACTATCCATTGGAGTTTCAAGAGGACTCACTTGGATCTATGATGAATTACCTCATTTTCAATTCGGTACCTTTCTTGTATGGCCGGATATCACCTTAGCATGAGTATCTTTGTGACACTCATTATTGTATGTGTTGATTTTTTATTGGACCAACATTCTGCTCCATTTAACATTACAGTTTGTTGCACCTTCATCCACCCTAACTAATAATTTGACTATGTGGCTAACAACCTAACACCATCGTTTTTTAGCATTAATCCCAAGTACCGAAAGGTGTTACTCATAGCTTTGTTTGTTTAGTCCTTCTAGATTAACATCTCCCTCCTCGCACCCAACACTACTAAACTTGCACCTCATATACTAGGCATTGGTTCTAACCAAGTTTGAAGCCCTTAAAATTTAAAGTATGTCTCCAAAGTTGTAGTTTCTTATTAGTGTGCATTGTACTTCATTCACTAAACACATCATTAGCAGTAAAGAGCATATTGTATCCTTTGTGACCTCATGAATCACTAAGGGAAAAATGAGGCCTTCTTCTTCTCCCTATATTTTTCCATAAGCTCGTGTATCAGGAAATTCGCCTATGTAGGCGAGCTCCCAGTCATAAAACCAAATTGTTTTTTATATCCATCACTCTTCTGAAGTGATCAATCACTCTCTATCAAAACTTCATAGTACGACTCATAAGCACAATTTCTTGGTAATTGCTTCTTCCACTTTATTCTTGAAGATATACACTCTTTCCACTTTTCATACATCTTGTTTGAAAGAAAAAAATATGATTGGGTGGCTTAGTTTAGCCATGGTATTTCCATGCTTTCGAGGCATCTCCACGCCTCAATAGGAATATTGCTCAAGGCTTTCTGTCTTTCATCTTTTTAGGTCCTCGTCAACTTCAAGCTCTAGGATCACCCACACGAACTGCTTATTAGTGTCACCAACCAAAGGAGTCATCTCTACAATATCTAAGCTCCCTAGGATTTGAGCTCCTAGGTTGAGCCACGTGGCAGCCTCTCATTTGTTCATGCTAAATACACCGGTGTACATCAAATTGAGGTCAAAATAATAATATCCGTTGGTTTAGTTGGACACACAAAATTTAGAGATTATTTTTTTAACAACCGCACACGAATCATGAGCCGCTCTTCACTTAGACCATCTACAATAGCTTATATATATTTTAGGGTTTAACTATTTTAGGACATATGAGGCAAAAAAAGTTTCTCCAACAGCTGTAATTGATGTAAATTTTGTTCAAATTTATTTCGAGCAGTCCAAAAAAATACCTTATGCTGCAAAATACAACACTTGGGTTGCTGCTAAACAGAAAAAGGGCAACGTGGGCACGCCAACTGCTAATTGAAAGTTTCATGTCGGCCTCCCGCCTCTTCTCTGGTGACCGCGCTGCCTCCTCTCCCATCGCTTTAGCCTCGAACTGGCCGCTCCGTCACAACTTATGCTGATTTGGCCGTGAATTCACCACCTTTGATCGAAGGCATAGTAGGGATTTGACCTTGAGGGTTGTCGTTGCTCTTCTCCCCACGCGGCAACCATCGCTTCCTGGTTGTCCATAGCTTCAGCCGACGAGCCACCGGAGCAACCCTCCTCTCCTCCCCTCCTAACCGTGCCTCCTCCTTCCCTACAAGCATGCACACACGCACGAGCGGCGCATGCAAGCTCTACCTCCGGCTGTACCTCGACTAACCCCCGCCTCACTAAGACTCCTCTGCCTCCATACACCAGGCGCAGGTCTCGCCTCGTTCAAAGATTAAGAAATTCAAAGTTGTTACTTTTGCATTATATGAGTTATATTGCAGATACCTGGCCACCTACAATAGTTGCATGTAAAAAGGTTATGCAAAATACAACACTTGGGTTGCTGTTATATGGAAAAAGGGCAACGTGTGCACGCCAACTGGTAATTGAAAGTTTGATGTTACCCTCCCGCCTCTTCTCTGGTGACCGCACTGCCTCCTTTCCCATCGCTTTGGCCTCGAACTTGCCGCTCTGTCACAACTCTTGTCGATTTGGTCGTGAATTCATCACCTTTGATCGAAGGAACAATAGGTATTCGACCTTTAGGGTTGTCGTTGCTCTCCTCCCCACGTGGCCACCATCGCTTCCTGGTTGTCCATAGCTTCAGCCGACGAGCCAACCGAGCAACCCTCCTCTCCACCCCTCCTCACTGTGCTTCCTCCTTCCCTACAAGCACGCGCACGAGCGACACATGTAAGCTCTGCCTCTGGCTGCACCTCGACCAACCCCCGCCTCGCTAAGACTCCTCTGCCTCCATGTACCAGGCGCAGGGCTCGCCTCGAACGGAGATTAAAAAATTAATAGCTGATACTTGTGCATTATATGGTTTATACTTCTGATACCTGGCCACTTACAATAGTTGCCTATAAAAAGACCCATCGCTTTGGCCTCGAACTTGCCGCTCCGTCACAACTCTTATCGATTTGGCCGTGAATTCAGCACCTTTGATCGAAGGAACAGTAGAGATTCGACCTTTAGGGTTGCCGTTGCTCTCCTCCCTACGCGGCCACCATCGCTTCCTGGTTGTCCATAGCTTCAGCCGAAGAGCCACCCGAGCAACCCTCCTCTCCACCCCTCCTCACTGTGCCTCTTCCTTCCCTACAAGCACGCGCACGAGCCAGGCATGTAAGCTCTGCCTCTGGCTGCACCTCGACCAACCCCCGCCTCGCTAAGACTCCTCTGCCTCCATGCACCAGGCGCAGGGCTCGCCTCGAACGGATATTAAGAAATTAAAAGTTGATACTTGTGCATTATATGGTTTATACTGCTGATACCTGGCCACCTACAATAGTTGCCTACAAAAAGATTATGAATTTGTACATGATCGGAGCGACTAATGTTACTCAAATAACATGTCATGTATTGATTACCGTAATAGTACCTTTGGGCGCAGCAAAGCGCGCCATCCTCTTCTAGTTCAACTCAAACATAGTGTTTCCTTCCCACCATTAAACAACTCATCAAAGTAATCTCTCCGTCTATTATGATCTCCTTAACTTTCACAAGAAGTCGATTAACTTCATTTAACTTGCCTAACGTATCTTGTATTCTTCTCGTGAATTTTCACCGTCACTTAGACGTATTTCTCCTTGCTCTGTATATACGCGCTGAAATGAAATGATACATTTTGACCATAAATGTGTTGCGTATTTATGCAAGAAATTGCAGGAAACTACTATTGAGAAACAAAGTATAGTACTATCATAATTTCATTTTCACAAGCACAAAATAGATGTACTACATGAATACTCCCTCCGTTCCAAATTAGATGACTTTCCTTTCTCCACATGTGGATTAGACATGTTATCGACATGTGGAGAAAGGAAAGTCATGTAATTTGGAACGGAGGGAGTAAAATATAATGATTTTTACCTACTTTCTACACACATGTATGAAGTCTTATATTTTGATACAGAGGTTTTTTTAATTAGAAAAGGGGCAGTTACAGCCTCTGCATCGATTGATGCATACGGCTTTTATTATTTATTAAAACTTAGTGTTTCTTACAACCTTATTACATCACTGATCGCATAGAATTGCGACATGAATCAGCCAGCGAAAAAACAAGGACAACAAAAAATGGCTCTGCATTAACATGTTATCCTAAGATCAGAACGCCAGCTGAACTGGAAATATAGATCCGACACGACCGATTCCAGGCGGTGATGCATGTAAAATGCATACATGAACTTTGCATTATTTTATTCATATTCCAATCATATGTGCATCATATAAGGGTTATATCAATGATTTATAATGATTTTGGGAATAATTCACAAGTTCCCCTATTTTTTTGGAATTAACCCTGTTTTCCAGAAAACGTCTTTTTTAGTGTTTCAGACTTTCCGGGACTCCAAAAAGTGCAAGGTCAAAGAGCACGGTTCAGAATTTTCGAGACGAACGCAATGGGCTCAAGTTGAAGACTAGATGCCCAACAGGCTGGAAAATAGAGGGTCCCACGCGGCCTCCTTTGCCTGGCCACGTGGGCCCACCTCTTTTCCCCCTCGGAGCTCCGTTGCCGTCGATTTTTGCTCCACCGACTTCGTCTTGACCTAAAACCGACTATAAAAATAGTCCCCGAGGCTCTTCGGAAAGGAGGCGGCGGAGAAACACAAAACCACGAAACAGAGAGACAGAAGGCTGCCGCCGGAGAAGATCGGAGGGGGGAAACACCGCCGGAATCACCTCCAGAGGGCTCCACCCCCCCTCCGGCATGTTCATCATCAACATCTACAGCAACATCTTCTCCACCATCATCACCATGATGAAGGGGGAGTAGTCCACCCCCTGGATTTGGGTTTGTGGTGGTAACTTATGTATCTCTCCTCTCTTTGAGCTTCACTAATTAGTACCGTATGAGCTGCTGAACATGATTACGGTCATATATGTAATTCCTATGGTGGATATTGTGGTGTGAGATGATAATTGTTATGCCTTTACCGTTGTGTTGGATCTTTTATGACTTGTCATACTTTGGAGATATTCTATGATGCATGTGATGGTTTGATTTATTCATAATGCCTTGTTTATCCTTGTTATGAGGTGATTGACACGACCACGTGTGGATAGATGAGAGAGATGTGGTCTTGCACACGAAATATGAATCATTGCACTAGTGTTTAGAATATTGTCCATTATGAAGTATGATGTATGTAGGTACGGGATGGCCGGTGTGACAACGTCATATGTATTGAGTGACACAATACAGCCCAACATCCTTTATCTGGGGGTAAAAAGGAAGAATTATGATGTGGGAGTGACAGCTAACCACGCTAGCCTTACGAGGGGTGACCTAGCAACACAAATGATTATTTTCTTCCAACTATGTGTTTTAGAACATGTAGCCGTCATAGAAGTTTACCATGAATGCATGACAATTGTGTGTACTTTTATTATCTATAACATGATCACCACCATAGATTGAGAGAGAGGATGAGTGAAACCATAAACACATGTCCATTGTTCCTATAAGAGAAACACAAACTTGAGCTTGTCCTCTTGCTACATAGAGGATTGGGCTTTCTCTCTCTTTGAGAGCTTTTGCTTGCTACCATTTGTCTTGTCCTCTTGCATTGAAGAGGATTGGGACACTTTTACATTCTTGTTTTTCTACATCGAACTTCCATCCATCAACCACCTTGTTCTCCAAACTTGTTTAGTGCATAATCAACTAAAACTTGTGACACTTTAGTTGTAGGGAATAGATAAATTTTGCTTTTTGCTCCTGCGGATCGATACCTTACTTCCACATTGAGAGGTGCTACAGTGATCCTTGCTCTTGGGGGTTATCAAGTACTTTTCTTCTCACCGTTGCCGGGGAGCGTAGCGCTTAAGTTTCTATTCTTGTGTGCACTAGACTAAGCTTGGGGAGGTTTCTTTATCTTGCAATCATCTAAGCTTGGGGAGGTTCTTTGACTTGTTTGATGATACTATGTCTCCTATATATGATGATTACAATGATTATTATGAATATTTTACTCCCACTATTCCTAATGAAACTGTTTATGCTTATGTGGAGAGTAATGATACTTTTATGCATATGGATCATGATAAGAATGTTTCATGTGATATATATATTGTTGAGTTTATCAATGATGCCACTGAAAGTTTTTATGAGAGAGGGAGACATGATTTCATATATCTCAAAAATATTAAGTCTTCTCTCTTTTTGTTGAAAATTTTGAAGTTGCACTTGCTTTGCCTTCCTATGCTAGTCACTTTGTGCTTTATTGATTTATTTTTCTACAAGATCCCAATGCATAGGAAGTGGGTTAGACTTAAATGTGCTTCATATTTTCTCTTGAAGCTCTCTTTTGCATTTCAATTCTTATTCCTATGTGAGCATCATTAAAACTATCAAACCTAGCTATATGGCTATAAAGAAAACGCTTTGCGGGAGGCAACCCGGTTATTTTTTATGTGATTTTCTTTGTGTCCTCTTGCTGTACCAAGAGACTTTGTTTATAGTTTAGTTTCTGAAATTTTCAATAAAGTGCCAAGTTTTACCCTTTTTGGTTTGAAAAAGTTGCTTATAGCGTTCGGAGATTTTATTCCTGCATGAGTCATTGCACGGTATGATTTTTAATTCTTATTCTGTAACTCCGAATGAGCTCATATTTGAACTGTAGTTGCAACTTTTCATCCTCTATGTGCATGAATTTTTTCGGAATTTGTCGACAAAGTTTGGTAGGGTAGAAAAATACGTTTTGCTGCTGCTGTTTTTCTGGACAGATTCTGTCCCATTTTGTTTGATGCATGCTTTGAGCTTTTAAGTTGAATCTTTTTGATCCAATTGAGTTTATGAGTAGGCATACAACATTATACACTTTCTGAACATCTCATATGAATTTTTGTTCAAGAATTATATGCAGCAAGAAACATATTTGTTTATCACTATTAATGCACCCCACAGAAAATAAATGGGAGAAACGGTGTTTTGAATTTTTTTCACAGGGATTGGAGGAGATGCACCAAGAGCTATCCAAGGATGGTGAAGACCATAAGCTTGGGGATGTGAAGACAACCCCGCTGGACCTACACACTCTCGGTTTGCACACGTCCAACTTCTGTTTTTCGATCGAAACACTTTATCGTATAAACTTGGAGCGTCTTTTTGTTTGTTTTTGGTTTGATTTTTGTTTTGAGAGACCACCACACTATCATTTATATATGAGAGAGCTACTGGAAATATGGGTTGAAATATGTTGGATGCTTTTATAAGATTGGGAAAAGGGATGTTTGAGTTGATTTTTAATCATACATATAGTTGCATGATTCATGAGCTTGTTTATGAGTAATAGTTTGCAAATTCTTTATCAAGAGCTATCACTTATGCATGTTTTGATGCTGATTGTTATTTTACATTGTTTAACATGGATTAGTTAGTTCTATGGACACTCATGCATGCATCTAGATGGTCAACTTTCTCCCTCTTGCTAGCCCAAAAATTCCAACAATTAAAAACTTGTTTCCAACACCTTCAACCAAAATTATTCCAGTGAGTCCACCATATCTACCTACTAGCTATATGCTATTCCGAGTATGTTCATCATGATATTTGTGTTATCTATACCTCTGAACGAAAATGATTATGTTATTGATTGCCATGGGAAAAGTTGGTTATATAGCTCTCACGAACTTGATGCATATTTTACTATCATTGCAATAAATAAAACATGACCCATTGTGATTAAGATTATGATGCTAGTGGCTTGATAAATGTTTGATGTTGGGAGTTAGCCCATATGTGATGTCACATGCAAAGCTTTCAACATGCTCCTTCATCTCATTTAGTTGATATCATGTACTTTTGTTTATGGATGCCTATCATGGTGAAATGAGGTGGAAATGAAGTAGTTTAAATGAGTTTGTATAAATGGTTAGAGAGACGCCTGGGCCGCTAATCTAAGCCATGCATCATTCATGGTGGAAATTTACTTACATGCTATGGTGAACCGTCTGTGATACACCTTATAATAAATAGCTATTCCAATGGTAAATAAAAAGGGTGTTGAGGTTGTTCATCTTGTTTGTTTGTCTTGTCATTTTGATATGGGCTTGTTCCATATCCTGGGACAAGAGGTACCCCAGTTGACGCTCTTGATGATACTATTATTACTTACAATGATATATAACTTGAACTTGCTTTGTTTCCTAAGTTGAGTAATCATGGTGTAGGTACTTGTATTCAAGGGCATGAGACATCCAACCTTTACTTTGTCAAGTACACTACTCATATTTGCTCTCACATTAAACTATAATCATTCAAGATGCTATGATAGGGGAATGAGAGCTTGATACCAAGTATTACCACATTGCAATCATTAACTTAAGTAGGAGAGTTTGGAGGTTAGATGAAACTTATGCATGCTTTACCTCTACTCACTTATTCATCTTTCCAAAGTGTCCACCAAACATATTCAGATTTTCATCATCACTCTATGGACCACATGTATGCAAAAGTAAGAATGTCCATACTACTATCTGTTATGGTACACTTTGTGAACTATCATTGAACATCCTTGCATTGAATACTTGATATCACTTCATAAACTATCTTGCATATTGCTACTCCTTTTAAGAATGAATCATTTGACTCTTTGTAGCAATAGTAATCATCTTTGATATCCATTGTTAGTATTAAAATGCAAAGTCCATGTTAGTTTTATCACCTTCATACTCGAGGACGAGCATGGGTTAAGCTTGGGGATGCTGATGCATGTAAAATGCATACATGAACTTTGCATTATTTTATTCATATTCCAATCATATGTGCATCATATAAGGGTTATATCAATGATTTATAATGATTTTGGGAATAATTCACAAGTTCCCCTATTTTTTTTGGAATTAACCCTGTTTTCCAAAAAACGTCTTTTTTAGTGTTTCAGACTTTTCGGGAGCTTCGGGACTCCAAAAAGGGCAAGGTCAAAGAGCACGGTTCAGAATTTTCGAGACGAACGTAATGGGATCAAGTTGAAGACCAGATGCCCAACAGGCTGGAAAATAGAGGGTCCCACGCGGCCTCCTTTGCCTGGCCGCGTGGGCCCACCTCTTTTCCCCCTCGGAGCTCCGTTGCCATCGATTTTTGCTCCACCGACTTCATCTTGACCTAAAACCGACTATAAAAATAGTCCCCGAGGCTCTTCGGAAAGGAGGCGGCGGAGAAACACAAAACCACGAAACAGAGAGACAGAAGGCTGCCGCCGGAGAAGATCGGAGGGGGGAAACGCCGCCGGAATCACCTCTGGAGGGCTCCACCCCCCTCCGGCGTGTTCATCATCAACATCTATAGCAAGATCTTCTCCACCATCATCACCATGATGAAGGGGGAGTAGTCCACCCCCTGGATTTGAGTTTGTGGTGGTAACTTATGTATCTCTCCTCTCTTTGAGCTTCACTAATTAGTACCGTATGAGTTGCTGAACATGATTACGGTCATCTATGTAATTCCTATGGTGGATATTGTGGTGTGAGATGATAATTGTTATGCCTTTACCATTGTGTTGGATCTTTTATGACTTGTCATACTTTGGAGATATTCTATGATGCAGGTGATGGTTTGATTTATTCATAATGCCTTGTTTATCCTTGTTATGAGGTGATTGACACGACCACGTGTGGATAGATGAGAGAGATGTGGTCTTGCACACGAAATATGAATCATTGCACTAGTGTTTAGAATATTGTCCATTATGAAGTATGATGTATGTAGGTACGGGATGGCCGGTGTGACAACGGCATATGTATTGAGTGACACAGTACAGCCCAACATCCTTTATCTGGGGGTAAAAAGGAAGAAGTATGATGTGGGAGTGACAGCTAACCACGCTAGGCTTACGAGGGGTGACCTAGCAACACAAATGATTATTTTCTTCCAACTATCTGTTTTAGAACATGTAGCCGTCATAGAAGTTTACCATGAATGCATGACAATTGTGTGTACTTTTATTATCTATAACATGATCACCACCATAGATTGAGAGAGAGGATGAGTGAAACCATGAACCCATGTCCATTGTTCCTATAAGAGAAACACAAACTTGAGCTTGTCCTCTTGCTACATAGAGGATTGGGCTTTCTCTCTCTTTGAGAGCTTTTGCTTGCTACCATTTGTCTTGTCCTCTTGCATTGAAGAGGATTGGGACACTTTTACATTCTTGTTTTTCTACATCAAACTTCCATCCATCAACCACCTTGTTCTCCAAACTTGTTTAGTGCATAATCAACTAAAACTTGTGACACTTTAGTTGCAGGGAATAGATAACTTTTCCTTCTTGCTCCTGCGGATCGATACCTTACTTCCACATTGAGAGGTGCTACAGTGATCCTTGCTCTTGGGGGTTATCAGGCGGCTGCACCCAAAATCCATTGCGCCGCGCTTCTCCATTGATTATAGGTAGGACCACGTACGGATCCAATGAGTAGCCATCGGATAACCTGCATGAAAGAAGTTTTCTTCGCTATGTTAAAGATATAATCATTTCGTATGTTCCAAATGGCCCAAAGAAAGGCACAAACACCAACTCAAATTTGAACCTTCTTTGTTTTCGAGACTCCCTTAGCCAATTACCGAATAATTTTGATATATCTTTTGGGGGTTTAATATTGAAAGCTATATGAACAATACGCCAAGTCATTCTAGCAAGGGGACATGAAAAAAAATGTTGAATTGTTTCATCTTGATCACAGAAACAACATTTTTACAACCATTCCAATTACGCTTGGCTAGATTATCCTTTGTTAAAATAGCCTTACGGTATAAGAACCACATAAAAATCTTGATTTTTAGAGGTACTTTCATCTTCCATAGATATTTACGGAGAAACCTTGTATGATCACTCATGAAATCTAGATACAAAGATTTTACCGTAAAAACACCAGTATTTGTTAATCCCCACTTGAACACATCTTTTTGATTTGTAAGGTTGACCTGCATTAGCCGACTTACCAAATGTAACCATCTTGTCCACTTATTTATGGTTAACGCCCTCCTAAAACCAAAGTTTGGAGGAGGTGCCTGGGACAAAACATCAGCCACCGAAACTTGTTTTCGATGAACTATGTTATATAGGGAAGGATGTTGACTAGAGAGGGGCGTATCCCCAAGCCAAGTGTCTTCCCAGAAATGCGTACTCTCTCTGTTCCCAACAACAAATGACCCACATTCGAAAAACTCATCTTTCACCTTCATTAGCCCCTTCCAAAACGGGGAGTCAGTCGGTTTACTCTGCACTTGGGATAAGGATTTTGCATGCAGGTATTTATTATTAATTAGCTCCTGCCATACCCCACCTTCTTCGGACAAAATCTTGAACAACCACTTACTTCATAAACATTTGTTCTTAATCTGTAGAACCTCTATCCCAAGTCCTCCTTGGTCTTTAGGTTTGCACATAATATTCCATTTAGTTAATCTATATTTCCGTTTGTGGCCATCACTTTGCCAGAAGAACCGGGATCTAAAAAAATCCAGTCTTTTCCGTACCCCTATAGGTATTTCAAAGAAAGATAACATGAACATAGGGAGACTTGTCAAAACGGAATTAATCAGAATTAGCCGGTCTCCATAAGACAATAGTTTTCCAGCCCAGCTTGCTAGCTTCTTCTCAAAGCGGTCCTCTATCAATTTCCATTCCCCATTTGTAAGTTTACGAAAATGAATTGGAACACCCAGATATCTAAAAGGATATGTCCCACACTCGCAACCAAAGAGTAGTCTATATTGCTCCTCAACTTCCTTAGCTTTGCCAAAACAAAAGATCTTACTTTTGTGAAAATTAATTTTCAAACCGGATAGCTGTTCAAAAATTCAGAGAATAAGCTTCATATTCAGTGCTTTTTCAAGATCATGTTCCATAAAAAGTATTGTGTCATCAGCATATTGAAGGATTGACACCCCCATCTACTAAGTGGGTGTCGGCCCAGTGAAAACCAGGTTGTCATGGGCCGGCCTGCCACAACCCTCGAACGCTCCGCAGGAATTTCTGCTAAGGACCAGGTCTTCAGCCTGGCGAGCCTCGCGAGGCATTTTCCCTCGCGAGGGCTTATTTGCTCGACTGAGCATTTCTGCTAAGGACCAAATGATCGGCCTGGAGGCCTCGAGAGGGACCTCTACCTCGAGAACGCCTCTCCTAGAAGATCTTCAGGCTCTGGCGTGTCTCCGCGCCAACCTCGAGAGGTTTTCCCTCGCGAGAGGTCAACGGTAACAGAACCTCGACGAGGGTTCAGGCCTCGCGGGGTTCCTTCAAGTGGAAGCAAGCTCCTGCGCCGCTGTAGAGCGCACATGGGCTCTGCGCCCGCCACAGAGTGACGGGCGCGCCTGCGCGTGATGACGAAGACGCCGCAGTTGCCATTCTCGTGTATAAAGTGGTCAAAGGAGCTGCGGCAAGCAAAGTGAACTCCGAGACTTGCCAAATTGGTGATAAAGCGGCCGGCCGCCGCTACGCTCCAAATGCCAAATTGGTGATAAAGCTCTGCCGCCAGCCCACCGTCCTGGTTGGACGGTGGCTTTTTCTGCCAAGACGACGTGCTCCCTGCCATGGACCGTGTCCATGGACGCCCCCGACGCTGTGCTGTGCTCCGGTTCGGCGGCATTGTGGTATCCCTTCCCGCCGGAGGTTTTCGGGGAAGAGGACCAAGCCCAGTATTTAAGGAGCCAGTGTACGATTTAGGAGGGGGTCCCGCATTCGACAACTCATTCCACAACCAAGGAGCTAGGTCTGAGAAGAAGACAGAGCTCATTCCACCATAGTCCACCATAGCCATAGCAGTGCCCTCGGCAAGCACACTTGTACTGTGAACCTCTCCAAGCAGTGCAATACATCTTAGCAGGACGTAGGGCTTTTACACCTCACGGTGGGCCTGAACCTGGGTAGCGGCTCGTGTTACCTCTCTGTCGTGATGTTCCTCACCGAGCTCGACGAGCACCGTCGCCGAGGTTGTTGAGGATTTGTTTGACGTTGTGTTCAGCCCCTTACTCGTTTCCTGGCACTTGAGAGACACCCCTAGTTCCTGGGACTAGTCTCCGACATTTGGCGCGCCAGGTAGGGGGCTGAGGCGCGTCTTCAACTTCTTCAACCTCTCCGCGCCATGACTGACACGCGAGCTGCGCGTCTCGCGCGACGGACGTCCGGCAGGGCCAACACCGAGCCCGCCGCCAACCACAACCCGCGTGGTCGCCCACGCGCCAACCGCGCTTCAGAGCGCAACGCCGAGCCGCGCGTCGAGCACCCTGAGGACGACGGCGGCAACGGCAGCGGCAACGACGGCGGCATCGACGGCGAGGACGAGGGAGCTTCCTCCTTGCACCCATCCAGGCGCGAGAGCGCCTCCACGATGGGCCGAGCAGCGCCCAGTCCAGCCACCGCGCTGCTGATGGCGCAAGAGCTGCTGCGCTACCGTCCCACGCAGGCGGGCCACGACAACTGGCTGGGCGTCTCGAGGAGCTCATCAACGCCGCCGCCGTTCCTGCCGCCACCACTGCAGCACCAGCACCCTCTCGCTCGCTGGTGCGCCACTCCGGACGCGAGGGGAACATAGCGCACGGCGCTCCTCCTCCCCCTCCGCCTCCGCCACCTCCTCCAGCTGCAGCTCCGGCAGCAAACCACCGCGCCGCGTCGCACGCATCCTCGCCGCACGACTGCCAGATCGTGCAGCGGACTCCGGCGGATGCCCGCGTGGAGATCGAGCGCCAGAGGGACCGCCACAACCGCGTCGTGCAGGAGATCGCCGCTGCAGGTCGCCAGAACCGCGGCGTACTCGCTGGTGGCGCCGTGACGTACGCCACGGGCTGCACCGCCTTCACCCGCAACCTGCGCGCGTCGTCTGGCCTGTGAAGTTCAAGCCAGACCTCCCTCCACGCTACGACGGCAGGACCAACCCTCTGGAGTTCCTGCAGCTCTACACCGTCTCCATCCAGCTGCAGGAGGCGACGACAAGGTGATGGCCAACTGGCTCTCCATGGCGCTCAAGGACTCCGCGCTCTCGTGGCTCATGAACCTCCCCGAGAACACCATCGACACGTGGGAGGACCTCTGCAAGGTCTTCGTCGCCAACTTCAAGGGCACCTACGAACGCGCGCTCACCTACAACGACCTTCGCGCGGTGCGCCAGAAGCCTGACGAGACCCTCCGCAGATACATCCAGCGCTTCAGCCAGGTCCGCAACAAGATTCCGAACATCCCGGACTCGCACGTCATCTCCGCCTTCAGGGAGGGCGTCACGAACCACAGGATGCTCGAGAAGCTCGGCATCCACGACACCCTCTCCTCTGTGGTGAAGCTCTTTGATCTGGCTGACAAGTGCGCCAAGGCTGAAGAGGGCCTCCTCTTCGTCAAGAAGGAAGTGGAGGAGGACCCTCCAGAGGGGTCCAGGAGCAAGAAGAAGCCTGCCGAGAAGCGCAAGACCACCGCCATCCTCGCGGCAGAGCCTGACGCAAAGCAGCCTCGCGAGGCCTCTCCGGCGGCTGAAGAGAAAAAGGCGGACAATCGCCCATACTGCATCTACCACAACAGGCACAACCACGCCACTGAAGACTGCTGGGAGCTCAAGCAGCTCAGCAAGGAGCGGGAGAAGAACCAGGGCCGCGGCGGCCGCGGCGGAGGCCGTGGTGGCCGCGGAGGTGGACGCCACAACTTCCAGCACAGGCTCGGGGGAACAACGCTGGGCAAAACGGCAACCTCCCCGACGAGAACCCTGGGGGCTACCAGGCCCCTCAGGGGGCAATAGCCTGCATCCTCGGCGGGTCCCAAGCGCCCAAGTCCAACAACCACTTCAAGCAATTCTCTCGCGAGGTCAGCGCAGCGCTTCCAGGGCTTGAGGCTTCCCAGCCCCTCAAGTGGTCACAGTACACCATCGCCTTCGACTCCAAGGACCACCCCAAGTCGACCAAGGCAGTAGGCACCATCCCACTGGTGTGCACCCCCATCATCAACAACATCGCCGTCGCCAAGACACTTATAGATGGGGGTGCGGGCTTGAACGTCATCTCTGTCGAGACCTTCGAGCAGCTTCAAGTGCCCTACGAGTGGCTCATGCCCTCTAGGCCCTTCACGGGGGTGACAAGTGGCTCTACCACACCTCTGGGGCAGGTGAGGCTCGCGGTCACCTTCGGCACGCCGCAGAACTACCGCACCGAGCAGATCGACTTCGACGTCGCGCACATTGGCCTGCCCTACAACGCCATCCTCGGCTACCCCGCCCTCGCGAAGTTCATGGCCGTCAAGCTCAGTCAGCGGCGGCACCATCGCCATCCACGGTCAAGTCCAGGACGCAATGCGCTCTGTCGAGACCGCCTACAAGGCCGCTGCCGTGGCATTCCCCGCTGATGAGGACATGGAGCCCCTCGAGAGGCCCGCGAAGAAGAAGCAGCTGTTCTCACAGGAGCAGGCAGCCACGAAGAAGGTGTCACTGGACGCCAGCGGCTCGGGGGCTAGCGTCACCATAGGCGCTGGCTTGCCTCCCAAATAGGAAAGCGCGCTCGTCGCCTTCCTCAGGGCAAACTCTGACATGTTCGCATGGACACCGTCAGAGATGTCCGGAGTACCGAGGGAGGTGATCGAGCACCACTTAGCCGTGTGTCCAAACGCACGCCCCGTGAAGCAGAAAGCACGGCGCCAGGCGCCAGAGAAGCAAGAGTTCATCATCAAGGAAGTAGAGAAGTTAAAAGAAGCGCACATCATCAGAGAAGTTCCACACCCCACATGGCTCTCCAACACGGTGGTCGTTCCCAAGCACACCGGGGGCGGCAGGCTCTGCATCGACTACACCGACCTCAACAAGGCCTGCCCCAAGGACCCGTACCCCATGCCTCGGATAGACCAGATCGTGGACTCCACCGCCGGCTGCGACCTCCTCTGTTTTCTGGATGCCTTCTCAGGCTACCACCAGATCAAGATGGCGAAGGAGGATGAGGAGAAGACAGCATTCCTCACCCCTTGTGGTGTGTATTGCTACGTCTGCATGCCCTTTGGCCTGAAGAACGCCGGCGCCACCTTCCAGAGGCTCATGAGGAAGGCCTTGGGGGCTCAGATGGGAAGAAATGCAGAAGCCTACGTCGACGACATCGTGGTCAAGACTCGCGAGAGCACACCCTCATGGAGGACCTCGAGGAGACCTTTGCCAGCCTGCGCAAAGTAAGCATCAAGCTGAACCCCGCCAAGTGCGTCTTCGGGGTACCGTCAGGCAAACTCCTCGGGTTCCTAGTGTCTCACCGCGGCATAGAAGCGAATCCTGACAAGATCAAAGCCATAGAAGAGATGCAGCCACCTCGTCGCCTTAAGGACATGCAGCGCCTCGCGGGATGCATGGCCAGCCTCGGCCGTTTCATCTCCAAGTTCGGCGAGAGGGCGCTGCCATTTTTCAAGCTCATGAAGCGGTCTGGCACGTTCAAGTGGACGCCTGAGGCGGACAAGGCATTTGAAGACCTGAAGAAGTACTTGGCTAGCCCACCTGTCATGGTTGCCCCAAGGCCCGGCGAGCATCTGAAGCTGTACCTATCAGCCACTCCACAAACAGTGAGCGCAGCCTTGGTGGCAGAAAGGGAAGAGCCAGTCCTCGCCAAGAAGGACACCGCCACGCCAAGCCCAGATCCCCCCGACAAGGAAACATCCTCTTCAGGCCCTGAGCCCCATGCCGAGCCCGCACAACCAGAAGGCACCCTCGTCGAGGGTCCACCTCTCGAGAGGCTCGACAAGGCTCCCGAGGAACCCAGCGCTGCGTCACCATCGACACCCTCGTCGAGCATCCCGTCTACTTCGTCAGCACTGTGCTGCGAGATGCTCGCGAGCGGTACACTATGCAGCAGAAGCTCCTCCTCGCGCTCCTCATCGCTTCCAGGAAGCTGCGCCACTACTTCCAGGGCCACCCCATCACGGTGGTCACATCATTCCCTCTGGAGCAGATCCTGCGCAATCCAAACGCCACTGACCGCGTCGCAGGGTGGAACATTGAGCTGCAACCTTTTGGCCTGCGCTTCGACACCACCAGGGTCATCAAGGGGAGAGCATTGGCTGACTTCGTCGCCGAGTGGACAGACACGCAGCAAGAAGAGCCTCATGAGGCAGAATCCACGCCAGCAGGAGACACGCCCAAGCCACTGGACCATGCACTTCGACGGAGCATTCGCATGCCAGAACGCTGGGGCTGGCGTCGTCCTGACCTCACCCAAGGGCGACAAGCTCTACTACGCCGTCCAGCTGTGCTTCACGACAGACAAGGTCTCCAACAACATCGCCGAGTACGAGGGCCTCCTCGCCGGGCTCAGAGCCGCAATCGCCCTCGGCATCAAGCGCTTACTCATCAAGGGCGACTCCCAGCTCCTCGTCAACTTCTCCAACAAGAGCTACACGCCTAAGGACGGCCATATGGCCGCTTACCTCGAGGAGGTCCGCAAGCTCGAGAAACACTTCAAGGGGATGGAGCTCAGGCACATCCCACGAAGGGAGAACCAGGAGGCCGACGACATCGCCAGGCGAGCATCACGCAGAGAAGCCCAGCAGGCGGGCGTGTTCGAGGAGAGGCTCACCAGGGCATCGGTGAAACAGCCAAAAGAAGCCGTTGAAATGAACATGGACGAAGAGCTCCCACCACCACCAACATCTGGAGCACCAGGCTGCGGTCCACCCACAGGGGAACGCCTGCTGCTGGCCATGACACACCAAGAGACGGGCTGGATCGATGAGCTCAAGGAGTACCTCAGGGACGGAGTCCTCCCTGAAGAGGACGCAGAAGCAGAGAGAGTTGCTCGCCAGGCCAAGTCATACTGCCTTCACGAGGGAGACCTGTACCGCAAGCGTCCAAATGGAGTTGCACTAAAATGCGTCCCCCCTGAAGAAGGCCGCCAGCTGATCAAGGACATACACAGTGGAGAATGTGGCCACCACTCATCATCACGCACCCTCGCAGGGAAAGTCTTCAGGAGTGGTTCTATTGGCCCTCAGTGCTTCAAGATGCAACCATCGTCCAGGCTGCGAGGCATGCCAGTTCCACGCCAAGCAAGTCCACCAGCCGCGCTGGGGCTCCAGACCATCCCCTCTCCTGGCCCTTCGCGGTCTGGGGGCTGGACATCCTGGGACCTTTCCCACGCTCCAGCGGGGGCTACCGCTACCTCTACGTCGCCATCGACAAGTTCACCAAATGGGCGGAGGTTGAAGCGGTGCGCACCATCCCGGCGAGATCAGCGGTGAAATTCATCAGAGGCCTGGCCTGTCGCTTCGGCGTGCCAAATCGCATCATCACCGACAACGGCTCGCAGTTCACCAGCGGCATCTTCAGGGCCTACTGCGAGAGTCTCGGCACACGGCTCTGCTTCGCCTCGGTGGCTCATCCACGAAGCAACGGGCAGCTGAGCGGGCGAACGCAGAAGTGCTCAAAGGCCTCAAGACAAGAAGCTTCAATCGCCTCAAGGCCCACGGCAAGAACTGGATGAAGAGCTCCCCTCCGTGCTCTGGTCCATCCGCACCACCGCCACGAAGCCCACTGGAGAAACGCCGTTCGCTCTCGTCTATGGCGCTGAAGCAGTCCTCCCCACCGAGATCAAGCATGGGTCCCCACGGATCCTTGCTTTCAACGAGGACAACCAAGAGGAGCTCCACAACGACGACTTGCTGCTGCTCGATGGACTACCGCCGTGCCGCCCTCCGAGCGGCAAAGTACCAGCAAGACCTGCGCCGCTACCACAGCCGCCACATACGGCCGCGCACCCTCGAGACAGGCGATCTCGTCCTCAGGAGGATCCTCTCCAGAGAAGGCCTCCACAAGCTCTCACCCATGTGGGAAGGCCCCTACAGGGTCGCGCACATCGCCAGGCCTGGCGCGGTGCGGCTCGAGACGGAAGACGGCGATCCGATCAAAAATCCATGGAACATCGAGCACCTACGCAAGTTCTACCCGTGATCACGTCGCGGCAGGCATTTTTTGTCTCAAGAGGGAAGCACGCGTCTTCACCTCCCAGCTTCACCAAGCTTTCCCTTCACGAGGGCCATCTCCACTGAGAGCTTCCTACAACGCGTGCCACGGGCCGCGGGAAGCCTCAGCCACTCCATGTGGAACCCCATGCCCAGACATGGCGGACTTTGTCTTGGCCTCGCCAAGTGTAATGAACAATTTCAGGTCATCATGAACCTATTGCGCTTCGGCGCCGTTATGTAATATTGCTTGGTGAGTTTGCTTTCTTACATTTCATTCGCGCTCACATTTTTCCCCATGCGCACCTCGCGAGCGGGGGCTGAGCACGGTGCCTGTGTCTCGGGAGCATCCCAGCAGCGTCGTAAAATCCAAAGGATCCGAGCTCTAACTCGTGGCTCTCCGCCCACGACCGTTATCTCACCAAAGAGCTCTGACTCGTGGGTTAGCTCCCATGCACGTCACCTCACCAAGGACCTTGGTGCTTATTCTCCTCGTGAGATACCCATGAGGAAATCTATGAGCGCGCATGAGTTGTACAACTATGCTTTGCTTGTGGGTTCGTCTCTCTCTCTCTCCAACACAGGGAACAAGACGCCTTGCAGGGCTCCAAAAGCTCCAAGCCAGTCTCAGGCAGCCTCGAGAGGGAGAACACCTCACCAGGAACACAACACCCTCTACAAAGCAGGCGTCTCGCCAGAGCTAAGTCCAGAACTTACGCCTCATGAGCTCTTTTTCCCTCTCGCTGGTTTTGTCGCCCCTCGAGCCTCTCTTTTCTCTCTTACGCCTCATGGGCTGCTTGCACGTCAAAGGGGAGCCCCTGAGCATCGCGCCTCGAGGGCTCTTACCTCTCTAAGCCTTACGCACCCCCCGGCCTTGTCGAGCCCTGACTCCGGCATACCGAAGCGGCGGTGCTATTTGCGCTAAGAGCAGGGTCCTAACGACGTAGAGCGAAAAAGACATGAGGGAACAGATAAAAGGCCTCCCGAGGGGCACCACACTTGCACAAATTAAAGTGTCTTTACAAACCAGCACGAAATAAAAGCACAAGTCTTAAGATAACTGGTGCCCTTGGCACATCTCTCTACAGGGGCAACCTAAGCAGCGGGGTTGTCGTCGTCGCCGTCGACGTCCTCGTCGTCCACCTCCTCAGCACCAGCCTCGTCGTCGCTCTCCTCAACCTCGACCCTCTTGAAGCGTTGAGTGTACTTCTCCACGTCGTCCCACACCGAGGCGTCCAGCTTCTCGGCGAGCTCCTTCTCCAGAGGCTCCATCACAGACGCGAAATCGAAGCCGGGGTGGAGGTGTGCAAGGTTGGCGAAGACTTGGCCGATCGCGACGCCAAGGAGCTCGCGGCTCTCGGTGTCGACCAAGTCGTCGAGGTTCGTCACGACCTCTTCAAACTTGGTGAGGAGCTGCTCGAAGAAGCCAAGGTAGACGGCGACGTCCTGGTTCCCCTCGACAGAGAGCCTGGGGGCTTCGGTCCCCAGGCGGCCGCGACGCACGCGCACGCCTCACCAAGGAAGCAAACATGCGCTCCCGCTGGCGCGACAAGACCTGCGCAGTCAGAGCGCTCCGCCGAGCTTCCTCGACGAGTTCCACAACAGGCCCCACCTGCTGCTGCATCTCGTTCATGTCCTGCGTCAAGGAGGCAAGGTCCTGCTCCGCGTGCTTCCGAGCCTCCACAGCGTCATGAAGGCGGGAGTCGAATCGCTGCTTCTGAGCCTCAAGCTCCCTGATGCGGGCCTCGAGCTCGTTGCGTCTCTTCGTGAAGCGCGCCTCCTGCTTCTTGGCCTTGTCCGCGAAGTCCTTCCTGCAATTGTCGCGGAAGAGCTGCTCCTTGGTCGCGGACTCCGCCGCCAGCTGCTCCTCCTTCTTGCGGAGGTTCTCGTTGGTCAGCGCGAGGCGCTTCTGGTAGAACGCCTCGTCTTGAGTGACTTTGCTCTCGCGAGACTCCAGGTGCTCCCGCTGCGCGGACTGATCCTTCTCGATCTGTTCGACCTGTTCCTCGCGCTTGCGCAGCTCGGTCTCGCGGGCATCAAGTTCTGCCCCGCGCTGCACCATCTGGTTCTCACGGACACGCAGGTCCTCGCGGAGCTTCTCCAGGCCTTGCCGCACGGTCTCCGACTCGGCAATGATTCCCGCCTCGCGGTCTAGGAGCTCCTTGTGCTTGGTGGAGACCGCCGCCTCGCGCGCCGCCAGCTCCTGATGCTTGGCCTCCGTCTCCGCCTCGAGAGCCTCGCGCTTAGCGCTCAGGACCGCAAGGGTCTCCTCGACCTCGCGGACCACGCTGAGGCGGATCTCTTCAGCAGAGCGCAGCGCCGCCTCGCGTTGCGCCTGGGCTGCCTCGTCCTTCCGGCGGCAGCGCTCCACGGTCTCCTGGAGGCAAGCCCAGCCCCGCGCAAGCTCGGCGACCTCCTCCGCCCTGGTGCGGTCTTCCTCAGCGAGCTGGGCCTCGAGCCCATCGAGCACCTCCCTCGCCGAGCGAAGGACGGCCTCTCGGCGAGCCGCGACAGGGCGCCGACCCAGCAAGGCTAGGGCCCACGATTCTCCAGAGGGCCTGGAAGCGCCAGCGCCTGCTGAGGACTCCGGGCATCGCGCCTTGGGCTCTGGGTGACCTCGAGGCGCGCCTGGGGGCTCTGCTGGGAGCCTCCCTCTTCTTCCGTGCAAGGGGCCTTCTGGGGGCTCTGGCGAGAGCCCCCCTCGCCTTCTGCGCTGGGAGCCTTCTGGGGGCTCGAGGCGCCCCCACCGTCAGCTCCGCCATTTCCCTGCCCCTGGGGAGCACTCTCCTCCTCCTCAGGAGCAGGGTTGGCCTTCTCTGCTGAGGCCGTCCCCGCGGCAGCCTCAGCGCCCACCGTAGGCCCTCCAAGGCCCGAGCTCGGTGGAGGCGACGGCACCGTGGTGTCCTCCATGTCGACGTCTGCAGCGTCTCTGCAGACGCAGCTCCCGCCGTGCCCTCCTTCGCCGGCGGCGTGGTCCTTGCCGCGTCCACCTCCGGCGTCTTCTCTTGCTGCGCGGGAGAAGCGTCAGGCCGCGAAGGCGGCGGCGTCGTCACCTCAGCCTCCTCCTCCCTCTCCTCGTGGCGCTCCTCCGCCCCAGGAGGTGGCGTCGCAGCCTCGGGAGAGGAAGCGGTGGCCTCGTGGTGCACCTCTTCAGTTGTGGGCGTCGCGGACGCCGCGGCAGAGCCAGAGATCTCTCCAAGTCTCCGGAGCCTCCGCCTCTTTGGCTCCTCGGTGCGTCTGGAGAGGAAAAGACTCAGAAACCCCTCGAGAGGCATACACCAAGAACAACATCAAACAGGAAGGGAGACAAAAACTTACGCCGCGGTGTCGACCCACTTCCTCTTCTTCCGCTTCGCGGGCGGAGCACTGGGCCCCGCGCTCGTCCGTGCCTCTGTCTCCTCCTGGGCCCCGGCGTTCCTGTCGTGGATCGCCTTGGAGCGAGGCTCGCAGTGGCCCGACGAAGCATCGTCGTCGTCGCTATCCTCCTCCCCCTCAACACGCCGCGAGGGGGCAACCACGAACTCGTCGCCGCTGCCTGAGGAGACTCGTGGACCTCCGCTTCAGGCGCCGCACTCTTCGAGGCGCTCGAATTCCCCGCCGAGGAAGCGGCGTCTCCCGAGGCGCCGGTGCGCCCGCATCGGACTCTGCGGGCGTCTCCGTCGTCTCCTCATCGCCCTCAACTGGCGCCCCCTGCGCCGCGGACTCCGGGTCCTCGCGAGGCCCACGTGCCCCTTAGGCACCAGGCCCCACTGGTCGAACTTCGGCATCGCCTGCACATGCGAGACGCGGCGCCCGAGATCGATCCGATGAAGCGGCACAGTCTGGTCAGTGGGCACGGGGATGTCTGGAGACGTGAAGAGAGTCTCCATGAGGGCGTGCAATTCCTCCTTCGTATAGAGGGTAGCGCTCAGGCGCATCTTGTCCCCTGGTTGGAGTACAGCCACATCGCGTCCGCGTGCCTCTGGAGCGGAGCGATGCGGCGCCTCACGAAGTCCTTGGCCACCATCTGCCCGGTGAGGCCGGCCTCGCGGAGGTCCCTCAAGCGCCTCACCACAGGGCCAAGCGTCGCGCCCTTGAGCCCTTTGGAGGCCCAGCTCGCCCTCTTCGTCGGAGGCGCTTCAGGCAGCTCGAAGAAGGCGCTCTGGCTCCCGAACTGCATGAGGAACCAGCGCTTGCGGAAGTCCTCCACCTTCTTCGTCACGCTGGTCACGATGTCCTCGCCGTTCCGCGCGATGGGGATGTAGACGCCCTTCATGCCATCGGTGATGCGGAAGGACACGCACCCTGACCGCTCCTTGTTCGCCGTGAACCGGAGCGCGTAGAAGCTGCGGAAGAGGTCCACCGAAGGCGGAATGCCGATGTACGCCTCGCAGAGGTAGGCGAAGATGGCGAGGACGAGGATGGAGTTGGGGTGGAGATGGAGAACCTGGATCTGGTAGCGCTCCAGGACCGCCAGGAAGAAATCGGAGAAGGGGGAACGAGCCGGCGAAGAGAGAGTGCATGAAGATGGGGTAGAAGCTGCCGTGGGAGTTGCCCGCGCGCTTGAGCACGGTGGCGCCGTGCTCGTTGGTCTTCGAAGCCGCCATGTGGCGCACCTTGTCCAGCTGCGCCTCCGTCTCGAAGCGGGAGCCGCTCAGAGCCGGCTCGAAGTCGCCGTCCCGCTGCGCCTCAGCGGACGCGCCCTCGCCACTGCCTTGCCCTTCGAAGCAGCGGTGGCTTTCTTGGGCGCCATTGCAGCAAGGTCGCGAAGGAGGAGATTGGGGATTGAGCGCTGGGAGGAAGGAGATGAAAGGGGAACGAAAGAAGTGATGGCCGCCTGCGCCGAGCTCTTCGCCTTATATCGGCTCATCGAGCCGTTACAGGGACGTGGCGGGACCCACCACCACGCCCGTTACTTCAGAGGAGATCGTGGGATCGTGCCCGCCAGCGCTCCACGTGTCTCGGGCTTCGCAGGCTTCTTTGGGCCCACGACGATTCGCCTCCGCCTGAGGAGCTCCAACGTGCCCATCGCGGGCCCGGGGGCTACTGTCGGCCCAGTGAAAACCAGGGTGTCATGGGCCGGCCTGCCACAGCCCTCGAACGCTCCGCAGGAATTTCTGCTAAGGACCAGGCTTCAGCCTGGCGAGCCTCGCGAGGCATTTTCCCTCGCGAGGGCTTATTTGCTCGACTGAGCATTTCTGCTAAGGACCAAACGATCGGCCTGGAGGCCTCGAGAGGGACCTCTGCCTCGAGAAGGCCTCTCCTAGAAGATCTTCAGGCCCTGGCGCGTCTCCGCGCCACCCTCGGAGGTTTTCCCTCGCGAGAAGTCAACGGTACAGAACCTCGGCGAGGGTTCAGGCCTCGCGGGGTTCCTTCAAGTGGAAGCAAGCTCCTGCGCCGCTGCAGAGCGCACATGGGCTCTGCGCCCGCCGCAGAGTGACGCGCGCGCCTGCGCGTGATGACGAAGACGCCGCAGTTGCCATTCTCGTGTATAAAGTGGTCAAAGGAGCTGCGGCAAGCAAAGCGGACTCCAAGACTTGCCAAATTGGTGATAAAGCGGCCGGCCGCCGCTACGCTCCAACTGCGACGTCACCGTGGGGCGCGCCCCAAAGCTCTGCAGCGCCAGCCCACCGTCCTGGTTGGACGGTGGCTTTTTCTGCCAAGACGACGTGCTCCCTGCCATGGACCGTGTCCATGGACGCCCCGACGCTGTGCGCTGTGCTCCGGTTCGGCAGCATTGTGGTATCCCTTCCCGCCGGAGGTTTTCGGGGAAGAGGACCAAGCCCAGTATATAAGGAGCCAGTGTACGACCTAGGAGGGGGATCCCGCATTCGACAACTCATTCCACAACCAAGGAGCGAGGTCTGAGAAGAAGACAGAGCTCGTTCCACCATAGTCCACCATAGCCATAGCAGTGCCCTCGGCAAGCACACTTGTACTGTGAACCTCTCCAAGCAGTGCAATACATCTTAGTAGGACGTAGGGCTTTTACACCTCACGGTGGGCCTGAACCTGGGTAGCGGCTCATGTTACCTTTCTGTCGTGATGTTCCTCACCGAGCTCGACGTGCACCGTCGCCGAGGTTGTTGAGGATTTGTTTGACGTTGTGTTCAGCCCCTTACTCATTTCCTGGCACTTGAGAGACACCCCTAGTTCCGGGGACTAGTCTCCGACAGTGGGGTATTAGTCCATCTACTTGTCCATCTTCTTTGGCTCGCGCGATCATGATAGCAAGCATATCAGCCACTATGTTAAATAAGATCGGTGATAGAGGATCACCTTGTCTCAAGCCTTTTTGTGTTTGAAAGTAATGACCTAGATCATCGTTTACTTTAATACCAACACTCCCTCGAGTAACAAAATGTTCTATCCATTACACCACTTAGGATGAAACCCTTTCATACGCATAACTTGTTGTAGGAAAGTGATACGTCTCAAACGTATCTATAATTTCTGATGTTCCATGTTGATATTATACCAATTGTTACATGTTTTACATACACTTCATAGCATTTTTATGCATTTTCTGGGACTAAGCTATTAACAAGATGCCACAGTGCCAGTTCGTGTTTTCTGCTGTTTTTGTATTTCAGAAAAGCTGTTCTGGAAATATTCTTAGAATTGGATGAAACCTGGACAGGACCTCCTATTTTTCCAACACATACACGAAGTCCGAAGGAGCGACGGAGGCGACCGAGGAGGGCGCCACACCCTAGGGCGGCGCGGCCCCCCCTCCAACCGCGCCGTGGTGGGGTGTGGGCCCCTCGGGTCGCTCGAGCCGCCGCCCTTTCGCCTATTTATTCATCTTCACGGGAAAACGCTAGACACCCGAGCCTCCATCCACGAAAAGTTCCGTAGCCGCCGCCGTCGTCAACCCTAGCTCGGGAGGGTTCTGAAGCTCTTCCCGGCACCCTGCCGGAGAGGGGAATCATCACCGGAGGGCTCTACATCACCATGCCTGCCTCCGGAGTGATGCGTGAGTAGTTCATCTTTGGACTACGGGTCCATAGCAGTAGCTAGATGGTTGTATCTCCACTTTATGCTATCATGTTTAGATCTTGTGAGCTGCCTATCATGATCAAGATCATCTTATTGTAATGCTACATGTTGTGTTTGCTGGGATCCGATGAATATTGAATACTATGTCTAGTTGATTATCAATCTATCTTATATGTTATTTATGATCTTGCATGCTTTCCGTTACTAGTAGATGCTTTGACCAAGTAGATGCTTGTAACTCCAAGAGTTAGTATTTATACTAGATAGTGGGTTCATGCCTCCGGTAATCTGGGAGAGTGACAGCAACTTCTAAGATTGTGGATGTGCTGTTGTCATTAGGGATAAAATAACCGATGCTTAGCTTAAGGGTGCGCCGTTAGGTCTAATGCATTTGTTTACATTACGCACATTACTTAATGCGATTATCCGTTGGTTGCAACTTAATACCAACGGGGAACTCGGTATGACAACCTGGAGGTGGATTATTAGTCATAGACGCTGTTGGATAACGGTCTATGTATTTTATCGTAATGCCCACATGAATATCATAGTAATCATCATGTCATATATATGCATTGTCATGCGCTCAATATTTTGTCAATTGCCCAACTGTAATTTGTTCACCCAGCATGTTAGTTATCTTTTATGGAGAGACACCACTAGTGAACTGTGGAACCCGGTCCATTCTTTTACACTGATAATACAACCAACTGCAATCATTGTTCCTTTTCATTCTCTGCAATTAAATACTATTTTCCACACCATACGTTTAATCCTTTGTTTTCAGCAAGCCAGGAAGATTGACACCCTTCCTGTTTCGTTAGGGCAGAGTAGTTTGATTGTGTTGTGTGCAGGTTCCACATCAACAGCCGAACTCCCTTCCACACGCAAGTACTTTTCTGACACCGGTGAGAACCTTCAGAAGTGCTTCTTGCTCCTACTGGATCTGATAACCTTGGTATCTTACTGAGAAAAACTTGCTGCTGCACTGCTTCATACCTTCCTCTTGGGGTCTCCCAACGAACGTGTGTCCCACGTCATCAGAAAGGCCACTGAACCTTATCATAAGTTTTTTCAAAATCAATTTTTAGTAATACCCTATCCATTTTCTTCCTATGAAGTTCATGAATTGTCTCGTGTAAAATCAATATTCCCTCGAGGATATGTCTTCCCCGCATAAAGGCTGTTTGTGTGGGTCTAATCACTTTATGTGCCACCTCTGTAATTCTATTTGTTCCCACCTTAGTGAAAACCTTAAAACTGACATTAAGGAGACATATAGGGCGGTACTGCTGAATCTGAGCAGCATTTTCTTTTTTTGGCAGCAAAATAATATTCTCGTAGTTAAGTTGAAATAGCGGTATTTCGCCCCTCTGGAAAGCTCTGAACATATTCATTAGGTCATGTTTAATTATCCCCCAGAATTTCGTATAGAACTCTGCGGGGAACCCATCCGGTCCCGGTGCTTTGTTCTTCTCCATTTGCATAATCGCATCATACACCTCCTTCTCTTTGAAGTCGGATGTAAGTATCTCATTTTCCTCTACAGAGATTTGGGGATATCCGCTGTTTCGGTCTCGACTAGTGAGACATGGTGGTCAGTCGAATTACCAAACAATTTCTTGTAAAAGTTGGTTATATAATTCTTGATATTTTCTTGCCCTATGATTGTTCCTTCATCTTGTTTGAGCTGAAAAATTCATTTCCGTCTATGTTTTCCATTTGCAATTAGATGAAAGTATCTAGTGTTATCTCCCCCTTCCTGAATATGTTTAACATTTGCTCGTTGTGCCCACTTGTCTTCCTCCTCTCTTCTAAGAATATCTATTTTCTGGTTGGCATCTCTTAGCGTTTCGTGTAGTTTCGGCCTTGATATCTAGTATACGATAAGACTCAGTAATCTTTCTTTCTCTTTTTTATACTACCTCCGATCCATATTAGTGGGCACAAATTTGTCTAGATACACATGTATCTAGTCTAAATACTTAACTAGATACATATGAATTTAGACAAAGCTATGCCCACTAATATGAATCGGAGGGAATATATTTTTTGCCCATCCTCGAAGGTAAGCCCGGAGATGACGAATCTTATTTTGCCATATCTCCAACCGTGTGTTACCACCTGAAATTGATGACCACTCTTTGACCACCATCTCATGATAAACGGGCGGGGTACCTGGAAACAAGTGCACATATTTTTGTGAAAATGCTAAACGTCGAGGGACTCAAATGCATTTGCCCAAAAGAAGGCGATTCCTTCCTAGACCCAACGCACAAAAAAAGTTCAAAACCTTTTTCCTTCCGAATCGTCGCGTCCTCCGCGGCCTCCCATTTCCCACGCCGCCACCACGGGCACCTCCTCCACCGACGACGCAGCGGACGAGGGAGTAGGGGAGCGATGGTGGCCGCGGCGGCGGCGGAGGAAGGCGAGGACCCGCGGTGGAGGAGGAGCAACACTGACTGCGTCTTCTTCCTCGTCTCCCGCGTCAGCTGCATCAAGGTACCGTACGGCGGAAAACCCTAGCGCAAATCCGTCGATTCGCTGGGTTTCCGCCTCTCTTGGCCGGCGAATGGTGCTACATGGCGTCTCCGTTGATTGATTTACTGATCGGAGTTTGTGTGGGGGGTTTTGGTGGCAGGGGTCCAAGTGCGAGTACCGCCACTGCGAGGGGGCACGGTTCAACCCCAGGAACTGCTGGTACTTGTTCCATGGCAACTGCGTCAACCCAAGCTGCACCTTTCGCCACCCTGTGCGTGATTCCTACTTCCGCTCGAACTGAGTTCAATAGTTCAATACGACCTTTCAATTGATATATGTGTCTGTGCTTAATCGTGAAAAAAAACGTCCGTGTGTCCCTGCTTGCTTGCATGCCTAGGGCGTTGCTTTGGTAGTTAGTGATGGGCGTCATTGTTACGCTTGTGCTAAGCTAACTTGGTGGTGGTGCAATTTTTGAAGAAGGGCTGCATGCCTAAGATGTCATTATCAGTGGATCTGTTTTTCTAATAGATCAGACTCCTTGTGAGCATTTTCTATATAAAATTGCAAACACCCTTCAGTTTATTCTAGGCTTACATTGTCCCTAATTCTTTAATTCCACTATGCACACCGAGCCCACCTACTGTTAGCCGAGTTAGCAACAATTTTGTGGAGAAAGTGTTGTTTACATTGTGAATTTGTGACAAGCTGACATCAAACAATTTGTCTTTGTCTATGCTCATGTACCAAATCTACAAATACAATATCGGTTTTCCTATTTCAGTGACTTACCCTGATAGTGCTAGCTTTGTTAAGCAATTCCTGAGTTTATTGACTGAAGCAAGTTCATGCTTCACATTCTTTATGCTCTTTTACTTGACTCGAATGGTTTGTTGAACCTTTTTTCATAGATGCATAGGAAGGACTAGGTATCAATGTAATTAAGAATAGGCACCCAAATCCAAGCCAAATGGGACTTGGACATGGATGAAGTGGGTGCACAACCACACCTCACTGAATCTTAGTTTCCTATTAACTTTCCTAGCCGTGTTATTTTGAATGGCATCATTTTGGTGGTACTCGTTATCTGATTAGCTTCTTCCGTTGCAGCCAATGGAAAATTTCAACAGAACCAAGTCCTTGTCAGTCCCGACCTCGGCATATGGTTCTACTTCTTTCAAGGCAACCATCCTTGTTTTTTCTACTACAGCTCACGCTGTACAAAAGCTGACAATTGTTCTTTCCTACACGAGCCTCGAACTCCTAACAATGATGTGGGAATTACTTCTGAAGCTACTACATTCAATCCTGATGTCAATGAAAATTCTGCTGGAGATGAGAAGGCTCAGGTATCGAAGAATGCTCAAGCAAATCCTTGTCAAGACACACCTTACCACATACAGAAATGCCACTCAGAAGAATTTCATGAGTCAAGATATCCCGAATATGATGGTGATATTACCACTGCACCTGAAACATCAATTGGTATGGGCAAACACATGAAATGTTCCACCCACTCAGATCAGAGCTCAGAAGATTCAGCAATGGAGGATACATACCAAGATGAAGGTCGTGATTCGTCCCCTGGATTTGATGTGCTTGTAGATGACAGGCTCTCTAACAAGAATGATCATGAGCAACAGTTGGCAAAAAAGAAATTCTCAAGTGCTTCATGCGAAATATGATATTGGAGATCCAGTTTGTTATGATCGGGATTATTATGATTCGTGGTACTACGGGCAATTTTCTGGCTTTGATGATCAACATGCTTATTTGTATCTTAGTCATCTTGAAGGAGTTCAAGACCATGGTACTGAGACCACTTTGGGACATGTACCACACAATAGAGGAAATCTTGTAAGGCCAACTTCTGATGAGTATGGTGAAAGGTTATTCTATGCCAGAAACTTCATCAGCTCAGCTGCAGATGTTTTTCCTCGTCCGCATACTGAGATAAGACACTCTTCAAAGAGAAGACGTGAGAAGAGAAAAGGTGCCAAGGGCAGGAAGGGTCACACTAAGAAGCATCGGGGTTTTCAACCCGTGAGTGATTCCCAAGAGGTTGAATCAAGATCCACTCATCGCAGGCAAGATTCTTTGATGGAACAGTTTCCTCAGTCGGCTGTCTGTGCTACCTTGAGAGGACAAAAGAAGAAGCGTAGAGGAAAACAGAACAAAACAATTTCTGCTAGATCTTCTAAACATCCTATGACAGATTTTACCGGGCCAAAAACCCTGGCTCAGATAAAAGAAGAGAATTGTGTATCCAAGTCAAGTTTTAGCCATTGCGTTGCTCGCGTGCCTCATGGGAGATTCTTGTCAAATGGTTTCGAGGGTCCCAAATCTTTGACTGAGCTTCTCAAGGCTAAGGGTAGGATTTCAATTGCCTAGCCCAACTTACTGGAGCAAGTGCATATTAACTGCAATGTAGTCAGTTTTCTGCTCAACTTGGTCAGAATGATGACTATGGCAGCTGTTTAGCAACTTGGGAGCACTTCTGTCAAAGAGAATGGAACATGCAGTGTCAATTTTCTGCAGACAAATTAACATTCTCGTCAGTTTTACGAGGAAGGAACAGTATTCAGGCATGCTAGCTGCTATAGTTGGTAAATTATGTTAATTAACTTGTTACTTCATGTTGCCACGTTCTTAACTATAAGTTAGGGATCACAACGGTTAAACATTGTGGCACGGTTATGAACTTTATTTCGGTATGTCTGCAAAGTGTATGTTACAAGCAAGAATCAACAGTGTCTGCCTTTGTGCATGATACTATAAATCATACTCCCTCCGTTCCTTGATGTAAGGTATATAGTTTTCTGCACGAATATTAAGACAGAGTATTTTGTACACAGTGGACTTATTTTTTTCTGGAAAAAATCGTGAGAGATGAGTTCTTAATAGGCACAAAATGAATACAATCCGTTAAATCCCTCTTTTGAGACTAGGTCTCATTTTTGATAGGTCAAATTGTCCATAAATAGCAAATACACCTTATATTATGGATTTTTCTTCAAAAAACTATACACCTTACATCAAGAAATGGAGGGAGTATGATAGTTTGCTTAACCTATGCTATTACTAATGTGCTTCTTGCATGCATGAAATTGTTAGCAGGCTGTAATATTCATGCTTGAATTTTTCTGATGGTGATATATAAGCGTAAATAGCAACTGTATCTCATTGATTCATGTTATGGAAAATGTTATTACATAATGAGTAGTGCTTTCCTATTCTTTCTACTTCTGTAAAAATAAAATCTATATGTTGCTGCAAGCCTGCAAACGTTAAGGATTCATATTTTCCTTTGACATGTTGGACGGATAATCATTTTGTGATGAAGAATGTTAGCATAAGTTGCTTTGATAAATTTTAATGAAGGTTAATATGTTGGTGGCTCAGCCGCAACCTACCACATGTTTCTGAAAAATTGCACAATTTGCACTGGTTTCTTCAATATCTCCATTATTACCATATTAGTGCCCTGTTCTACTATTTTATGCCATGTGAGGAGAGGAATTTCAAGCAACAGTTGGATAACATACCTAGAAATAACCAGGAGGCTCTCATAGAAAAATCAACCACAGACCTCTCAGGTTAGTAAAAAGCTTCCCCTGATGTCAGAATCCAATTTGGAAAACTGGCTCTGTAGATTTTATGCAGTCAGATATTCAATGCGCTCGCTCTGCATTAGTGTATTGGTCGATTTTCCAGGCTAGTTCAATGAAAAAATACTAATAAACTAAGATGTCAAGCCCTATTAGGAATGAGATAGAAGGACAGAGACAGTCCTTCCAACTGCTCTGACATGTCCATCTTTGCTGGTTCTAATGTTGAAAATTAGTAGAGACGTATACCATATTTTGTATGAGTGACGTGGGCCTGTATTGTTGATCATGTGGATTGCTATTTTTTTTCTTTTCAGTTATAATTTGATTGAGCAGTGGGGAGCTCTACAGGACGCTAGGCAAAGTAAGTAAATTGTGAGTATAATTTTACATTGATGTGTTTTATGTGGAAGGGTTTATATTGATGAGATCATTGTGAGTATTAAGATGAAATGGTGTGTATTGAATGTTAGAACAAAACGGAAAGGGTTAATGATATTTGCTGTGATTCTGCATTTAATGTTAAGCTACTTTAGGCTAATATCCTGTTAGGTCTTAAATACATCACAACAAACAAGACGGTGTTACAACTAGTAATACTTATGTAAGCAGGCTGAGGGTCCAGTTTTATTTAATGCATGACTTGATGTCAATGCATTGTGCATACATACCTTACATTTTCCCCGAGTCTTCTCCAGTTGTCGCCATCATGTGACTCATCCTGAATTTTCTTATGGTTACCCTTCCTTGATATGCATGTATAGTATTAGGTTTGGTTAGTACACAATTTCCTCCCAAGTCCCAACTGCAGTCGTTATTATGCACCATTGGACTCCCTAGGTACAAACCCTGAAACAAACACCCACGAACATACGTAGGGAGGCATCGAATTAAGTGGAGAGGAAGATGGCAGAGCTGCAGAGATCTTCCCAAACATTTAGGAGGTCTGGTTCATCTGGTCTGATCTGGGAGGACAGGCTTATGCCCGAAGACCAGAACCATAGGGATCAAGGAGCAACTGGGGAGGCAGAGGTCAACAGCTTAGAACTCAAGGAGCTAAGGCACTCCCGAAGCGTCGGGTCCACGGGAGTTGTCCAGCGTAGGGGCCGTGATGGGGCGGAGCGCGGCGGCAGGTCCAACGACGGCAACCAGGCCTTCCGTACTCGACATGTTCCGACTACTCTTGATCCACCTTCACCCAAGTTTCCTAGCTGCATGTTCTGCGGAATTTTCAGGAAGGAAGAACCCTCACAGCCATCCAAGCCCAGAAGGTACTAGGGTGGTGTATGTATTTTCGAGTGTTTGTGGGAGGGATGTAGGAGATTATGGGGTTGATTTAAGTGCAGGTGTATCATGATAAGCTGTTTTTGTTTTGGAACAATAGTTAGCCGTTATTTGAATAGGTTAGCATGCTTTGTTGTGTGCCGTTCGTGCCTTTCTTTTTCTTCTTCAGTATATCATGGAAGTCATTAACATGCCCTTGTACGTTATGTGCAGATGATGTTTTCTTCATGTGTTACATTGCAAGTTTAAATCTTGGGTTCTGAATGCTAACCATGGTCTATGTTCATGACCTTCATCAGCCAGTTAATTCAGCTACTTAAGCTCCATCCCGAGTTCACTTCTTAATGTAACAACTAACAAGCTCTTTATATTCTCGCTGCTAGTATATTTTAGTGCACTATGTACTGCTTTCCATTTGCTTGAATGAATTTAATGCTTCAATTTATTTGTTTCTTGAGATATGGGTGCCTGGTTGAGAACCACTTTATTAGAACTATACTAGAAGATAAATCTGTTAGATATAGGGTACCAGTTCACAGATTCTTTAGCTTGAATCCACATCAACTGTTGGAAGCTTCAATGATTCAGTTACCATTTAAATGATTATGTTTGCATGCATGGAAGACTAAGTCGAAGTCAACATTTCAACAGTGCTTACCTGTCAAGTTGTATTTTTGGCTTATCAACCCCAACCACTTCTGTTGAGCAATACATAACAACAGTTGCAATGCTATCATGTGATGTAGGCTAGTGCATCTGGACTATCACCCCACTTCATTAGTGCTTAGGTGAGATATCTTTCTGAAATATTGACATCTGGTCATCGTGTCGACTTTTGGAGCTCATGCACACTGGAAATTTCGAGTGCTAGCAGTGTTTCGACCGTGCTATCTAGGGGACGTGCCCTAGGAAGCATTCTCATATGGCGTCTGGTAATTGAGCAAAAGCCCCTTGTACTACACACTTTCATGCATATCGTGATTCAAGTAAAAGATTTCTTTTGGATACCACTAAGAGCGTCTCCAATCAAGTAATAAGAGCACCTCCATTTGGATCGAATCCATGCCAGAGTGAGGTTAGGGTTTGGTCCTGGGTGGGGTATGTGTAGGGTCGGACTGGGCCATCCTATGCGACGGACATGTCTGGCAACCACATTTCCGTCCCACGTATGGCTTGGATGCGACGGGTGCCAGAATAGTCCAGATGTTTAGGCTACATATGGGGATCTGGTTGGGTAGTGTTTTTTTTTGACTGGACCGTGTCTCAACCGTCCGCCCGAATGTATAGGGAGAATTGTTGGAGATGCTCTAAGTCCTACGTCAAAGTTTGTACGATTGCTGAATAACCCTTCGTTCAATTATTTTTCATGTGCCGCATCACAATGTCTCCTCCCCTTTGGCTGTCAAGAATCTCCAAGCCTCTTGCTCAGTGATGGTCGGAAAGAATTATGTGATATGTCACGCTGTCCCTCCGACCCAAGCAACCGTGGATGCAACATTGATACTGGTCGCGGCCGCCAAACCAACTAGGTGTGCTTTCAAGATCTGTCTTCGCCACCTTGCAGAGCCATTCATTTACGATGTAGATGTGTTGACACAAAAACCGAGCTTCAAAACACATCGTGTGTCACCCACGATTAGTTTTTTATCGGACAAAGGGAATATATACCTATTACACCTAACTTCTGTACCAGGGGCGTATTCAGTGGGGTTGTCATGGTGCCCATCCAAAACTATAAAAATGGTTTCATCTATTAGTATTTGGACTAATCATGTCTGAGTAGTAAGCTTATTAAGGATTAGCTTGGCACCCCCACCGATTTCATCCTAGATCCGCCATCTACACCAGCGTAACGATGAGAACTAGTCGAGACATCAATAATGCACACGGAGAAAAAGAAAAAAAGAACAAGAAGAAAGGAAAAAGAGACCCGCCATAGTGGCAGTCACTCGCAGCACCCGAAACCGAACTATCAACAACACCCCCACACAACAGAATAGGTTTTCCAAAAGAGACGCTTGTAAGAAGGGAACAGTGCACAACATTTTCACCCATGAGAATAGTCGAACTCTCTAGACAATGCCCCTTAACAAGGAAAATGCCACGGCTAGGTATAATCAATGAAGGTCAGATCTTATGTTTTCACCTTGATTATCTATCTAGTCTCACCACTCAGAAAGCACCACCCGAACTGAAGTCCCTTAATGTTGTCGCTCCCACCGAAGCCGCCCCTGCGAAGCACCAATCACTAGCCTCACATGCACATGTGCAGTACGAACACGAACATCGTCCTGCAGCCATGCCCCCCACAATACTATGTGAAGCGATGTATTCGCCGCATCCAGACGCCGCACCCACCAACATTGATCATCCAATCATATTCATCTTTACATTCCCGCCTCTACCGTCGACATTCCCGTGGTGTCAACGGAAAACGGAGCTTCATGACATTCCCGCCTGAAGCCCCACGGCTTTAAATTTGTATACGCACACAACCGGATCCCATCCAAACCAGAGGTTCAGAAACACATACACCAAGCCGTGAAAACCGCCAGTGGTGACATTTGGAACTCGTCGACAGCCAAACCGAGAACGATCGGCAGCAGTAGATCAGTGCGTTGGGCGGAAGAAACGACTAGAGCCACCGCCAAACCACTTTTTATTGCTCTTGATCTATAGAGTTTCACCGCCGCGCGCCGCACGAACTGGTCGCCGGCAGCCCCACGAGAAGCCCACAGATTGCTGCGGCCAAATCCTAACTCCCCCGCCACGCCAGGAGCCGCAACACCATCAATGAAGCAATGTGAAGTTGCCAAGAAAAGGAATACGTCATATTCAATATTTTGAACTCAGTTTGTTGAATAAGTAATTATTGCCAGCCTCTTAGCTCTGCTCTTTTTTTAGACTCATTATACATGGACTCTCTATTTTTGTAAACATACAATGAATTCAGAGTGTTTTTAGATCTAACACTAAGAGTGGCTGCCAGCAGTTAGTGATCTCCATAAACTGCAACAGGAGCTTCAGACTTTCAGTTATCAACATGAGAGGTGCTGCAACACGAAAATACAGATACTTGCTATGCTATTTACATCCTGCTTCCCTCCATGTATTGAAAATTTTCACTAGAAACACAAGCAGAGGCTCTGCTCAGATGTACGCGAATTCCGGCCATGAGAACGTGCATAAAACATCCTAAAACTCCACAAAAACATGCAAAAAAATATCCACCGCTTGAGTTCCTAGTAGAAAACCCCAAATATCAGATCATGCACAATATACACACCAATGTCCATATGCACGACTCTAAAAAGAGTACTCCCTCCGTTCCTGAATGTAGTGTGTATACTTTTCTGTACGAATATTAAGACATGGGTATTTTGCATACAGTAGACCATTTTTTTACTTAAAATCGCAAGAAATGAGTTCTTAATAGGCACATAATAAATACAATCCGTTAAATCCCTCTTTTGAGACTAGGTCTCATTTTTTGATGGGTCAAATTGTTCATAAATAGCAAATACACCTTATATTATGGATTTTTCTTTAAAAAACTATACACCTTACATTAGAAACGGAGAGAGTATCATTTATCGCTAGAATCCAATCGCCCAATCTCAGGACATAGCAATTACATATAGAAAATTGCAAACAGCTATCGTCCAGGCCTGAGCAAACAACTTTGTATGAGGCAACTACTGTTTCACACACGAAACACCAGATTCCTAATCATTTCTGTCCTTGCAACACATTTCCCAAAACTGCATCGCAAAGTCGAATGTTTGAGCTTAAAAATTGAGCATACCAGGTGCGTACATCAGTACATGCTTCTTTCATATCAAGGAGTAGCGATTCTTCATCTATACCTCCCATCCACAGATCAAGTACAGTAAACAAGGCTTAAAAAACTGAGGATTGTTCCCTGCAAAGCGAAGAATATCTGGTCTTAGTACATGTGTATGCACAACATGAACGAAAACTGACGTATGTAGCACTGAATATGAGAAATATCGCTCTTATGCAGACAGTGCTAGCTGCTGATCTGATACTTGACACCCAACAGGGTAAACAAACTAAGAAATTCACCAGTTGACTGATTCATTTGCTATCCAAGCCACAAATTTGTAGCTCCAAGGGGAAATTCATCCTCACCATGAAATGTGATGTAACTTTTTTACTGATTCTTCTTATGATTTCGACCCACGAAATCCTCGAAGCCATTTGCGTGCAGACAAGAGAAAACCCCAAGGATCCCAACGGACCCATGCATGAAGCTGGAGCGTAACAATGCTCACCGCCGTGTGACTTAAGCGGCGCGGCAAGGCATGGCAACGAGCTGAGAAGACACCACAGATTGCGACATTCACACGCAGGCCGGTGTGTGGCCATTCTCCAACAACGGGAGCACCGAAGGGGGTCTCGACAGACGCACGGTGGCCATGAGTGAGGCATCTGCAACACCTACCGAAGAGCCAAGCCGGGACGAGGCGAGGGGGCAAAGCCGGGGCTTGTACCGCTGGACGACGCGAAATGCGACGGGCCAGTACCTCTGGCCAACCACCGCTTGCCTCCGCTTCGTACCGCACGCATGGCTCAGTCAGCTTTTGGTAGCTGGCGGCAGCGTCATTGGGGACTCCTCCTCGTCAATACCATCGTCCTCGTCGGACAGGGAGGCCATGACTCGATTGTCATAATCACACACGGGAATGTGATCTGCGAAGCAGTAGGCGACTCGGGGCAGCTGCGGATACTGCATGTTGCCTCTGGCATCGCCGACCGAAAGACTAGTGAGGGTCACCGGCGCCAAAGGCTGGACACAGGATGTCATGTGACTACACTCACTACTACTAGGGCCTCTCACCTCACACCACAACCAAAATGCGAGCTACGCTTCTCATATATACATGCGACACACATACTAGAGTACCAGACACCAAGAATAGAGCGCCAATGCCAGCCATCCCGATCAGCACAAAGTGTAACAAGTTCGACGCAACTCAAGGTGAGGACATCATTTCTTGTTTATTGATGCTTCTTTTCAGTTTTCTATGCTCACGGGATATATTTGTGTTGTTAAATCAGGTAGAATAAGCAGGGCCGGTCTATAGGCCGAGCAAACATGGCAACCGCCCCAGGCCCCGAGAGGAGAACGGCCTCAAATTTTAAAGTATGTTTATAACTTTTATACTATTATGTCACCTATAAGACACTATTGACTATTCATAGATAATAAAAAGTTTACATTGGTTTACAGAAACAATTGCAAATGGCAGATCAATACAGTGTAGTACATGGGAACAAACCAGTTAGATCAGTGATGACAAGTTTAGTTTGTTTGCTACTCTCTCCAATGGGTGCCTTACACATGTTATATTAAAGTTTCGCTACATATGTTTTCATTTCTTAATTACATGCATAACTTCTTATTAGAGAAACTAATAGAAGCATATGTATACACTATGCTACACAGAGGAGCATTGCAGTGAGCACATATAGTAGCTGAATTTTATGTGTGCAAAGATAGTAGACACATAAAATTTCATCAACATAGTCGGTGATTACTATAAACAAGGCTACTTTAGTAACAAGTATATATCATCAACATAGTATCAGGCTATCAGCTTATTATTAAATCCACTATAACTGACACATCTGACTACGGAAAAAATGATCACGCCAACTGTTCAATATATACACCTGAAGCTTCCATATATGTGCTTACATGACCATACAGTAGACACCTCTATTAATATATTTGTTAGCTTGTATGTTTTGAAATATATCTACCAGTATATTTATTAATATTAAAAATAGAAAATAACATTCACACAATAATATGCACATACGTTATGTAATCCATCCAATGTAAAAAGTTAATAAGGAGGCGCGTATGTTTTTACATTATTTACCATTAAGGTGGTTTAGGGTTTAGGGACAATATCTGAATAGGAAAAATATTTTTGCCGAGCCTTGATATATTTTATGATAGAAAATGCAACTATATAATGGAAAACAATTGCGAAAACTATTGTTTGGTTGACAATGCTACATATATTTCTTAAAACTACCGTGATTTTTTTTAAGAAAGTACAAATTTTTAGTATAAGTATATTTAAACTCGCCCATGGTTCAAAAATTATTTGGAACGACCCTAAGAATAAGGTAAAAGTGGCGTCGTTATCCTTATGGAACATAGCCACATGATCATACCGTAGTGCAGATTAGAGTATTGGCTTGATCGGGTGTGTGTAAATGTTGACGCCAGGTTGGTCGCATTCTTTGAAGCTAAAACAGTGTTAGCAATGGTAATATGTAGCTTTACATTCAAACATGCATAGAATGGTCATACTACGCATCTAATATCCCTACAAATGCAAACAATCTTGCATCCATTGAGCATATTTCCATGTGTGCAAGTATCAGTTACTGTAAAGGAGGCGAATATGGGTGATAGTTTCCTCTGTGAGGGCAAGTACCTTGGCCAGGGAACATCAAAGTTATATTGCCGGGCGATGTTCACAATAATTGGAAATAACGGGAATATGTGGTCAAGTTCTTTGCGAAGTTAGAGGGTAAAAATCATCCAACAAGAAGGGCTGCAATGTGTTATTCTAGAAGATGAAGGTACAAACTGATGCTACACTGCTTATTTAATTTCTTCAAACATATAGAAAACAAAGGACTGACATGGGTGAGGTGCAAACCTCGTTAAATTTTGGAGAAATAGCAGAAAATTGGCCTCGCTTGATGTTTTAATTTGGTTTGAAAAGTGTACCCACATACACACGGATTGAAAGCTCCTTTGGAGCCCTAGAAAATCATATCCAAATAATGAACATGTCTGCATGTCTAAGTATATTCTTCATAAAAGGATGTCTATAGCAGAAAAGTCGCCATTCCATGAACCCGGAGTATAAAATCTCAGATAATTAAAAATAATCTTGTGTCGTCTCGTGTTGAAAATATAACCAATTTACCATATGAGATAATCCAAAAATAGGAGAGATAAATCTTGATAAATATTCTAGACATGATGAATGGATCACACATATCAATCATGAAACTATGGATGCGATCTAGTCAATAAGATATGAATAACCTATATAAATCAATCTGCAAAAATACAAGCTCGACAAGACAAGACGTAATACCTAACAAAAAGGGATAGAAGCGTGTACGGTTTAGTGGGAGAAAAAAACGTCCGCATTGGTGGTGTTGACAGTAGCAGCCATGTAACCGAAGATCGATGTTGATGTCGGGGAAATAATCGTTGTTGGGAGAGTAGTTTTTGGCGGTGGAAAACAAGTCAATAGTCGCGCGCGCTCCCAAAAAATCTGATCACCTCCCCATACAGGATCACAAGAGGTGGGTTTTCGGAAGCCTACTGTCTTGTCTCACGGTGTATGCCGGAGACGGAATGGAAAGACGTCAACGACGATGAAATTATCTAGAAAAGGGTGGCAATCTCAACTGTTATTGTGTGTGGTGTGTCTCTATCGGATGAGGTGAATTTTCTTTTACAGACACAATAGGAGGATCCGAGCATGTTGAACCTGAAGCCGGTTCACCTTCCACTAGTGCCTTTCGGTTTTCTACTATTGTAAAAAAATCAACTTATGTGCGACTGTTTAAATTCATCAAGTCATCATGTGTGGAAAAAAAGGAAATACATCGTCTACTTTGGCTTGGGGCGCGCCTCTTAACGAGCCGAATGACAAAAGAGTAGAATGATTGAGCTTGTAGGTGTCATCTTTTCACAGTCAAGTGCTAAAAAGCTCCCACTTTTTATGAGGTTCAACTCCCACTAATTTAGCAATGTAGAACTAAACTGTAGTCACCTCTTACCATACATAAATGGGTCAAGTGGATTCCAGATTTTTTTTCCATTTGAAATTATTGCTAATTATTGGTGGCCAAATATTCTAACATCTCACGTCAATAAAGCATATTTTGAATGCATAATAAGTTTGACACCATAATTAGAATGTAAAATGTAAAGGTATGTATTTTTCTATGCGTGTCCGACACCTTCAAAGCGGACATAATTTAAAAGACGCCGGACATAATTTGAGGGGTGCCGGTGGAGATGCTCTAAGGATTGCAAATGCACGATGCGAAACTTAACAAAATTATATTGGTTAATCTTAAATACGCGAGGCATGCTCAGAATATATACCTTTGAGCTGAAGGTGTATTGTTTCCTTAAAGTACATCTTCGTGGAACCGACCGTCAATCAGTAGAAATGCGCGATGTGAAACCAAGTAGCATCATGTGAATTTTGTTGGTGCAGTTGGCATGTGTATACCGTGGAAAGCCACAACCATCCTCCCAAATATTCACTGTCACCCCCGAAAAATCTCGTGCAGGAACCTGGAGATGGTCTGCTTGAAAGCAAGAGCCTGCCGTGTCGGTTCAGACCTGAGACTGCCCTGTGAATGAAATATTCCATTCTCCATTAAAAATTAGCCGCGGCGCATGTGACCAGCAAGCGTAGCCACGTTGATTTAATTAATTAAACAATTGGCGGTTGGTGCTATCCCAAATCCAGCTCTGCATCCACCGGGTTAGCTCCAACCCGCAGGTGAACTAGACCAACTAGAAACGCAAACTCATCCTATACAATAAGGAAACAAAACCTAGAAACACAACCCCATTCCATGCTCCGGTCTATCTTGTATTCCCCCTGTTCCGAAGTGTCGTTGCTCTAGATTAATTTTGAACTAAGACCACAACACCTATTTCTAAATGTAGGGGATATTTCTCGACATATTTGATCTTGCGACCGGGCACGGCGATACTCATTCGCTTGTGCGGTTGCTTATGACGGGTGAGCGTGGCAGATCACACCGCAAGCCTGTTCCAAAGCACACCTAGGGCCACCTTCTCCCTGTGTCTTATCCTCTGTCTTGTTCTTCCGTACCATTTCCTCTGATCCTCCATTCATCGCGGTGGAACTAGATCGATAGGGAGCGAGATGGAGAGCGGCTATCGTCCGTCGAGCTGAGGCTAGGCTCTCGGGCCGGCTCTAATGTAAGGTTTTGCACTAGTGTTACCTGAAACTCTGGATGATCCCGCTAAAAAATCTGTCAGAAGGAAAGGTGGAGCAGTTCGCAAATCAGCTGCTAGCAAAGCCGCTGGTGATTGACCCGGCTGAGATGTGTGGACTTCAGCTGGATCAATACCTAGGCGTCCACTACTGCCTCACCGCATGGCGGGAGGGCAAAGGTTGAGTACCTGAAGAAGCACCAGAGGAGAGAAACGACATTCATGTGGTGATATGAGCTTTGTTCCTGCGAAGAAGTCCTAAAGATAAGCTCGGGAGCAAGGCTGGAAAACAGTGAAGTGAAGTTGAAGCTAGGGAACGTTTTGGAATAGCAAGTAGATTTAAGGCTTAGTAGTGGATCTTGGGTGCTTTTGCAGTCGCTGTCTGTAATTCGAGATTTCTAGCAGGCCGTGGGTCGTAGTTCATATTTATCTGAGAAACAGCTTGGTGCTTGCTACCTACATCTGCTCAATAAAATGCTTTACCACGCAAGAAAAAGGTAAAATACTTTACCACGCAAAAAAAAGTTAAATGCTTTAGTGTTGGACTGTTGTGCTATCTAGGGGCGTGCCCGAGGAAGCATTCTCATATGGCGTGGTAATTAAGCAAAAGCCCCATGTACTGCACACTTTCAAGCAACTAGAAGATTTCTTTGGGTCAACGTTTATACGTCTGCTCAATAATCCTTCGTTTCAGTTTTTTTCATGTGCCGCATCACAATGTCTCCTCGCCTTTGCTTGTCAAGAATCCCCAAAACCTTTTACTCAGTGGTGCTTGGAATGAATTATGCGATCTGTCACGCAGCTCACGCCGGCCCTCTCCCACCCAAGCAAGCATGGAGGCAACCTTGTTACCGATCGTCGCCGCCAAACCAGACCTTTCAAGATCCATCCTCTTCACCTTGCATTGCAGAGCCATACAACTGTGACGTAGACACGTTGACACAAAAACCGAGGGTTCAACATCGCATGCCACCGCCCATGATTAGTAGCACGAACACTGCCCATGCATGTATTTTTTAGACTTTGAGCGTTAGTAATTTTCAAAGTTATGAAGCTATGCTTCTACATCTCTCAAAATTATCACTATCTCTTCCCTCGGACAAACTTGTATTCATAGAGAAGACAAATAAGTTGTTGTATCAAAAAAAAAAAAAAGACAAATAAGTTGTGTCAATAATAATGCAAGAATGATAAAGGTGCCAATGCATGTTCTTAACAAATACTAGGAGTAAGTAAAAATTACGAGTTGCAATTCGTGTAAACTGAATAAAGTAGCTGTATCTGCCCCGTATCTGCCACACATCGCAATGCCCGTCTCCTTTCCCTGTCAAAGAAAAACGCAGCCGTATCCCGAAATTCCCCAATTCCAGAGGTGTACGGGAAGGCAAATCGAATCCAGAATCCGACTGCTGGGCGGAAGTGCGGAACAATGGCAGGGCAGCCGGAGCCCCGTCGTCCTCCACCGCCCTCAACCACGGATTCCGTTCAGTCTTCGTATCCCAAGAACCCTAATCGATATAGAGGCAAAGTGTACGTCTTTCTTGGAAGGCGTTCTCGGCGTTCGACTCAGCAGCAGTTATCAAAACGGACATCCGTCGAAGCCGTCATGGATAGTACGGAACACCGGCCCTCCATGATTGCGGAGGAGAAAGAGAAGGTCTTCAGCGGCGCTCCGTCTTCAGTGCGCGCCGTGCTCGACCGTCCCTGGCCATCCCCAGTCGTGATCCCGCCGGAGGGCAGTCCATCCGGCAAGGTACGCACCCTGGTGGCCACCGCCGACGCCATCGGGGACCCGATCTCGCCGGAGGAGCTAGCTGCGCTGGAGGACAAGGAGGGCGACGACGCTAGCACTCTGTTCTACAAGTCCATTGGTCGGGCCGACGCTGTTATGCGGAATTATATCCATGAACACGGCTGCCTGTACCTAGATGAGAAGTACAGATACATTGTCGACAACTCCGCCCAAGCTGAGTAACTAGGGTAACTTTTCATTCGCTCTCCCTACCAATCCAGAAGACTTTCTTCTGCTTAATTTCCTCTTGGCTTTGGATTATGTTTTACAACTTCAATGGGCTGATAAATAAATTGGAAATTTCCCTTTGACAATATTTGTTCTTTTCTGATGCCGAGCACCAGTGCTCTCTCCTATTTAGAAAATTCGAAAATCATATTTCTAAGTTTCAAAAAAATCTGAAAAAAATCCAGATATAGCCAATGGTGTATCCCACAAACGTGCAAAATTTTAATTTGAGATACTTTATCTTATGGGCTACACAAAATAACAAATCTGATAAAACTTAGATATTTGAAAATATACATACTCACATCTACATATTTGTCATTTTTGTGTAGCACAGAATACAAAGTTTTTGAAGTTGATATTTTGCACGTTAGTGGTATATATCATTGGCTACACACAGATTATTTTTTCAGAATTTTGTGAAACTTGTAAATATGATTTTCGAAATTTTAAACAGAAGAGAGCACTCGTGCTCGGGAGCAAAAAAAACCTCCACTGCTTCCCACAGTCAGTTACTCGTATTGGCTTTGACATACCGTAGATCTACAAATTATCAGCCTTTCCCTATCTCACGGCTTTGTTTGAGAAGGGAGCTTCACCTTTTGGTGGGGAGGGGAGACGGGTGGCAGCCCGATCACGGGAGGAGGGTAAGAGAGAAAAAATGGGAGGGGGTTCAGGGTTATTATTGGGGTAGTTCTCAGTGGAGTATGTTTTATAAATTACCAGCGGACGGTACCTGTTATGTTTGCCATGCATGTGGGGGCCAAGTTTATTTGAAATCGACTTCTTTTCACAGTGAGTTCTAAGCATCTCTAACAGATGCCATATTTTAACATATCTGTTTTTGGTTATAGTGCATTTGTTTTAGTGTTGTAGAGCACCAAATATCTTTTGCTTTTTCAAATGCCCCATTTTAGGACACGGCCGCTCCAACAGATGCCACAAAATAGGACACCATGGTCGCGTGACGCCCCTCTTTCTTTTTGTGATCTTGGGAGATGAAAACAAACATATGAACTAACATGAACTTTAACATTGCAAAATTAACACAATGAACTTTTTAGTTCAGTCTATAGCATACCATAGTTCAAATCATAGCATAGTTCCACACAAATGACACATAGTCGAAAGCATAAAGTTAGTTCAAACTACAAAAAAACACATAGTTACTCATCATGCATCATTGCATTTGTTGGCATCATCAGCAATTACCTCCCTAGAGCATCGAGCATCTCCAATAGTTGATGTAAACTAGCAGCCTAAAAATAGCGTGATCTAAAATTTACGTCACCAAGAATGTGATTTTACATCACCAACATTGTTCACTCGAACATGTGATGTATTTTAGGGCACGACTTTCCCAGTAGGTGATGTAAAATATAGTACAGCCGCGCGGCAGCCGCACGCATTTCGTACTAAAACTTTGTATGAACATATATAAATCAAAATAAAATCCATTTTGAACCACACATAAAGTGCACGAACCAAAATAATCCACACAAACATAGTGCTTAAACGTACTTAAAGAAAAGTGTATTTAAAATGATAATACATAAAACAAAGTCACTCAAACTTCTTCTTGTTTGTTGGTCTCCTTGTCACCATCGCTTGCAACATTGCTAGTCACATTGCTTTCCTTCTATTCTTCGACGGCCTTTGAACCATACATTGCGGCAGTACCCATGCCACCCATATGTCCACCATAGACTTCGCCCATTTGTCCACCATAGCCTCCTCCCATACCACCATAGCCGCTCATGTATCATCCCATCATATTCATCATCCCACCCATGTATCCTCCCATACCGGCACTCGTACCTCCTCCCATCATGCTCATGATGCTCATTTGTTTCATCTCCAACATTTAGTCACAACAAAGATCAATATATGCCTTCTACTTCGCAACCATAGTACTTGTATCCATGAACATGAACTTATGCTCTTTTTCCTCCTCAAGCTTGCGCTCCTCGGCTGACAACTTCATGTCTTCTAGCTCCACCTTGTGCTCCTCGGCCGTGGCCCTACTCTCATCCGCAGCAATCTTGCGCTCCTCGGCCGCAGTCCTCGCCTCTATTTTTGTAGCTTCAACCTCTTTTTCTCTTCGGCATGCATACTCCTTCCGTGCCATCACTATTGCTCCATACCCTTCCTTGAGATCACTATCTCCGGATTTTTACCGCTTTTCTTTTTTTTTCTTCCATACGTTCTCTTTGTTTTGTTACTCGCTTTGCCAACATTTTCTTAACCACTTACATCATTCTCATCATCATCAACCGACGCTGCCTCCTTTCTCTTGTTAGGAATTTTCTATAAATATCTATTGTTCCACTTCTCATGTTCAAGCTCGATCCAACAATGATGTAAATTGAATGATTTCACTTTCTTCTTCTCTTCTCCTTTCTCCCCCTTTACTTGGAATAAACCTTTAGCAATGTTCACCTACATGAAATATAAGTCACACGTGTTACAAGCACTTGATCATTCAAAATAAAATGTGCACATAAAAGAGGAAGCAAGTAAAATCACCTTATCTTCATAGTTACAACCCCTTGGATTCATTTTTTTCACATTTGACAAACAAGCAGACCACTTTTGACACTCAATATTTATTGTGTTCCATCAGTGGCATAGGGAAGTAGACGTTCTTTTAACGCCACTTGTGTTTTGCTCAGAAAAATATTCCTTCATCCTCAGCCAATATGTGTTGGACGCTTGATCGGTTCCAATAACCACATCAAGAAAAACTCCCTTCCATGTCTTACAAAGCAATACATCCTCGTGGTTACTGTAATTCCCAGCTCTTCCCCTCAGATTAACAAAACCATCCTCATATATGTCAAGATTCTCGTCATCATCACGTGCTTCATACTCTTGAGATGGAAAATTTTGATTTATAAGATCTGTGTATTGTAAAAAAGTTTCATCATCAAATCTACATTTTAATCATAAACAAAATTAACATGAACATCTAATCATATAGATTGAATTATTCATTAACATTTAATCATAAACAAAAAATTACCCTTCCCCAAATTGATTGAAGTTTAAATTTGTCACCGGTGTCACCGGCGGCTCCTCTTCCATGGCTGGCTGCGTGGGGGTAGTCTCAGGCAGTGGTGCAGCAGCAACAAGAGGCGTGGCAACAGCAGACGCGGCGGCATCAATCGTCGTTCTTCGAGTGCGTCGATGTCGGCCCGGACGCGTTGTGCGGTGTCTTGCCGGTGACTCCACCATGTCCACGACCAGCAGAGGCCTTGTTGGTCAACGCACCAGCGACGGTGGCTGATCATGGAGGCTCAAATCCACCTTCTCTTCCACAGCCGGCGGGGCGGCGGCGGGAGGTGACGGACCGGTCGTGCCGGCAGCGAGAGTGGAATTAGGGAGGGTCGCCATAGCTGAGAGGATGGTTTGGTAGGCTGCATGCCCTTTTTGCGCCCCGTCAGACTAGGCTGTGCAGGCTAGTTTTGGCTAATCCAGTTTTGGGGCCATGTTATGCATGTCGTTTGGTTGCTCGATGGTCCAGTCCTCGTACAAGGTGAAAAACGAGAGCTAAATGTTTTGTTGCCTGCAAAGTTCCATTTCGGCTAAGTTTGGTGGGTGTTTGGTTGATTGCTATGGTCTGATGTGGTTACCTCTTACCACAATAGTGGTGAGTTTATCCAGCACATACTGAACATAGTATAGACAGATTCAGAAATAGCACATGCTGAACATAGCATAGACAGTTCGGAATTTGATCATAGCTTAGCAGTTCTAGTTCGCCAAGATCATAGCATAGAATCGGGACAGATAGCACAACGAGTTAACCAACAACTCATGGTGATGCATCTCATGTTCATCAGTGGAGTAGTTAATATATACCACCTCACAAAATATTACAAGCCATTCATAAAACCTAATCAAGTTCTACAAAGGGAGTCCTACGTAGTTCTCTTGGCAATAGGCCCACAACTAGGACCTTCTATCTGACTCTGTCGGGTCAGCATAGAGACAATGCTCATTTTCGTGATCCGTAAGGTAGTTCATAGCTTGGATCAGCAACACTGAGTGAAGAGACTAGGAGCAGGCTTACTCCTGTATGCGTAGAATGTCCTCATCTGAGCATATTGATGATGGGCTTATTCAGCAACTACTCGTCCTTGCGTGCACCTAAGATTGAGAAGGCAGAATGTTAGTTGTGCTTCATGATGAACAAGCAAAAAGAAGACATATTGTTAGTTCTTCTATCTAACTATGGTGTGTGCAATCAACTTGTCTTCATCCATCCTGATGGTCGAGGTCTGCTCACACCAAATCACTCCTTAAATTTTCTGTAGACGGAGATCCTAATCCACCTATGTCTCCACTTCCGCGGATGGTTGTAAATCTACATAGTGCTCACAATAATCCAAGTGAATTCAAAACATCATTGCTAACCTTGTTGATGTAATGCTCTTTGAAACCTCTATCAAAGTGGATCACGTTTTGTCACAAAACCCTATTCAGGACGAACATGGACATAGGATCTAACCACTACATTTGAGGCCGTGGAGCAAACGAAGAGGACTGCATTTTCATATGAGTCAAACATTGGATCCTCAGTCTCAATGGCCGGCACGTCGTTCATGTCAGGCAGTGCATAGCGTACTGAAGGAGCATACAGATCGGGAGAGCTAGGCGCAACGATGTCCTACAATACCGATGAACACACAAAGTAGTCATAAATCTAGCACCCATGTCGAAGAAGAAGATGATACTAAGCACGACTATATCACAGATCTACCACATATGACGAAGACAAAGTACTAAGCATTCAATTAGTCTACTACAGTAAGCATTCAATCTACCACAGATCTAAGACAAAAAACATGCATGGGGTACAGTTCTTACAACCGCTTTGGTACGAGCAAGGTTGCCGCCAACGAGATCCACCGCCGCCTTGCAAAGGGCAGAGTTGTTGTCGTACCGCTCACCACCGCCTTGCAAGGAGACTTGTTGCCGACGAGCTCACCACTGCCTTGCAAGGAGAAAATTTGCCGATGACGAGCTCCAACGCCGTCACTGGAATTGTAGAAGAAGGTCCCGCCATCGCCATTACCATTGAGCTCAAAAGCGGGAAATGATGATTTGGATTTGGGCGGTGCGCACCAAGGCTCTAAATAGAGAGGCGAAATAGCGTGACGGTGACCGAATTTCTCCCCCCGCAATTTTCCTGCTCACGCCATCTCGTCTCTCCGGTGCTTGCAGCATTTTTTTTTTTGAAAAAGAGAGTCTCCCTCTCCGATTTCTATTAATAGAAACCAGGGTTCTGGTTGTTTTCGTACAGAAAATAAACGAAAGCAGTAAACTAACATCTAGAATTGCTCAACCACCCACATCCCGGGGCCAGGAGAGCCAGGTAAAACCTACAGGATCGAGAAAGAACTTTGAACCTAACTTCAAAAAACATCAAGTTAACAGGAAACAAAAGCCAGAGCAAACATGCTCAAGAAAACTTCTTTTCAAACAAGACTGCCTTCAGCTCTCTCCTCTTCAGCCAGCATCACTTAAGCACCAATTCTCAGCACTCCTAGACGCCACCCTTGCGAGGCACTGAAAGCTTCACTTGCTACTCGTTCGATTAGCCTTGTCCCCCACAGCAGCACCTCTCTGTTTGCCTGTTTTGTCTATAATATGGCCCAAGAATTAATCAAATTTGTCATAGAATGTATCAGAGCAAAAGGATCCTGAATCCTATTCCTTTCAAAGCAGATTGCATTTCTGACATTCCAAATAGCCCAAAAAACAGCTGCTACCCCAGGTAAAACCATTTTCATATTTTCCTTATCAAATTTATGTAACCATGTTCCAAAAACCCCTTGAATTGTGTCAAGTGGGGTTTGGAAATTAAAGGCACACCAAAGAACACTCCAAATTAATTTAGCTGTCGAACAAGTAAGGAAAAGATGTTCAACAGTTTCAAGTTGACCACAAAAATGACATTTCGAGTTACCTATCCAACCTCTTTTCAGAAGGTTGTCTTTAGTTAGGATACTATTCTTTAGGATGAGCCACAAAAAGATCTTGATCTTATTAGGTATTTTTGCTTTCCACATAAATTTATGCGGGAAACCAATTTCATTAGCAATCAATTTCCTATACAAGGATTTAACTGAAAACACACCATCTTTAGTCGGCGTCCATCTAATTTTATCATCACCTCGCCCCAGCATCACCTCCTGACATGATTGTTTAACATTTTCCCACAAACGCAGCGTGTCACCCAACAGGGTTCTTCTAAAGGTCAGGCATCCCCAACCATTATTCATAACAAACGCAACCATGACATTTTTTCTCTACACAAGTTGTAAATCCTGGGACATCTGTCTTTGAGTGGTTTATCATCCACCCACCAGTCCTCCCAGAACCTTGTGTTCTCTCCATTTCCAACACTCTTTTTACAATATTTATAAAAGGAACTTTTAACACTAAGCACACCAGACCAAAACTGGGAATCCCCAGGTTTACGTCTAATTCCAGAGATGCATTTGCCTTTAACGTACTTGTTTTTTTATAACCGTTTGCCACAGACCATTTTCTGTTCCAAGCTTCCACAGCCATTTAGCAAGGAGAGCCTGATTCATAATATCAATGTTGAGTATGCCCAGCCCGCCCTGGTCTTTGGGCTGGCATACAACTCCCCATCGAACGAGGTGATATTTCCTTTTATCTTCTTCCTCTTGCCACACCAATCTAGCTCTAAAAAAATCCAACCTCTTTCTAACTCCTACCGGCATTTTGTAAAACGACATCATGAACAGCGACATATTAGATATGCAGGTTTGGACCAAAGTTTCCTTCCAGCTATGTTTAATAATCTCCCATGCCAACCAGCGCACTTTTTCTACACCTTTTTTCCACATGATTCCATCACTGTTTCTTATTCTAAACTTATGAACTGAATACCCAGATATTTCATAGGTAGAGAGCCATTAGGACAAGTAAAAATTTCTTTATAAACTTCACATTTATCTTGAGCCTCACCAAAAAGGAAAAGTTCACTTTTGTGGAAGTTAATTTTCAACCCGGACATCTGTTCGAAAGCGCACAGAATAAATTTGAGGTTCCTGGCACTCTCAATGTCATCCGGCAAAAGAAACACAGTGTCGTCCGCATACTGTAACATATTAATAGCACTGTCACTTTCATCATTTAGCACCCCTTTCACAAACCCACTATTTTCTGCATTATGTAGCACGATGGCTAACGCATCAGCCGCTAGGTCAAACAGCAAAGGAGACATAGCATATCCCTGCCGCAGTCCTTTATGAGTAATAAAATATTTACCAATAGATTCATTAACCCGAATGGCAACATGTCTCCCCGCATAGTATGCATGATCCAAACTATCCAAGCGTCCGGATATCCCTTCAATTTGAGCATTTTACAAACAAAGGGCCATTTAATTTTGTCGTAAGCTTTCTCGAAATCCACCTTAAACATCATTGCATTTTGTTTTTCCATATGAATACTATTGAGAGCCTCATGTAGTATCAACACACCTTCCATAATAAACCTGCCTTTAATAATGGCAGTCTAGACAGGCGAAATTACTTTATCTACCGTGTTTTCGAGTCTTTTCATTAAGGTTTTCGTAAAGATTTTAAAACTTACGTTTAAAAGACAGATCAGATGAAATTTTTGAATTTGTTTTGCATCCTTACACTTAGGTACAAGTGTGATAATACCATAATTAAGTATGGCTATATTCAAATGTCCCGCATGGAAATCATCAAACATTGTTTTCAGATTCCACTTGACTAAATCCCAGAAAAATTGATAGAATTCAACAGTAAATCCGTCGGGGCCAGGAGCTTTATTATGCTCCATCGAAAAAACAACCTCTTTAATTTCCTCCAAAGTAAAAGGTTTAGTCATCTCCATTGCCTCTTCTTCTCCAATTTTTGCATTATTTTCTATATCAATATTTATATCAGAAACTTCAGGATGACCAAAGAGATTTTTATAGAAATTAGTAATATATTCCTTTAAGTTATTTTCTCCTTCAATCACTCCCTCATCCTGTTCAAGGGAAAGAATCCTATTCTTTCTATGTCTACCATTCGCTTTAGCATGGAAATACCTCGCATTGTGGTCCCCATCTTTAATTTCTTTATCTTTGCAGCGTTGTCTCCATTTCAGCTCTTCTTGCCTTAACAGGAAATCTAGCCCAGATCTTAATTGTTTCTGTTCTTGTCTCATATCCGCAGTAAGCCCAATATCCTCACTGAGTTTGTCAATTGTATCTAACTTCTGGAGAAATTCACTTTTGCTCTTTTTATATATAGCATCAATGTTTCTATTCCAGCCCTTCAAGAATTTCCTAAGGGATCGGAGGCGAAATTGTCACCTATCAATAACATTTTTAAGAGAACATGGTTCATTCCAAATTCTCTCCACAATTTCTCTCAAATCTGTCCTCTCAAACCACGTGTTTTAAAAACGAAAAATAGGCGGGTTATTATTAGGAGTCCCAGTATCAATTATTAACGAGTATGATCCGAGATTTCCCTTTCCAAAGTCGACAGCATAGTCAAAGGGTATTTATCTTCCCAATCGGACAGATTAATACCCTGTCTAGCCTTTCAAACGTGGGGTCAGCATGGTTTGTTCCCCCAAGTGTATTTTCTACCATTGAGTGGAGATCAATCAATCCCGCATTTTCAATGATAATATTAAAGATAAAACTCCACCTCGACAAATTTCCAGGTTTATTCTTCTCATCCGCATGCCGGATTAAATTAAAATCACCCCCAATAAGACAGGGATAGGAATTATCATGGCAGACCCTTGCTAATTCAGCAAGGAATACAGCCTTCCCAGATGGTTGCGCATCACCATAAATGATCAACAAATTCCACTTAAAATCTGCCAGTTTATCATAAACAAGCACTCGCACAAAATATTCTCCAACTTCATGTTCACTATAATCAAGAGTATCCTGGTTAATTCCTACCAAAATCCCTCTCGATCTCCCTCTGGATGCCGCCCATTTCCAGAGGAAATTCCTGCCACCGCCCAATTTATTTAACTCCGTTTTAGAAAAGCTTTGTTTGATGGTTTCCTGCAATCCCAAGAAATTCACCCTTTTTTCTAAGACCGTTTCCCTAACAATTCTTTGTTTCCTATCATCCCCAGCACCTCTCAAATTCCAAATAAAACCTATCATTTCTTTGATTTAGTCGTTTTTGGGGCCTGTTTCTTTGTGCCCGTTCTGGCCGAAGCCCCGCTAGCAACTTAACACAGCCCATAGCTGAGGCGTTGCCCACCATTTTTTTCTTGGCAAAAAATATGTTTCAATTCCCCAAAGTCAAGTTCATCATTTTCATTCTCATTTTGTTCATGATCCGACAACAGCTCATCTATATCAGCATCCCCTGTATCAATATGAAAAGGAGAGCTTTGTTCATTTTTCTTAACATTTTCACTAGTAGAAAAACCACCTTTCGTCCAGAGCCGATGAAGCCATTAATCCCGGTTCAGAGAAAAACCGGGACCAATGCCTGGCATTGGTCCTGGTTTGAGCTGCCAGGGTCCGTGGAGCATTGGTCCCGGTTCGATTGGGGACATTGGTCCCGGTTCGTGGCACGAACCGAGACCAATGCTCCGGTGCAGGACACGTGGCGTGCCGCGGAGCTTTGGTCCCGGTTCGTGGCACGAACCGGGACCAATACCCCTCCCCTGCCTATAAATAACCCACCCCCTCTCTTCTCTCCTCTTTTTTTCTGGTTGGATTGGTGGGAAGTGGGTGCTAGTTTTTTTTCCTTTGCCACGCACAAGATGTGTTCGATGAAATGCCCGAGCCACACTTAAGTTCACACAAGATGATATCTTCGGCCGAGGTTAGCAACTTTATCCTTTTCATCTGTAATTGCTACAGAAATATTGCACGTGTCGATGTACGGTGGTCATTTCACTATTCATGATGTTATTGTAATGGTATTTGATAAACTTAATTATATGATGCAGATGGATGCACAGATGCGATGGATTTATGGTGAACGATGCAGTTCTGAGTTTTTTGCAGGCCTGCATAAATTTCTCGAAGTGGCTGAGGCAAACGAAGTGGATAATTTTATGCCTTGTCCATGTAAGAAGTGTCGGAACATCATGGAGTACTCTGACCCGAGAACCATTCAAGACCACGTGATTCGAGAGGTTTCATGCCCAGCTATAATTGTTGGATCAAGCACGGAGAAAGAGGGGTTAGGATGGAAGACAATGAAGAAGACGAGGATGATGACAACTATCCTATGTTCCCTGAGGAATGCGGTGATACTGTAATGGAAGACGTTGAAGAAGGAGGAGGTGAACATCGGGCATCAGATGAGCCCACTGATGGTCTTGGTGGGGTCATGTCTGATGCAAAGCGAGAATGCGATACAGAAAAGGAGAAGCTAAAGTTGGAGGCCATGCTAGAGGATCACAAAAAGTTGCTGTACCCAAATTGCGAAGATGGCAGCACAAAGCTCGGTACCACACTGGAACTGCTGAAATGGAAGGCAGAGACTGGTTGTTCTGGCAAGGGATTTGAGAAGTTACTGAAAATAATGAAGCCGAAGCTTCCAAAGGATACCGAATAGCCCGAGACTACATACGAAGCAAAGAAGGCTATCTGCCCTCTAGGATTAGATGTGCAGAAGATACATGCATGCATTAATGACTGCATCCTGTACCGCGGTGAGGAGTACGAGAATATGGATAAATGCCCGGTATGCAATGCACTGCGGTACAAGATCAGACAAGATGACCCTGGTGATGTTGTGTGCGATGATGAGCCCCCCCGGAAGAGGGTTCCTACTAAGGTGATGTGGTATGCTCCTATATACCACGGTTGAAACGTCTGTTCAGAAACAAGAGCATGCCAGGTTGTTGCGATGGCACAAAGAAGAGCGTAACAAAGACGGGAAGTTGAGACACCCCGCCGATGGGTCCCAGTGGAGAAAAATCGACAGAGAGTTCCCGACATTTTCAGATGACGCAAGGAACTTAAGATTTGGTCTAAGTACAGATGGCTTTAATCCTTTTGGGGAGCAGAGCTCCAGTCATAGCACTTGGCCCGTGACTCTATGTATCTACAACCTTCCTCCTTGGTTGTGCATGAAGCGAAAGTTCATTATGATGCCAGTGCTCATCCAAGGCCCGAAGCAACCCGGCAACGACATTGATGTGTACCTAAGGCCATTAGTTGATGAACTTTTGCAGTTGTGGTCCGAACCAGGTGTACGTGTGTGGGATGAGCACAAACAACAGGAATTTGACCTACGAGCGTTGTTGTTCGTAACCATCAATGATTGGCCTGCTCTTAGTAACATTTCAAGACAGTCAAACAAGGGATACAATGCATGCACGCACTGTTTAGATAAGACTGAAAGTATACATTTGGGAAACAAGAACGTGTACCTGAGGCATCGTCGATTTCTTCCGAACAGTCATGCCGTAAGAAAGAAAGGCAAGCATTTCAATGGTGAGGCAGATCGCCGGAAGAAGCCTAACCTCCCTGATGGTGATGTTATATATGACATGGTCAAGGATTTAGAAGTAATCTTTGAAAAGGGTCCTGGCAGTCTATCTGTTCCGAATGACGCTGACAACCACGTACCCATATGGAAGAAGAAATCTATATTTTGGGAGCTACCCTATGTGGCGCCCTGACCTGACTGTTATACAGTGATGCTGTGTGTCACCGGTTAAGCGATACAACCGAAGGTTACGAGTTTACCAATCCCCGGCCAAAACCTTTGGCAGGCGTTGCTCGGAATGGATCATCGGCAACGCAACACCCCGATTGATGCCTTAACACAGGCACAACCCTCAATGCATAATAGAGAGACCAAGACTTGTGGAACAACTGGCACATCACAGACTCTACGACACAAGATCATATAGTTCAACTCTTATAATAGAGAAAGATAGCAAATGACAACCAGAGGTCACGGACCCAACATTACAACAAGCGGAAGCGAATTACGTTGTTCTAAACAACAAGATCCAAATATGGCCTAAGAGGCCTACAGATAAACATCACAACGCCAGCTGCTCCAGGATGTCCCAAGCTGCCACCTGGGAACCCCAGACTACTCGTCGACGTCCACAAAGAACCCACCTTCGAGATCGGTGAAGTCCTCCTCTGAAACAAAACAAACGACGTTGAGTTCGACGAACTCGCAAGATTAAATATAGAGCTTTAGCTCGATGAGGCTTTCAAAGTCATATGGCTGTTTTGCATAAAGCTGATTTTATTTATGAAAACATAACTCAATGGCATCGACTATTCAGAGTATTTTCAAAAGAGGTAAGAAGTACTCTTTCTTTCGTCACCTTCCATCATCAACCACTGTACCTGTTTATCAAAGGCACCTCCCCGAATCACTCTCGAGGAAGCTCACCTTACAATCTTGAAGTGGTACCTCTAGTACCCAGTTTTTAATCATTCTGTAAAAGTTATTCTCTGATCTTATCGTCCTTTCCCAAGTTGTCCTTAACCGTGGACACAGCTTTTCGAAAAGATTTAACCATGCAGGGGTGTACAAATGTTTGCCACGCGTACCGTCCGGCCCATTACCTGCGCATTAGCTCTCTTCCTTGGAAAGCCGCTGGGTGGGAATGGTCTCGACTTCTCCCTCGTTAGGGACTTTCCAGGATCATCAGTGGCGGTAGGACTGCCAGGATCACCACACCCCGCCCCACAGCCACTCATTTTCCTAACACCACCATCCTCATCCTAGTTCATACCACCATCATCACGCACGCGCAAATGGAAGCCCGAACTAGAGGACCCTGGCTAGCCCCGCTTGAGTTATTTAGTCTATGAGGGTTCCTGCACTGTGAATGCATAGGCCTCACGCATGGTTGCACGCTCAGTCTTGGTTCGGGAGGTAAAGAACTCGCACCTAGGCGGCGAGAACGAGACAAAGCACCACAACCACAGTGGCCTCTCATCCCCACCTTCTTAGCATCTTATCACCTGTCACCATTTCTCCACCATCATCTCAACATTTCACACCTGTTTCCAACAACACATATATATATCCATCGTACAGCTATGCATATAACTAGGCATGGCTAAGCATCACATAGCATTTATAAGTAACTCGGCCAACAACACAAACCTATGGATAATAGGAGGGGAAACAGATAATGGCATAGGGAATTAATGCAACTATAGGATACTCTAATCCGACGAAAGTTGACATTTAGAACCGCATGCAATATTATAGTGGAGAAAATATTTGCGGAAACATAGGATAAGATATGCTCAGAGGGGGGATTACGCTTGCCTTGTTGATACGGCTGGTAGTACGAATCGTCACAAGACGGGGGTGACACTTCACCTCCTTGATCTACCGATGCACAAACAACACCGGAAAAACAATCAACACATGGCAATTGTGCAATGCATACAAGGATGATGATCTGACATTTTAAATGCACCCTAGAAGCTTTAAACATGACCAACAAGTTAAATGGGGTCCCCGTTATATTTATTACATTATTTGGAATAAACCCCATATTTAAACTTAGTGATTATAATTACTACTAGAGCACATTATTGTAATTGTGAACAAATATGCAGCATGATGATGATTCGGGATCACTCATGTTTTCCTGAACATTTTGATATAAGGAACACCTTTTTCGGAGGTCCCGGTAAGAAGTTATTAATTTTATAAGTTCCTCTTTTAAACTTATGGTTTTAACATTACTAGAAGCACCATAATTTATTTGTGATCAATTAGGCATAATATTTATTTTAAAGTTTTAATCTCAAATTTCCGGGCATTTTGGTGGATTACACACATTTGTCGGACACACCGATAAAAATTATCAATTTTTATCGATTCCCTTTTGATCTGACCTTTCGATGATTTATTTAGCAACAATAACCATTGTAGATCATTTGTAGTTAGAGGGATGAAAGTAAAATACAATTTCAGAAAGAATATTTAAAACCGGATGCCAGCCCGGAATATTCTGGGTTTTATACCGGCTGAAATATTTCCCGGAAATATTTCCGGTCCAATTCCGGTTATGGACCGGGCTGAGTCGTAACGGTCCAGTAGCGAAATGCTAACCCGGAGTAGCATCCGGAATAAACCGGATTTTCTACCGGATACGTCAACGCAACGGTGCTGCGCTACGGCGACGGCACCATTTGCAACGGCGCGGTGACCACGCGAGGGAGGAGCGAGGGAGAGGCACGGGGTGGTGCAGGAGCTCACCAGGAGTTCGTTTCCGTGTCCGGCGGTGGCAGAGGTGGACGACGGCGGCGTGAATCGGGCGGCGAAGCCACGGAGTAGCTCCCGACGGCAGCGGCGAAGACCTCAACGGCGCGGCAAAACGAGGGCGTCTCCGGTCGATTTTAGCGGCGAGGAAGGATCAGGGGACGCGGCGGAGCTGCTGGTGGGCTTGGATTCATCCGGGAGGCGCTCAGGCGACGGCGGCGACGGGCACGACGAGCTCGCGCTTGACGGCCATGGCGGGCACGGGAAAAGGGCAGCGAGGAGGGGAACGGGGAGGGAAGCAAGTGGGTCTCGGTGGTGCGCGCTCTGCTTCTGCAGGGGCGAGGCAGAGGGGCTCGGTCGGCATGGGGAGAGGAGCGGGGCGGCGAGTGGGTGCGGCTCGGCCACGGCGACCTGGTCGCTACAGAGAGGAAGGAGAGAGACGACCAAAATTACAAAGAGGTCCCTGGAACTTTGATTTCCATCACGGACAGGTCCCTCATTATTTACGAACAGGTCCTTGTCTGTTTCTTTTTAAAACCAGCAGGTTTCAGAGATTTTAAATGGACACTGAAACACTTACAAAAATTATGCCAAAAATTGGAGAGGCTCTCCTTAACCTGTAGATGCCCCACAAATTTTGGTGTGGTCAAATAAATTGTGTTCAGCAGCATTTGTTCAACAGGTTTGAATATGGCATTTTTGCTAGATTCCAGATGTCGCTCAATTCTTATTTCTAGAGCAAGTGCAGAAGTAATATTATGAACTCTTGGAACTTCCTTGACAAATATAAGATGTCAAGAAACTTTTGTTGTGTAAGTTTGAGTGCCTTCTTTGTTGTGAAATTTGTTGGGACAAGTTTTGCATTATTGGTTTTCAACATTGCCAAGAATAAATTGTGTGTGGCTTAGCAATTTAAATGGATGCAATGATGCATGCATGCCATGATGCAAAAGAGGACACAAAAGTGAAAATTTGGTACTCAAATTTTGGGGCTGTTACAATTCTACCCTCCTTACAGGAATCTCGTCCCGAGATTCTAAGGTTGCGGAAGAAGTCGGATATCCTCACGAAGACTAGACTCTCGTTCCCAAGTTGCTTCTTCCTCGGAATGGTGGACCATGAACTTGAGAACTTGGTAGTCTTGTTCCGGGTCTTTCTTTCAGCTTCATCCAAGACACGGATAGGATGCTCACGATAAGTGAGGTCTTCTTGAGATCTAGCTCTCATGATTGACCCATGGATAGGATCCTTGAAACACCGGCGAAGTTGGGAGACATGAAACACATCATGTACATTTGGGAATTTGACCGGTAACTCCAATTGATAAGAAAGATCTCCTCGCTTGCCAGAACGGTGAAAGGACCAACATAGCGAGGTGCCAATTTCCCTTTGATTCCGAAGCGGCGAACGCCACGAAGGGGAGAGACGCGGAGATAAGCTTTATCACCAATTTCATAGTGAATTTCCTGATGGTGCTTATCATAGTAGCTCTTCTGCCTAGACTGAGCAATCTTCAGATTCTCTCTTATGATTCGAACCTTCTCCTCAGCTTCATTGATCACATCCGGACCAAAGAGTGCCCTCTCTCCGTCTCGGACCAATTTAGAGGAGTGCGGCATTTTCTTCCATATAGAGCCTCGAATGGAGCCATGCCCAGACTAGCTTGATAGCTATTGTTGTAGGAGAACTCCGCGAAAGGGAGATACTTTTCCCAACCCTTGCCAAAAGAGATCACACATGCCCGAAGCATGTCTTCCAAACTTGGTTCACTCTTTCGGTCTGACCATCAGTTTGAGGATGGTAGGCGGTACTGAAGTTGAGACGGGACCCCATAGCAGTTTGGAAACTCTGCCAAAACTTGGAGACAAAGATACTTCCACGGTCCGATATGATCCTCAGAGGGACCCCATGCAATGGAACAATACGAGCCAAATATAAGTCAGCAAGTTGACTTGCCCGTATATCATCACGGACTGGTAGGAAGTGAGCAACCTTGGAAAGACGATCAATGATTACCCAGATAGCATTGTTGCCCTTTTGAGATCGGGAAACCCGGTGATGAAGTCCATACCAATTTCATCCCATTTCCACTCGGGGACTGCAATAGGGCGAAGAGTGCCGGCAGGTCTTTGATGTTCAGCCTTTACCCGTCGACAGTGTCGCATTCAGCAACATACTTGGCAATTTCTCGTTTCATACGAGTCCACCAGAATAGTGGTCGAAGGTCTTGGTACATCTTGGTACTACCGGGATGAATAGAGAGAGGAGATTCATGAGCTTCTTGGAGGATCAGTCCTCTCAATTTTGTTTCTTTGGCACACCAAGCGGTCACCAAAATAAACAACTCCGGATTCATTGACAGAAAAACATTTTGCCTTCCCGCTAGCAATGTTCTCTTGATTTTCTGAATACCCTTGTCACGAGTTTGAGCATCCTTAATCTGGTCTACAAGAGTAGATTTGATCTCCAGATTTGCAAGGTAGCCGGAGGGAACAATTTCCAGGTTCAAACGGGCGAACTCTTCATGAAGGCAGGTTGGCCTTCTCAATCATCAGATTGTTGCAATAGACTTCCGACTTAGCGCGTCAGCCACGACGTTTGCTTTGCCGGGTTGATAGTTCAGACTCACATTATAGTCCGTGATTAACTCCAACCAACGCCTTTGCCTGAGATTTAAATCCGGCTGGGTGAAGAGGTACTTCAGACTCTTGTGATCCGAGAAGATCTCGCAACGGTTACCAAACAGGTATGGTCTCCATTGCTTCAAAGCATAGACCACAGCGGCAAGCTCTAGATCATGAGTTGGGTAGTTGAGCTCATGCGGCTTAAGTTGGCGAGAAGCATAGCCACCACATGGCCATCTTGCATTAGCACACAGCCCAAGCCTTGTAGAGAGGCGTCACAGAAGACGACGAAATCCTTGCTGTGTCCGGCAGGACAAGCACAGGAGCGGACGTGAGCTTGGCTTTCAGTGTTTGAAACTCTCTTCAGCTTCGGCCGACCATACAAACTTTTTATCCTTCTTGAGAAGGTCAGTCAGGGCCTTGGCTATCTTGGAGAAACCTTCGATGAATCGGCGGTAGTAACCCGCCAATCCGAGAAAGCTACGAATGTCCTTGACTGACATTGGAGTTTTCCAATCCAGAATGGACTGAATCTTGTCAGGAATGACAGCCACACCATTGCGGATATCACATGACCAAGGAAGATGAATTATCCAACCAAAACTCACACTTGGAGAACTTGGCATAGAGGCGGTGTTCTCGAAGTCTTGTCAGAACCAAACGAAGATGTTCCTCATGCTCTTCATTGGTTTTGGAATAGATGAGATGTCATCAATGTAAATGACGACAAACTTGTCAAGATAATCCATGAAGACAGAGTTCATGAGCCTCATGAAAGTAGCTGGGCATTTGTGAGACCAAAGGACATGACGGTATACTCATATGAGCCATAACGAGTAACAAATGCCGTCTTTGGAATATCCTCCTTTCTGATTTTTATCTGATGGTAGCCTGACCTCAGATCCATCTTGGAGAATACCGTTGCACCAGCTAACTGATCCAACAGATCATTGATGCGAGGAATAGGATACTTGTTCTTGATTGTCACCGCATTCAACGGTCGATAGTCAGAGACTAGACGAGGCACGGTAGAATCCCTCTTCTTGACAAAGAGTACCGGACAACCCCAAGGTGAACTGCTAGGCTGGATGAACTCCTTTGCTAACAGCTGATCAATTTGCTCTTTCAACAGAGCCAACTCTTCCACCGGCATACGGTAGGGCTTCTTGAAATTGGAGCGGTACCGGGAGTAGCTCTATGACAAACTCCACACTTCGGTCAGGAGGCATGCCAGGCAATCTTCCGGGAACACATCCGGGAAGTCACACACCACGTGTATGTCCTGGATTTCAGGAGGGGATTCGCCTTCCATAAAGCAAAGGAGATCTCAGGTGAGCGGGTACGATGGCGGACGGAGGTATTGATGTTGCAGGCCAATACTTCACAATGTCACCGGAAGGAGCGGTCACGTAATGGTCTTGGCGCACAGTCGAGATTAGCCTGGTATTTGGCTAGCCAGTTCATGCCCAGTATGACATCAATGCCTTTGGACTTCAGAGCTACCAAGGCATAAGGAAAAGACAAGGAACCTATATTAATCTGGACCTCAGGAGTAACCCCATCGGTTTGCCATTTGGAGCCAGGAGTGGCATCACCAAGGGATGGCTCATTTTCTCGAACGGTATTTGTGGTCTTTTGCAAAAGCTATGGATATGAATGAATGCGATGCTCCAGAGTCAAACAAAACTGTAGCTGTATTGCCGTTGATTCGTAACTCACCCATAGAACGCCGGGGTCCTCTTCAGCTTCTTCAAGAGACGTGGTTCAGGCGACCACGCACAATAGGTCCAGCCTTGCCAGTTGGAGTGGCAGGGGCTCGTGCAGGAGTTATCGCGAGAGGTGCCTTCTGGGGGCACTCCCTGGAGTAGTGACCAGCCTGGCCACAGGTGTAGCAAGTGACTCCAGGTGGAGCAGGTAGCATAGGACGGTACCCACTCCGCCTATCCCAAGTGTCGAAGTAGTGGGGCGCGGAGGAGGTGGCCTGTATCCTGCTGCCTCGGCATGAAGGAGCACGAGGTACGGCGCTGTAGGGACAAACACCCTGCGCTTCTTGCTCTCAGAACCCGAGGAACTCTGGTGGTCCCCATGTGCGGGCCTCTTGGAAGCTTCAAGTTCCTTTCTTCCTTGCTCAAGTGAAAGCCTGGTTGAACAGCTCCTGATAGGTCTGGAACCTGAAGGGCAAGCAACTCATAGCTGCGGAGTCAGACCCTTGCGGAACAGCTCTTGCTTGTCAGCATCATTGGTCACGTCCCTTGGGGCGTAACGAGAGAGATGGTTGAACTCACGACCATAAGTGCGGAGGTCCATCCGTCCCTGTTGCAAATCCAGGAACTCCCTCCTCTTCAAGTCCATGATCGGCTGGGAATGTACTCCGCACGGAAGGCAGTGCGGAAATCAGCCCAGGTGAAGACATGGTTGGCTGGAAACAAAGCCACATGGCTTCCCACCAACAGCCAGCAGCACCAACCAAGAGATAGGTGGCAAAGTTGACTTGCTCAGCCAATGGGACATGAGCGCGGAGAACTTGCGCTCCAAAGCACGAAGCCAATCATCAGCTTCCAGTGGCTCCTTAGCATCAGCAAAGTGGGTGGCTGCGACGCAGGAACTCAGTGAGAGTGTTGCACTCGTTCCTCCGTGCATTCTGCTGCACCAACTGCTCAAGCAAGCGCTCATTGCGCCCACGGTTCTCCTCAATGGCCATCAAGACCTCAGCCATCGAGGGTGGTGGCGGCAGATCATCCTCATCATCATTGTGGTTACCGCGACCACCACGGCCTCCACGACCTCCACGCCTCCTCGAGCCATTCTGGAGATTTGACAATGACACAGTTAGTATCTTTCTCCGAATGGTCGAACAATAGCATTAGCGTCTACACAAGTACACAGACTAGGGACGATAATACTTTGCGAGAAGGAAAACAACAAGATAGAACTTGGGTCAAAGATCAGCATCATGTGCTACTAGTGAGAGTTAAGAAATCACAACTTAACACACTCTAGTTGACACAATCCGGGACCTTATGTTCAAGTCCTGGGTTAAAACCCAAAGAAAGGATCAAAGATTGATTCGGTAGAAACATCTGAGTTGATTTGGGATTGCAACGCAGCGGGAGCAACGTGACACATAACACTAAAGGTCGAACCCACCCCGTTTCTAATCATTTTGAAGTAACAGGTGAGAAGTAAAACCTTTAATCAAATCGAGGTAAGATTGCTCCGAGATTAGAGGGTAACCAGATAAGGAGTAAAAAGAATCCTAAGATGGTTTTCACAACTCATTTTTAGGTTAAAATATTTTCACAAACACTAGACTCAACATCGACCAGTAGAAGGGTTTCCTACAGGCAGTACTGCTCTGATACCAACTTGTGGCGCCCTGACCTGACTGTTATACAGTGATGCTGTGTGTCACCGGTTAAGCGATACAACCGGAGGTTACGGGTTTACCAATCCCCGGCCAAAACCTTTGGCAGGCGTTGCTCGGAATGGATCATCGGCAACGCAACACCCCGATTGATGCCTTAACACAGGCACAACCCTCAATGCATAATAGAGAGACCAAGACTTGTGGAACAACTGGCACATCACAGACTCTACGACACAAATCATATAGTTCAACTCTTATAATAGAGAAAGATAGCAAATGACAACCAGAGGTCACAGACCCAACATTACAACAAGCGGAAGCAATTAGGTTGTTCTAAACAACAAGATCCAAATATGGCCTAAGAGGCCTACAGATAAACATCACAACGCCAGCTGTTCCGGATGTCCCAAGCTGCCACCTGGGAACCCCAGACTACTCGTCGACGTCCACAAAGAACCCACCTTCGAGGTCGGTGAAGTCCTCCTCTGAAACAAAACAAACGACGTTGAGTTCGACGAACTCGCAAGATTATATAGAGCTTTAGCTCGATGAGGCTTTCAAAGTTATATGGCTGTTTTGCATAAAGCTGATTTTATTTATGAAAACATAACTCAAGGCATCGACTATTCAGAGTATTTTCAAAAGAGGTAAGAAGTACTCTTTCTTTCATCACCTTCCATCATCAACCACTGTACCTGTTCATCAAAGGCACCTCCCCGAATCACCCTCGAGGAAGCTCACCTTACAATCTTGAGTGGTACCTCTAGTACCCAGTTTTTAATCATTCCGTTAAAGTTATTCTATGATCTTATCGTCCTTTCCCAAGTTGTCCTTAACCGTGGACACGGCTTTTCGAAAAGATTTAACCCTGCAGGGGTGTACAAATGTTTGCCACGCGTACCGTCCGGCCCATTACCTGCGCATTAGCTCTCTTCCTTGGAAAGCCGGCTGGGTGGGAGCGGTGTCGACTTCTCCCTCGTTAAGGACTTTCCAGGATCATCAGTGGCGGTAGGACTGCCAGGATCACACACCCCGCCCCACAGCCACTCATTTTCCTAACACCACCATCCTCATCCCAGTTCATACCACCATCATCACGCACGCGCAAATGGAAGCCCGAACTAGAGGACCCTGGCTAGCCCCGCTCGAGTTATTTAGTCTATGAGGGTTCCTGCACTGCGAATGCATAGGCCTCACGCATGGTTGCACGCTCAGTCTTGGTTCGGGAGGTAAAGAACTCGCACCTAGGCGGCGAGAACGAGACAAAGCACCACAACCACAGTGGCCTCTCATCCCCACCTTTTAGCATCTTATCACCTGTCACCACATTTCTCCACCATCATCTCAACATTTCACACCTGTTTCCAACAACACATATATCCATCGTACATCTATGCATATAACTAGGCATGGCTAAGCATCACATAGCATTTATAAGTAACTCGGCCAACAACACAAACCTATGGATAATAGGAGGGGAAACATATAATGGCATAGGGAATTAATGCAACTATAGGATACTCTAATCCGACAAAAGTTGACATTTAGAACCGCATGCAATATTATAGTGGAGAAAATATTTGCGGAAACATAGGATAAGATATGCTCAGAGGGGGGATTACGCTTGCCTTGTTGATACGGCTGGTAGTACGGATCGTCACAAGACGGGGGTGGCACTTCACCTCCTTGATCTACCGATGCACAAACAACACCGGAAAAACAATCAACACATGGCAATTGTGCAATGCATACAAGGATGATGATCTGACATTTTAAATGCACCCTAGAAGCTTTAAACATGACCAACAAGTTAAATGGGGTCCCCGTTATATTTATTACATTATTTGGAATAAACCCCATATTTAAACTTAGTGATTATAATTACTACTAGAGCACATTATTGTAATTGTGAACAAATATGCAGCATGATGATGATTCGGGATCACTCATGTTTTCCTGAACATTTTGATATAAGGAACACCTTTCTCGGAGGTCCCGGTAAGAAGTTATTAATTTTATAAGTTCCTCTTTTAAACTTATGGTTTTAACATTACTAGAAGCACCATAATTTATTTGTGATCAATTAGGCATAATATTTATTTTAAAGTTTTAATCTCAAATTTCTGGGCATTTTGGTGGATTACACACATTTGTCGGACACACCGATAAAAATTATCAATTTTTATCGATTCCCTTTTGATCTGACCTTTCGATGATTTATTTAGCAACAATAACCATTGTAGATCATTTGTAGTTAGAGGGATGAAAGTAAAATACAATTTCAGAAAGAATATTTAAAACCGGATGCCAGCCCGGAATATTCTGGGTTTTATACCGGCTGAAATATTTCCCAGAAATATTTCCGGTCCAATTCCGGTTATGGACCGGGCTGAGTCGTAACGGTCCAGTAGCGAAATGCTAACCCGGAGTAGCATCCGGAATAAACCGGATTTTCTACCGGATACGTCAACGCAACGGTGCTGCGCTATGGCGACGGCACCATTTGCAACGGCGCGGCGACCACGGCGAGGGAGGAGCGAGGGGAGAGGCACGGGGTGGTGCAGGAGCTCACCAGGAGTTCGTTTCCATGTCCGGCAGTGGCAGAGGTGGACGACGGTGGCGCGAATCGGGCGGCGAAGCCGCGGAGTAGCTCCCGACGGTAGCGGCGAAGACCTCAACGGCGCGGCAAAACGAGGGCGTCTCCGGTCGATTTCGGCGGCGAGGAAGGATCAGGGGACGCGGCGGAGCCGCTGGTGGGCTTGGATTCGTCCGGGAGGCGCTCAGGCGACGGCGGCGACGGGCACGGCGAGCTCGCGCTTGACGGCCATGGCGGGCACGGGAAAAGGGCAGCGAGGAGGGGAACGGGGAGGGAAGCAAGTGGGTCTCGGTGGTGCGCGCTCTGCTTCTGCAGGGGCGAGGCAGAGGGGGCTCGGTCGGCATGGGGAGAGGAGCGGGGCGGCGAGTGGGTGCGGCTCGGCCACGGCGACCTGGTCGCTACAGAGAGGAAGGAGAGAGACGACCAAAATTACAAAGAGGTCCCTGGAACTTTGATTTCCATCACGGACAGGTCCCCCATTATTTACGAACAGGTCCTTGTCTGTTTCTTTTTAAAACCAGCAGGTTTCAGAGATTTTAAATGGACACTGAAACACTTACAAAAATTATGCCAAAAATTGGAGAGGCTCCCCTTAACCTGTAGATGCCCCACAAATTTTGGTGTGGTCAAATAAATTGTGTTCAGCAGCATTTGTTCAACAGGTTTGAATATGGAATTTTTGCTAGATTCTAGATGTCGCTCCATTCTTATTTCTGGAGCAAGTGCAGAAGTAATATTATGAACTCTTGGAACTTCCTTGACAAATATAAGATGTCAAGAAACTTTTGTTGTGTAAGTTTGAGTGCCTTCTTTGTTGTGAAATTTGTTGGGCCAAGTTTTGCATTATTGGTTTTCAACATTGCCAAGAATAAATTGTGTGTGGCTTAGCAATTTAAATGGATGCAATGATGCATGCATGCCATGATGCAAAAGAGGACACAAAAGTGAAAATTGCGGAAACATGGCGCAGCGGATGGATCCCCGCTGGCATCCCGACTACCGCTCGACTTGGGACGCCTTCTTCATCAATCGGCGAGAGAGGGCGCTCGCCAGGTACGAGGAGGACGGCCCGCCTACTCCGAACTTCAACGAGGCCGGCCGTCGGCTGTGGTGGAGCGGCCGGACTCTCCAGAGCGTCATGAACTACATCACGGCCGGCGATAACCCCCGCCTGCGCTACCCTCGCTTCCCGTCCAGGCGAGCGCCGCCCGACGACAGCGACGACGACGACGGCGACTACGACAACTACGAGGACGAGTAATATAGGCTTAGGCAGGAGTATGACTAACCTGAGCCACATCGTTGGTTAGGACAAATGGTTCGTCTATGTATGACGATGATCGTGTAAAATGTTTGTCTATCTACGACGACGATCGTGTAAAATGTATTATTTATCTCTGCATTTCCAACTAATGATCTTTAGCATCTGAATAAGTATTCTGGTTTTGAGTTAGTTATGCAAAAGATAAAAGTTAATGCATTTTTTAATTCAAAATGGCAAAATGGTTAATAGTTTGAAAGTTTAGTGAGATTCAAATTGAAAATGACAATAATAAAGTATACAAAAGATATGAGTTAATGCATTTTTGAATTGAAAATGGCACAATTGATACATGATGCAAACAGATGTATGGATGATATATTCAGATTCCTTATTTTTTTCTGATAATAATAAACATATTATTGTATTATTTGGATTTATAATAATAGACATATAAATAGATGAGGTTCATTTTTCTTAGCATTTTGATATATTAATCATAATTTTCTGATAAACAAATTAAAAGTTATTGATTTTACAAGTTTAAATCATTTCCTGGAAATTATATAAAAGAAAACAAAAAAATTTCGAAAAGCCCATTTAGTCCCGGTTCCGCCTCGAACCAGGACGAAAAGCGGCCCAAAATTGCGCGAAGTTCAAGCGGCCCAAAATTTGACCTTTGGTCCCGGTTGTTCTTACCAACCGGGACCAAAGACCCTTTCGTCCTGGTTTGTAAGAACAACCGGGACCAAAGGCCTTTTCTTTATAACGCCTCACTCCTTCTCCTTCCCCATTCATCCCCAAATCGATGAACCGGCACGTGTTTCCTCTCCCACGACGAAGCCCTGCCGCCACCGCCACCCGTGGCCCTTCTCCGGTCGAAGCGCCGCCGACGCCGCCACCCGCGCCGCCTCGAGCCGGAGTACTTGCGCGCCGCTGCCCGTGGCCGTCCTCGCCGCGCCCGGCCGTGGCCTCCTCCCTTTTCCGGTCGAAGCGCCGCCGACGCCGCCACCCGCCTCGAGCCGGACGACGCCACCGTCTCCTGCGCCACCCGACGACGCCGCGCCACCGTCTCCTGCGCCACCCGATCGACGCCTCCTGTTGTTAGCAAAATGTATAAGTCCATACTAGCAAAATTAATATTAGTAGTGTTAGTAATATTAGTAATGTTAGCAAATTTTAGCAATTGTTAACATGTTAATATTACTAAAATGTTGTTAGTAATGTAAGATTTTAGTAGTCAATTTTAGTAGTGTGTTAGTATGTTATTAGTCCAATTAGCAAATTTTAGCAAATTTTAGTCCAATTAGCAAATTTAGCAAATGTTAGGAAATGTAGTGTTTAGTGTTAGTGTTAGTATAGGAAATTTTAGTGTTAGGAAATAGCATTTTGTATAGGAAATAGCATTTTAGGATTTTAGTGTTAGGAAATAGCATTATAGGATTTTAGTGTTAGGAAATAGCATTTTAGGATTATGTAAATTTGTTTGTTTCTGATACTCTAATAATCAAAAATTATAAATCCAATTGTGTTAACTTTGTATTGCACTAGCCTAGCACTCCTAATTTTTGTAGAATTAATTAAGCAACAGAATTAATTAGGTATTCAAATAAAGATTGTAGCCACTTCTGTACTATAACAATTTTAATTGTCATTTGGTTAATATAATTAAGTTGAATCCAATTGGGTTAGGTCACAAATAATCAACACTGTGTAACCCTAAAAGGATTTAATTTTTAGAGTAAAAGAACTTAGTCAGTAGCTAAAACTTGGTTATTAAGCTTCTGGACTAAAACAAATGTGTAGAGAATTTGGTAGATCATTTTGAGTCAAATCCAATTTGGTAGATGTATCTTGACATATGGAATAAGTTACCCAACTAAAGTTTTGTGCATTGTTCTTAATTTGCAGAAACTATGGAACGAGACGAAAATCAGGAAAACATCCTCGAGGATATAATCCGCGGGCCGGAAGATGTTGGCGATGTCACCTCGCAGTTTCTGAACAACTCCGGTGAGGGAGATGAGTCTCTCAACCGAAGAGACGGCTCCGGTGAGGTAGAACCCGACGGCTGGGGGGGGGAGAAGCCGGCGAGGGAGAAGCCGACGAGGGAGAAGCCGAAGGCTCCGGTGGAACATTAAATGTTGCAAACTCCGGCGAGGTGCATATACATATATTAATGAAGCCGAAGATTGTATTAATTAAGCCTCTGTTGTCTATATACATATATTAACGCTCTTTCTTCTTTTAGCCCTCCGGATCGAGCAAAAATTCTATAAGGACAAAACGAGGCCCAACCAAAACGTTGGGCGACCAAGAAAGGTACAGGATCGAAAAAGTCGCTGAAGACGGCACACCGACTGCTCCCCCGGTGTTAAAAATAAAATGGTAAAGCAATGCGGAGTTCTTGTTAGGGACTACATCCCGATCACCGTTCGAGAATGGCATCAGCCAAAGGAGGGAGGAGTAAGATATGTCGGCGATGAGGGCAAAGAAAGACTTTGGAGAAAGCTCATGCTTAATTTCACCCTGGCGCCAGAGGTGGATCCAGATGAGGAGGATCCAAATGAGGCAGAAAAGATTGCCCGGAAGCAAAAAGTCAGGGACTGGGCTTTTAAGAAGATGGCCGAGCTATTCAAGAACTGGAAGAAAAGATTGAACATGAGTTTGTCCAAAAAATAAGACTCCGGACTTCGATAAAGGGTATGAGAAGATAAGGGACTACTGGGAAGAATTTGTGGCGTACAAGAAATCGGAGGATGCTCAGGAAAAGTCTGCAAAAAATAAGGCAAATGCTGCTAAAAAATCTACCACCATACTATGGGGGCTGGTGGCTACGCTTTTAGCATGCCTAAGTGGGAGAAACTTGAGGCGGACCTGCTGGCTAAAGGGATCACTCCAGAGCCACTCAAGTGGATCGAACGGGCAAGAAATTGGTTTTACGGGCATGGGGGCACGTTGGACGCAGAAGGGAAGTGCATATATAACAGAAGACACAAAGATAATCCCCTACTACCCATCCAAGAAATTAGAAATGCAGTAAAGGATGTTGCAGAGGGACGGTTCATTCCCGATAGAGAGGATGAGCTCACACGCGCCCTTGGGAATAAGGAACACGACGGACGGTTACGAGGCGTACCAGGCTCCAAGCCCAAGACAATTGCGATTCCCGAGCACAGGAAGAAATTTCCTGATAGAAGCCATCAGAGGAGAAAGGAAAGGGAGGCAATGGAAGCACGCGCTGCTGCAGACCGGCTGCATAATATAGAAGAAGAATTAAAGCGGCAGAAGGATCAAATTGCCGCACTTAGCCAGCAAGGTACTAGCGGCCAATCTCATCGGCACATGGTAGAAGCTGCATGCGATGGTACCGGCGGCCCATCGAATCGGAAAAGCAGCGTGGCTTCCACGGAGCTCCAGGATGGTACTGATGATGCAGTGACGGTGGCTCCACTTCGTCGCTACCCAGTGGATGATATCACGGAGAGCACACCTTGTGAGATGCATGTGAAAGTTTTTAACTTAACCGTGAAGGTGGCGGTCGGCTATGTCGTACCAATTGGACCTAATCCAACTTACCATTTCTCTCCGGTTCCAAATGGCTACGCTGTTGTCGCGGTGGATGAAGTGATGAAAGATTATGAGGAGCTGAAGCTGCAACACCCTGCAGGTGAAGATGGGGAGGTGCTTGAACTTGGAGAAGCCAAGAAAGCGACCATTCTATGGCCAAAGGAATTCATCGTGCTTCCGAACTGGCAGCCAAGGCCATCGACTCCTCACCAGTCTCCAGCGCAACAGTCCTCTTCACCGCCTCAGCATTCTCCAGCGCAACAGTCCTCTTCACCGCCTCACCAGTCTCCAGCGCAGTCATCTCCGCCGCCGCGTCAGCCGTCTCCGCCCACCGCTCGTACTATGAGGGGTAAGCGATCACCGAAACGTAAAAGGTCGCCCCTCCCAACAGTACCTCATAAGAATCTTCCCATTAGACCTTATGACAGGACTGTAGCGGAAAACGCCGCGGAGGTGGCTGCCTACAATAAGGCTTTTTTTGCACCAAAAAAGCCCGAGCAAAAGCCGGTATACGATGAAAAATCCAAAAAGTGGAGAAAGTCCTTCCTTGCGCAGCCATCCCAAATATCGATGAATCTGCAATCTGACTATGGTCGTGAACTTAGTAAGCTAGCACGTGCCCAGTCTGAGCAGACAAGGAAAGAAGTGCAAAAAGCGGGAAACAAATTGCCCAGCTCGGACAGCAGAAAAATCAATCGGTCCCCCCGCTCATAGTGTGTTCCGATATCGACAAGGACTTCAGAGCCGATATGGATAAGGACCTGCAATTATTGGACCCCAGAGCCATAGCTGCTGCTAGAGAACATGGTATCACTGTATCGCAGGCCATGGAAAATGCTACCGCCATGGGTATGACTCTTGGTCAACTTTTAGGCTATGAAGAACAGCCAATGTTAGAGATAGCACGGAAATATGTCACAGGGGATTCTATGGTCAGTAATGAGGAGCTCGCGCGTCTATCAACACATATGCGAAATCTGCACAAGTGGTACATGGTGCACACATCAAAGAAGGGCGCGAAGGAGTGGATTGCGGTGGACGTTCGAGTGGAGCATTTCTTCAAACCTTACAGTATACAGGTTCAAATGACTGAACTGTTTCAGTTATTCAATCAGCGCGACCTCGACAAATCTATCCTCTTGCTATTGTCTGTAAGTGATTTATTTTCGTAATTAAGTCTCTAGCTCAGCTCGTTCATTGCCTGTATTATATTATCCTGACTATATATATATCCTTTTGTACGCTATTATGTAGAATGAAGATGATGGAATGCAAAGCATCTAGACATTATGAGGTTGGGTTCGTTGACCCATATATCGTTAATGAACATACGTTACGCAATCACCCCAGAGACGTGGAGCATGACCTGACCACCTCTTTAATCAAGCAAAACTTCTGTACGGAAATACTATTTCCTTACAACTTCAAGTGAGTGTTTCTGTCTTGTACATATTTTTATTTGGCTTTCTCGATGTTAAGTGTAATTGATGAGCTATGCATGTCTGCTTTATGTAAACGTCCGCAGGTTCCACTGGATTCTGCTAAGCATTCAAGTTGACAAGTCCATAGTTGAAGTCCACGACTCATTAAGTTGGGACCAAGTGACGTGGACCTCAATGAAAGAAATGCTCAATAAGTAATTTCAATCATTATCGCATTATATCGGCCTCTTTCGTTCGTTTCCTGATATCAAGTAATTAATAACTCCTTTGTTCATTTTTTGGCCAAAGCAGGTGTTGGACAATTCAAACAGAATGTAGAAGGTCCATTCAAAGATGAGCTAACTTATATATCGGTGAAAGTCCGCAGCAGCCACCGGGGAGTAATTTATGTGGATTCTACGTTTGCGAGTTCATTCGCGAGTTGACCTCTGAGCGGAGAACAACTTCTTTGAGCATGCGGGAGAAGCTCGACCCAGAACGCGCATACGAGCAATTCAAGAGGAATTGGCGGGATTTCTGCTTAGGGAGGTCATCGATGAAAGGGGAGAACATTATGCTGCGGACGATGAACTACATATGTGATCTATCTCCATGTAATTAAATAGTTGTATTCTCGCAAGAGATCGAATATTAATTATATATGCATCAACGTGTACTGTGTATATAGTAGAGCGTATAATATGCGTACGGAAACGATGGAGAGCACGTCGGCGATGCGAAGAAGGGGGAGACGACGGAGGCACCAGCGAGAGGGAGAGGGGGCACCGGCGAGAGGGAGAGGGGGCATCGGCGAGAGGGGGCACCGGCGAGAGGGAGAGGGGGCACCGGCGAGAGGGAGAGGAGGCACCGGCGAGAGGGAGACCCTAAACCCTAAATACAAAAAAAAGCACGCATTGGTCTCGGTTCGTAACACGAACCGGGACCAATGAGTCTCCCCCCACGCCCAGCCAGAACTGGCCACGTGGAGCCCCATTGGTCCCGGTTCGTGTATGAACCGGGACCAGCATTCGTCCCGATTGGCTGGTCCCGGTTCGGGAACCGGGACGGATAGCCCAACCGAACCGGGACCATAGGCCGGTTTTCTACCAGTGTTTCCATCAATGATTGTTTCATCAAGTCCTGCCTAGCTTTTTCAAGGTTCCTCATAATCTCAATATTGGTTTCAACCATATCAATTGTACATCCTAAATCAATTCCAATGCATCGAGCCATATTTTCTAAAGAAGAATTAGTTTCAGAAAAAAACGTCAAGGTTAACGTGATTACCATAATCATTCTTCAACGCAGCACGTTCCCTTGCCAAGTCCTCCACTCTGACGTCCTCCATGCCCTTGAAACAATCACTTCTTCTGAGAGTATCTTCTGTCTCCTTTTCACTTGTACCTTCTATACGAACCCCGGTTATTTTCTCCATCTTTGTCCTGAAAGATTCCACAGATTCCTGACTGTTGGAATAATCAACCATCTCCTCTTCTTTTTCTTAATCATTATCACTCCCTTCTATTGCCGGGTCCTCTACCTCATTTGTATTAGCCTGAGTCAGCTGTGCCAGCGTTTGCTTCAGTACCTCAGCTTGTATAGCCAATTCTTTCTCTAGCGTATCTCTATCTTTCTCAGCTTCTTCTCTCTTTCTTTCCTCCAAGGTAATCCTGGCCGTCTGTCGGGCAAATTCCTCCTCCATCTGCTTGATACTCTTAAGTATGCCTGCAGTTTCCGATTCAGGCAACAACGTTTGCTGAGGTGGAATTACCCGCGGCTCTTTCATCAGCATTGATTCCACATTAACCACTGAGTTTTTCTCCTTTCGCAGCGCCTCAAGTTGGCTCAAACACATACTCCCAAGTGAAAATTTGTTACTCTGTGTATCATCAGTTTTAGCTTTCTTGTTCGCTTCTTCCTGTCCAGCATTGTCTGCCTTCCTATTATCATTCACAACATGGCCATGTCTTTTGTAATTGCAATTATACCACCCTTGCTCAACCACCTTTTCCACAGAGAAGAAAACATCAAAGAAAAAAAGATCCTTAGTTGTTATCTCTGTATATTCAGGAATTTTGTTGACATCCCGGACTCCAACTTTGACATGTACTTCTTCATGTAGTATAGTGTCCATATCAATCTCCAAGACTGGTCCCAGAGCCGACCCAATCTCACACATACCGAAGAAGTGTCGCATACAGTCTGGCACTCCCCCAACTCTGACCCACACTGTGTGAAGCTTGCCTTTCGCTTGACTTTCTGGAGTCCAACTGGTAACACTGATCACTGCATTAGTGCCCAGAAGGTTGAATTTTTTGAACTTGCTCAGATCCATAAGCTTAGCCTTACTGGGAAACCGCATAAGGAAGAAACCTTTCCCCTGAGACTTGGTTCTCCACTGCCAGTTCCAGCTGAACATGCAATTGAAAGCATGAATAAGTTGAGTTTCATTTAATTCTCCAGAGATAACTTCAATTTGAGCAATCGGATTTACGTGTTCCGTGGGACTCATCTCCTTAACATTCTGGACCAACAAGCATCCTAGTCCCTTTGCTGCATATCCCACATACTTAGCCACCGGTTTTATCTGTTTTAACCAGGCACAGTCACCTGACCTGTGCGACTCTTTACCGCAGATAATACAGTGTAAAGGCACCTTGCATTCCTTGGCCAAATGTCCAAACATCTTGCACTTCCCACACTGAGTTTTCTGTCCATTGCTAGAATTATCTTGCCTCTTGTTGCTTTGTTCATTTTGGATCTTGCAGCAGCTCGCACGCAACGTTCCTCGAGGTCGCACGTCAGGAGTCTGGCTCAAAGGAACCCTCGATCTGAGCATGCCCACTGAACCTGGCATGATACTGATTTGACGAACGCGCTGGCCTGCATCACACATGCAACAAGTCAGCAGCTGGCGTGCGTGGCGCCCTATGTGCCGCATCGCAATGCCTCCTTCCCTGCCTATAAAAAACGCAGCCGTAGCAAGCACCACACCACCCGTCCCAAAATCCCCCAATTCGAGAGGTCTGCGGGAAGGTTTTAATCGAATCCAGAATTTGACTGCTGGGCGGAATAATGGCAGTGCAGCCAGAGCCCCGTCGTCCTCCACCGCCCTCAACCATGGATTCCGTTGTGTCTTCGTATCCCAAGAACACTAACCAGTATAGAGGCCAAGTGTACATCTTTCGAAGGCGTTCTCAGCGTGATTGCACAGGAGAAGCACAAGGAAAAGGCCTTCAGCCAGAACAATAGCAGCGCAGCCGGAGCCAACGGTAGCAGTTAACAAAACGGCCACCCGTCAAAGCCGTCGTGGATAGTACGGAACACCGGCCCTCCATGATCGTGGAGGAGAAGGAGAAGGTCTTCAGCGGCGCTCCGTCTTCAGTGCGCGCCGTGCTCGACCATCCCTGGCCATCCCCAGTCGTGATCCCGCCGCAGGACAGTCCATCCGGCAAGGTACGCACCCTGGTGGCCACCACAGACGCCATCGGGGACCCAATCTCGCCGGAGGAGCTAGCTGCGCTGGAGGACAAGGAGGGCGACGACGCAAGCACACGGTTCTACAAGTCCATTGGTCGGGTCAACGCCGGTATGCGGAATTACATCCATGAACACGGCTGCCTGTACATGGATGAGAAGGACAGTTCATAGTCGACAACTCCGCCCAAGCTGAGGAATTACGGTAACTTTCGTTCACTCTCCCTACCACTCCAGAAGCTCAGGGCCTGTTTGATTCATAGGATAGGAAAGATGTAGGAATAGGAAAAGCATAGGATTGCCATGTCATGTACACTCCAATCTTATAGGATTTGATGTTTATCAAAGTTTGTTTGATTCCATCAAAGGAATTGTAAAAAGAGGTTGGAGTGGATGTTAGAATTCCTATGGGAAGTAGTACAAAAGATTTCTTAGGAAAAATTCCTATAGGATCCAATACTACAAATCAAACAAGTAAGAAAGGAAAATTTCCTATAGGATTGAATCCTCCAAAAATCCCATACAATTCCTTTGAATCAAACATGCCCTCAATTTCCTCTTTGCTTTGGAGGATGTTTTACAACTTCAGTAGCTGATAAATAAATTGAAAATTTTCCTTTGGCAATATTTGTTCTTCACATAGTCATTTACTGGCATTACCAAATCCACATATTCGTGTGTTTCTTGACCTTATACTAGGATCCATTGACTAGAACTCCTTAATGTGTCAAAGCTAATTCCTCCTGATCGCTTGTACCGCTAACGGCAGTTAGAAACTACAAATTATGAGCCATATTTGAAGCTTCTCTGCGAGTTAGTTAGTGTGACTCGGTTGAATTGAGCAATGCAGCTTAATAATGACAAAATTGTTCGTCTTTATATGAATGCTCTGCAGCAACTTGACATGAGCTCAAGAAGGTGTGGTAGCTGGAGCTAGTGTTTCGAGAACATGCAGGATCCTGCATGTAATTTATAACAAGAGAAGTAGCTGGGTGTCTGGATGGGGAGGGAGGCAGTGACAATAGTGGTATACCAGTTCACGAAGGTGATGGACGGTGTCCGTGGTGAAAGTGTGACCACGGGATCGAGATGGGAGCTTCACCTTTTGGTGGGGAGGGGAGAGGGTTGGCGGCCGGTCATGGGAGGAGGGGGGAAAGAGAGAGAAAAAGGGATTCAGGGCTGTGGCGGTTCTCACTTCTCAGAGGAATATGTTTTGAAAAATTACCAGCGGCCCTGATCAGTTTGATCCTTTGGAGAGTGCTAAAAAAGTAATGCTGTCCATGAGCCGATTTTGCATTTCCTTTTCTACAACTTTATTTGAACTTGACTTAACTTTTCCCACTGAGTTCTAATCCCCAATGTGGGAGCAAACTCTGAAAAAAAGGGAGGATATGAGACCTTAATCTACTGCCGTACGTTGTACACCAGATTTTTTTTCCAGTAGCTTGATGTTTTAATATTTGTTTCTCCTGTTGTAGTTGCAAGAATGTTACAGTAGAAGAAATGGAAGCCAAACTAATGAAGCTAAAGGTCACTAAGGAGCAAGCTTATTTATCTGAACTGGCCTTAGCGAGTTTCAACAAGAGGAGAAAGGTATAGACATGTTCTTACCTTCCATTTGCTAGTTGGTTTCTGGTTGTAAATTGTTTCCAAGTCAGTATCGAGTTACCATTCGAAGAAAAAAATACTCAAAGGAAGTCACTGTTGAGTTGTGTGCCAGTATGAGCAAATATTTATTTTTTTGCAACATAATTATAAATGAAACACTGACGGTTAAATAGGAGCCGAAATTTTCACATGCGTGAGTACTTGAAACCATTGTGGGGTTGTACATCCACTTCCTCAATGAAGTGAGCTATAGTTCACTTCTGTAAATATTACTATTATATTAGGATGACTATATTGTATCAAGAGCCGCACAGATTGTGGTTCAAGTACTTTACTATGACTTTATTTGGTAAGACATTATGGGTGTTTCAGTTAAAGACATAGGGTACCTTTTGAAGATTACAGTATTTCTACATTAAACTTCTAGCAACTGTTAGTGCTACTGATAATCCCTGTTGTCTGGTTAGAAGAATTACCAGTCAAATCCGTTGCAAAATTTGTAATGAATTTCTAACAGTACGAATTAGAAATTTCATTTCATTTCGTTGTCCAGTTTTGGTTGATCCAACTGTATTTTCTGGCGTGTGAATGTGAACATACCTTACAATGGTTTTCGCCTTCTTGCTTCTACACCTGTTGTTCTTCTACTATTGCTTCTTTGTTTGGAATATCTGGCTTCCCAATAAATCTGGATGTTTGGTTGCACAATGCTCAATAGAGGTTGGCTATAATAACCTGATTTTTTGGTCCGCTCTTCCTGAACTGCAGGTAAAGTTTGAGTTTTGTAAGGCATTGATTTCTAGAACTTTCTGGGAAGTACAGAGGTTTGTTCGTGCACATCAATTTTGTTGCGAAGCGCAATGGCAAGAAGACACTCTTTTTCGCCGAGGTGGAGGAACGTGGACAGGGTGGCAATGAGATGCTGGAAGTACGCTGCTGCATTCCTTTGGAATCATTATGTGAAGGTAAGCCATATATGTTGGAAGAATTGTGTCCATATATGCGTATGGACCCAACATGAATGTTTAGTTTTTGTGTTTATTCCCTTTCAACCAGTTTGTTGCTATATATATGTTGACACTGGATGGATTTTACTATTTCCTCTGCAGGTGGTTAATATTATGACCGTTTGTTCCTAGCCATGGCCATAGGAAATTCCTTGACTTCACGAGGTGCTACGCCTGCACCGAGTTCTTGAAACATCCGGCTGATGGGTCAATTTACTCAGGAGGACATGACTACCGGAGGAAGATATACTCCCTCTGTTCCTAAATGTAAGATGTTTTAGATGTTACACATGTTGTCTAGATACATACACAAATGAGTGAACATATACATGAAATGTGTCTAGATACATTTGTGTACATGTGTATATGAACAAAGTCTAAAACATCTTATATTTGGGAACGGAGGGAGTATCTAGTTTAGAAGGTCTTACTAGTTTAGAAGGCCTTTCATCAGCGATGGAGCCTCATCAGGGTGATAGTTGGCGCCTGTTACTAATTAGTACTCACTCCGTTCCATATTAGATGACTTTCATTTGTCTATATATGGATGTATCTGAACATGTTACATGTATAGATACATCCGTATGTTTAGATGACTTCCATTTGTGCACATACGGATGTATCTATACATGTAACATGTTCAGATACATCCATATATAGACAAATGAAAGTCATCTAATATACGGATGCAGTGCGGACCATTTGCTGGCATAAATGAGAGTACAAATATAATTTTAGATACAATATAGAAAATCTGAAACTTTAACTGACAGAATTTAAGCGTAAAACAAGAGCAATATTCATGTTACTTGAGGTGAAAACGTTCCTACAATATTTCTGCAGAAGTAGCATGAATTGACCAACTCTTCAACTAAATTAACATTTCATATGTTACTGTAGATTTTTATGGGTACGTTGAACAATTACACTATACACACATATATGAGGAAAATTTACTTGACAAATGCACGACTAAAGCAAGTTAGACGACACTTTGATTTTTTTACTTTTATTCTAGCATCTCGGGTTTTAGTCTTCACCTAAAAAAATCAAATGTAACTACCCCAGAAATAAGAATTGGAGAGTGTAGGAAATGACTAAATTAATTCACCACCAGAAGACATGGCATGGAGATAATGCAATCCTCTTTGATGCAACTGCTTTGGAAAAGAATAACAATGTAATGTTTCGAAGAATAATAATGTAAGAAAGGGGTCTCATATGTTCCAATCATTCCTAAATCTATTCTTGACTGATATCTTCAAGAACTAGAAGGAAAAGACGCACATTGCCGCGTCGGGTCTAATACAACCGACGATAGAAAACAAATAATTTTGTAGCGAAGCCACTTGATCACTCTATTACAATACGATCACTCAGACATCCTCACATAAATATAGAAAATTTGAGAAGGGAAAACAAGTATTTCAGCTGTAGCAAGGTTAGGAGTACAACACTCAACACAGAGAACACATGACCCCACAAAAAAGGTTAACCACTTAGATACTCAGTTAGACGATGAGGAAACAACCACAATTATGATATGTCATGAAAGTTAAATTGTGTACATGGTTCTATGAATATTACAACGACAAAAATTAAACAAAGTTCTGATAATCTGTAAACAATATACGATATATGAAACTCAAGAGATAGATTAGTCAAGATTTGTTTAGCCATCGAGATTTGCAAGGTCATTGATTTTATTTCAATGAAACCAAGTAGACTTCTCTAACATTAATTATCCCAAAATCAGTAATAGTTGGCATAATTATGTCCTAGAATCTTAACTCAATTCGATCGAGTACAATCGATACTTTGTAAATGGAGGAACATTCCACCGATAAATACTAAATAATTCACCAAAGAAACAGAACAAAGTGAGATCTTAAGCGGTTTACATGCCATCTTAATCTGTGAATCAGATTCAGATTACATGAAATAAAATATAAACTAAAATAAATGGCATGAATGCCACCAATAATTTTGAGTTTATATATAATTGCATGAATGACCATCTCTAAACATATAGTGTGTCATCTTCGCTACGCGTTTAACAACACATTCTATTTTGTCATTATACCCTCGTGAGTCATGACTTTTCTGCACTCTAACGACTTCAGGTGAGGCTAGACACATATAGCTCCTTTTAGTGTATGTATCCAACCATCTACCAAATACATACATGCACTTGCTACATAATACGTTCTCTTAATATAAGTGAGAGATAAGCAAACATAATGCAGAGAAAAGGTTCACAAATAAATACACACATCACTTTCATCGCTAATTAGGTGGCATCCAACAACAAGGCGTCTAACTCATGCTTCCACCCCCATTCACCATCGACTTGTCGCTCATGGTATCAACCTTATCTGCCACCACCATCGAGTCGAGCACCATTAACAGTAACTGTGGAATCAGCGGCCGCTGTAAGAGGAGACATGGGTATTCACGTGACACTACTGCGAGAGATGTAGAAACTCTTTCAGCTTACTGACGTTGGGTGGCCACCTGAATATGCACCCGCGGGGAGCGCACATGGCTTGCAAATTGACAATAGACTTCAGATTCGACATTGGGGACGGAGATGCCATGTAGTACTAGGGGCTTGACGGAGCCAGAGGTGTGTGCAGAGAGACGGATAAAATTTGCAGTGGAACTGCTGTTTTCAGTAGAATACGGCTCGAAGTAAGCGGAGGGAGAGAAATTGTGTCGCGTGGCATAGGCTCTGCGATGCTCTGCTTGACACTGGCGGCATAGAAAGGATAAGGGAGAGAGTTGTCGTAAATTGCCAGTAGTTTCGAACTCATCGCATCTTTTTTTTTACAAAAAATGAAGCGACATGTCTTGATTTCAATATTTGGTAAATAAAGCTTGATTTCAATATTTGGTAAATAAAGCATATAACTACGTATGCTCTAGAAGTTTTGTAAAAAAAATATTTTGTATTTTAGGCTACATAAAAAAGAGAAATTTTGAGGGGAAACGGAGCTATTTTTCCTTTCCCAACCACAATTTTCTTTTTCTCCTTTTCCCAACCACAATTTCCTTTTTTATGTAGCTGGTAATACCAGTTTTCACCGGAAAATTGGCAAATGTATACAAAACATATGTACGTATCCAACATAATTATTTGTGTAGATGCGAACTTTATATCTAAGTGGGATCCACCGTGGTGTGGTGTCGCTGCTCCATTCGGAAACATGTGGAGCAAGGCGAGCAAGAATATTAGTAAGCTTAGTACTTAAATATAAAGTGAGATCTAAGTGGGGTCCATTTTGATGTGGTGTCACTATCCCATTGGAGAACATGTGGATCAAGGAGAGGGTTAGAATCCTAGGAGCTTATGTATGTATCCAACATAATTATTTGTGTAGATGCGAACTTTATATCTAAGTGGGGTCCACCGTGGTGTGGTGTCGCTGCTCCATTCGAAAACATGTGGAGCAAGGTGAGCAAATTTTTAGTAAGCTTAGTACTTAACTATAAAGTGAGATCTAAGTGGGGTCCATTTTGATGTGGTGTCACTATCCCACTGGAGAACTTGTGGAGCAAGGAGAGGGCTAGAATCGTAGCGATCTTAGTATTTGTAAGGATAACACACGACCATGAGATGCCATGCCTGCCTACCTGATAACTGAAAATAAAATAGCCCTAGCGCTAGTCGTCATCCAGTTTTTGGTCTTATCTTTGATCTTTTGCATGAGGATCGCAGACATCGATGAAATGTTATTGAACACCCTGACTTTCATTTCCTTCCAAATTTCCCACGAAATCAACGTGATGGCGGACGTGAGTCCATTGTAAGAGGTAGAAGGAGACTGCGAGATGGCAAGCCAGTAGTGAAGCACCATAGAGCCACGGCCTGCCAAATCCTTCTGGAGTATCTCCATTCAAAGCGAATGTGTCGTCTTCATCTGCATTTTCAAAGCTGGCAAGTAGGCTGGTGCGGGCCACCCTGAATGGCAAGATGGTCCGACATCGACAACTTGTTCTAAACAGCTAGCCAAGTGAAGAAGCGACATTCGGAGGCACCCATGTTTTCAAGACCAACTTCTCAAATGAACATCGTGTGGAGCCAAGGTGTGCCTTGTAGGCCGAGCCCGTCATATACTGCCCGCTGGAGGTGGGAGTACAAGAAATTGTGTCTGTGACGCCAGGAGTGAGCATGATGCCCTGAAGCAAGATCCATAGCTTCACGAACTGGGTGATATGCTCGACATTGAAGTTGTCAATGGAGATGTCAGCGATCCATCTAAGATTGTTGAGGGCATCATGGATGCTTCTCTTCTTTATCTTGGAGGCAACAAAGACATATGGGGCCTGGCATTTCGGCGTGCTGCCGTTGAGCCAGGTGGAGGATTAGAACTATGCCTTCATGCCATCACCGACAGTGACCCTAGTCGTAGCATTGAACAATTGCATGTGTGTGTCATCACTGGGAGTTTGAGGGCTAACCAACGCTTATCTGGTGTGACCCATTTGAACCAGAGCCATCTGAGTCAAAGAGCCCGAGCGAACTTGTCGATGCCGAGGATCCCAAGAACCCCCAAAGCTTTCGGTCGACAAACCTTGGTCAAGCAGATTTTGCACTTACCGCCACACTCACAGAGGTGTTGCACGCCCATAGCATACCCCTCCAGATTCTATCAAAGGCCTTGAGAGTAGCTTTGTCCACCTTGCCATAAGCAGGAAGATCGACAGAGAAGTGAGAGAAGATTTCACAAGGGAGGAGCAACTAACCATGTTCAGAAACTTAGCCTTCCAAGGGTTCACACACGAGACCGCTTTGTCGATATATGGTTGAAGGTCAATGCGCCTCAGACTTACCAGGGAGAGAGGTAAGCCCACGTACTTGAAATGCATTAAGGACGACCGCAAGATCAAAATCAGAGTAGCGAATAGGGGTCATCGAACTATTCTCAAAATTCGTCACCAGCTCAGTCGCCTCGCCAAAATTCTAGAACAGGGAAGCCAGATGGAGACGTCCACAACCGAAGGGGCAAAGAAAATCCCGTGTCATCCGCATGGAGCGAGATCCGGGTTTTAGAAGTGCCAACAGGGGTTTAGTCATCACGCATGAAAGAACGGGTACCAGGGAAGATGGGATCACATAATTTCCAAATTATTTGAATCTTCAATCTGGATTTTGACGTATTGACAGTTATTCATGTATGTCATTCCTTACAAATAGTTGTTATTCCTGATTACATACAGAGTGGAAATCAATAGAAAAGGAAGAGAACATTGTTACTTGATTAGGAAGTTCACAAATGGAATGGAGCCTTGTGTGTGCGCATGGGTGGGAAATCACTATTTCTAAGTCGACGTAGAAATACTTGTCGATACAGATTTCTCATCGTATTGTACTTACATAATCGTAATATTCAGATCAGGTTGAGGTGTAAGCCGCCGTTCAGAAACATTCCGATCATATGGTCTCCTTGCCATGGACTTGGAAATATTTATCTGCCGGCCATCTAAAGATAGCAAATGCGTGATGTGAAATTAAAAAAAGTTATATCGTTAGATCTTAAATACTACCTATATTTCATTAAAACAGACGTATATCAAGTTAGTATAACTTTTACCAATCCTATAAAAATATATATGAATATTTAAAACATTTAGTAAACATACGGAAATATGAAAATACATTCTATTGGGTCCATTGTTATTGATTTGATACTATAAATGTTCATATTTTTGTCTATATAGTTGGACGAACATGAAGATCGGCTATAAATAGCTCGGGCTACACATAGCTCTATATTTTGCAAAAATTGAAAATCATATTTTGAAGTTCCCAAATATCTGAAAAAATCCTGAATGTAGATTATATTTTTGCGAAACACAATACAACCAAGAGGCTCACATACACGCGCATACACTCACCCCTATAAACACACACGCACACTCTACCCCTATGAACACCTCCGATAAACTGAGTTGACGGATAAGATTTTGAGATTGACTTTTTACATAAATTTTTGGAACTTCAAAATTTTGATTTTCGAATTTAAAAAAATATAGGCCTATGTGTACCTCGGGCTACGTTTCGAATTTCCGGTCAAACATGCTATTTGTTGACTTTTAACAAATTAAGTACTTGACTATATACCTTTAAGCTGAAGTTGTATTGTTTCCTTAAAGTACATCTTCGTGGAACCGACTGTAAATCAGTAAAAATGCCCTCCCTAACCAAAGAGCATCATGTGAATTTTGTCGGTGCAGTTGGCACGTTTATACTGAATAAAAACCGACAAGTGACAACCATCCTCCAAAATATTCACTGTCATCTGGAGATGATCTGCTTGCTGTGTCGGTCCAGACCTGAGACAGCCCTGTGAATGAAATATTCTTCCGAGTTCTATTCTCCATTAAAAAATTGCCGCGGCGCATGTGACCAGCAAAGCGTAGCCACGTTGATTTAATTAATTAAACAATTGGCGGTAGGTGCTGCCCCAAATCCAGCTATGCATCCACCGGGTTAGCTCTAACCCGCTGGTTGACTAGACCAACTAGAACACAAACCCATCCTGGCCAAAAAAGAAAAGAAAAAAAAGGCTCGAAACACAACCCCAATTGTTTCGACAGGATGTTGCTCATGTTCATCTTCTATTTTCTCAACATCTTTGATCTAGCCACCGAGCGTGGCGATACACACATTACTAATCACTTGCTTGTGCATATTAGCTGCCTGGCTACGATCACCCCGCGAAGCTCGTCCTAAACCGTGTGTGGCCACATTCCCCTCTTTTATCTCTTTCCTTGCCCCCTTGTGTCCTATCCTTTCCCTTTCTCCTCCATTCTTCATGCGCACACCAGTTCGAGAGAGATAGAGAGAGAAAGAGAGCAAGATGTAGAGGTTGCCATCCACCATCCCAGAGATGGGACCAACCGGCTGGCACGCCGACGCATACTCTGAAGAGGACGGAAATTATGACGGGGAGGGGTGCGGGTCACCGAGATAAGAGAAGAAAGGAATGGGGATTTAGAGGATGGCTGGTTCGTTAGATTGGCAGAGGAGGAGCTGAGGGCAGGGCAGGGTGGCGAGACATCGCGACAATGTGCTGACCACGGGCAAGAAAGACAGAGGTTCGGCGGGGCGAGGGAAGAAGAGTGGCGACGGTGGTGCTTCGCTTGTTTTACTCCTCTTTGGTGTGATGTTCCTTCTCTCCCCGTCCCGTTCCGACATACAAAATGACTATTGTGGGCTCTCAAAAAATCGACAGCACACACAGGTGATCATCAACTAGCACCCCCTTGCTTGTGTTCCTAATTATGCACACAACTAAAATATGTAGTGTGAAAATGAAAAGTCCATGTTTTCTTTGAAAGTTGAAACTTTTATTATCGTAGCTTATGCATTGCACATTCATATAGAGACTGATCAAAATGTGACAGGCCCCGCAAAAACATCACCAAGCACTAAGAAGTCAATGCGACATTCGCAACCCAAGCCGATGCAAGGATAAACTCTTGTGAGACAGTCGCTTCCGGGTGCCAAGTTCCATCTTCTCCTGGTGTCAATCGACATATATACTGTTCTGTTGAGGCCTTTTTCGTAAGATGTAACTCCACTGATGGATATCAATGAAGCTCTCGGTCCTTCGGGACCGTGCCCTTTCAAAGAAAAAAACTATCAACTTAGAAAACTTTCTACCGAGCTTATGTCCATGCCACCTGACCTAGTAATGTATCGCTATCAGTCTATGATGAATGATGGAAGGTTGTTGAGATCGGAGGGCAAATCACAGATCCTTTTCCATGCACGGAGCAACGAGAATTAGGATTCCGAAGCTGAACCCTAAACCAAAATTTCGTTAGACCAGAGACAGGGGAGAAGAAAGAGTAGAGAAATGGGCCACCGACGGACGGCCATTGACAGCGGCACCCCAACCGCCATTATTGGGACAAGAACGGATTACCAGCCACGACGGGGTTTAGTTTAATGCAAAGCACGAGCCGAGCCAGCTGGGCTGCACCGCGCTGCGTACACACACTCTCGCGCTCTCGCACACTGCACTGCGCAGTTGCACACACAGAGCTGGCTTCCAAGAAATTGCTGTGTTCTCCTCCTTTCATGTGCGTTTTGGAGCTGGCCTTTCCTGCTGCATAATTTCACATGTGCGGCCCTTGATTTTGTTTTATGGAAGGGGGTGCTCCATGTGGCCATGACGCTAACACGAATTGGCTGTTATTTCCAATTAGTTTCTCATGTGTCAACCATTATTATTTTGATAAATTTGGAGCTCCTTGAAATATAGGATGGTTCTCTGCATTGTGGTTTTTTTACTTTCATGTAACAACCCCGGAGTGGAATGTACTGATAAAGTTACCTGAACATGTACAAAATAACCAATTTTAGTTGTTTCAATGACTGAACTATGGTCATTTATTTTACCTTCAGAAAGAACTTCTCCAATTAATATGTTGTGACGTCCTGTAATAGCTTATGTTTTCAGACCACTGAAGTACTTTATTTTATTTCCTGGTACTCTATTTTATTAGTAGTAAAAGTATGCCAAGTCGTAAATATTTTCTTACCTTCCCGTTTAATTGCTAAATATTGTTCCAAGAAGGAGCCATTAGACTAAATATCAATTTCGTTATTTATTTCAGAATGACATATAAGCCCAGTCACCGCTAAGGCGCCAACTATGGTTCCACTTTGAATAGAACAATTTTAAATGACGTACAAGTATTCCGTTAATGATATCTTTTGTTGAAAGCTCGAGGACGAGTACTAAAGCATGTTCTAAATGAAAGACCCATTTCCTTTTATAGTACAGAGAAGAGTCAATTTATGGGAGTGACATTTTGGGGCTTTTGGCACCCGGGAGCACATGCTTCCGGTTTTAAAAATGTGTTTTAAACGCATTTGTAAATGTCAAAAATTGAGATAATGTTTTCGCCCGTACATATCGACACAAAGTTGTCTCACAGATTTCCGACATTTTGTGTGTCGTGTGTAAAAAACAAAACTTTCGATGTAAAAGAATATTTTCATAAAACACTATTTGTCTTTTTTACACATGTCAGAAAAAAATAGCGGGGTTTCGCGAAACTTGACATGCGCATATGAATGTAGAGATGTATGCGCCAAATTTTTGCTCAATTATTTTGACATTTTGAATTATTTTTTCGATGACAGGAGCATATACTCCAATGTGACAAAGTGATTGTCCCCTAATTCATCCATTTGTCTTTAGTAGAAGCAAAATGAACAAGTGTCAGCCGCCATCGATATTGCTGCTGGCACATATTGCACCTATGAAACATTTGGAGTAGATAAAATAAAAACCACATTAAACCACCCCAAGCGTTGCTATATATCTCATTATCATGTCTAGTTGTCGGTAGATCACATGGAAGCAGGGAAAATAATTGTCTAACGTGGGTGTTAGGTAGCCCAAGCACGTCAGTTTGCCCAAGAGAGTGATCAGTCCAGGAAAGAAACATATACGAGTAGTCGAAATGTGTAAACTAGTAGAAAGAGAAGAATATTTAATTATTTTTCATGTCCCTTTCAAACTTAAGGATATTCCTCAAAAGTATGGCCATTATTTGCGCCACAAGATCGACTTTGGCGTACAAACTGCACATCACTTGTTACTTTCTTTTTAAATCCTTTCCGAGTTTGTTCTGAACAAAAGAAATCTCCAGTTATTTTCGGTAAGAAAAAGAAAACAAAAATGTCACCGTTGGCCTCTACATTTGGAATTGTTTTCCTTATAAAATGGTCGGTAGTAACTCCATGATTTGCCCAAAATTATGTCGATCTTACCAATCACGAACCCATCGATCTCCACTACTTATAAACAAGAGAACTGTTGTTCGGCTAAACCCACACCAAAACATGCACCAAATACTGTCTCAACCCCACCAAACAGTCTCACAAAACAGAAATCCGGATGCACTTACCAATTTCCAACGACGGACTCAAACTTCACCCCCGAGCAGTCCGTCCCGAGGGAAAAGGAAAAAAACTACAGGCCCAATTAAACCTCTCACTAATTGCTCAATTCATAACTCCCAATTAAACCTCCCACTAATTACCCAATTAAACCTCCCACTAATTGCTCAGTAGCGGAGATTGTGACAGGACTAACAATTGGAAAAATATTGTGAAGTTATTGGAAATACGTGCGTGCACGTGCACACTAACTAGTTGATGCCAACTAACAAGCAACACGCATGGTGCACATGGCATTTCCCGATTTCTCCCCCCTTTTTCCCAGCTCAAAAAAATAAACAAAACCAGCCAAAAAAAAGGTCACTCCTTGAGAAGGAAAGGAGCGGCAGGTAGGAGGGCATTTCGGTCCACGCGGAGGCGCCGACACATCTAACGGCTGCAGCCGGTCACCCGGCCCACCGTCAGCCACCGCTGCGCGGCCTCCAGCCTGTGGACAGCGCCGCGATGCAGACGTCCGCGCTCCCACCCATCCAGCATCCGACGGTCCATACGCCTCGCGCGCTGAATCCAACGGATAGGAAGAGTTACGACCGGGCGACGGGTGGTAGCCGGTGGGGAGGTAGGAGAGGGGGCGACTCCACTCTGTGTGTATGTAAGAGGAGAGGGAGTGGAGGGGAAGACGGAGCAGAGCAGCGGCAGCAGGGAGCGAGCGAGAGAGAGTTCGCGCGCCGGGGGATCTGGGAATGGTGGCGATCTCCACCGCTTCCTCTACGATCTAGGGGCGTTTCGTTGCCTCTCCCTCTCTCTCGAGCCTCCTTGTCCGGCGCCGGTGGGGGTCTGAAGGCGGCGGCGATATGGCGGCCAACACGGGGATGGTCGCGGGCTCGCACAACCGCAACGAGTTCGTCACGATTCGCCACGACGGCGACGCGCCCGCCCCGGTAAGCCTCTCTGTCCTCATCCCAGCCTGCCTGACTGCCTTAGTGAGTGCCAATTTGTCGGTGCCATTTCTGTTCTGCTCCTCACGGCTTGCTCATGCTGTGCGCGTGCGTGCGAAGAGTGTCGGTGGATCTGGTGCGTCGGTGGATCTAGGTCGCGGTGGATCTACGATTCTAGGCCTGGTCGGAATTGTCCCAGCTCGGGGGGGTTACCCAGTTCAGACCACCTCCCCTTGATATTCAAGCCTAAAAAACTGTTCTTTACAATGGCATCACTGGTATAGTTAGTGTGTGCATTTTAGCAGTCATTGATGGACCTACCTTACCTTCACACCGCGCAAGTAATGCCATACTAATTTGGAATCGCAGCCGTTCCTGATATTTGGATCCTATCTCGAACATTAAGCCAAGCAAACGGCCAATTGCTGACCGAATTATGGTGCACATGGAATTGCTGTGTCTCCTGGTGGCTAGCCGTGTAATTTTGTATGGGTGTTTGTGCTGACCTTGTTTTTGTCTTGCTGATGCAGGGTAACAAGGCAAAAGGCGCGGCTGTCTGCCAGATATGTGGCGACACCGTTGGCGTTTCGGCCACCGGCGACGTCTTTGTCGCCTGCAATGAGTGTGCCTTCCCGGTCTGCCGCCCTTGCTACGAGTACGAACGCAAGGAAGGGAACCAGTGCTGCCCTCAGTGCAAGACCAGATACAAGAGGCTGAAAGGTTTGTTTCTTGACAACTTGTTGGCTTGTTATTAGAGAGACCTGTATAAGAATACGTAGTATGCTGTTATTGAATTTGATCTACATGAGTCAATGTCATAGTGTACTTGTCCATGCTTGTTGCTAAGCATATAAATTGCACATCACCATCTTCTTTTAATTCTCTTTATAATGTTGGTAACTAACGTGTATATGGCACTTGTTTTGTCGTGGGCGAAATTCAGGTAGCCCCGAGTTCAGGGAGATGAGGAGGAAGAAGACGTTGATGATCTGGACAATGAGTTCAACTATAAGCAAGACAATGGTAAAGGTCCAGAGTGGCAGCAGCAGGGTCTAGGAGAAGACATTGATTTGTCATCATCCTCTCGCCATGAACCGCATCATCGTATTCCTCGGCTGACAAGTGGGCACCAGGTATTTTTTTAATCATTGAGAGACTAGGTTCTTTCTTGCTTTGGTGAAAGCTGTCTTGTTTCTGTAAGATTTCCTAGCTTAACACGATGATAATTCTTTCAGATCTCTGGAGAGATACCCGATGCCTCCCCTGATCGCCATTCTATCCGTAGCCCAACATCGAGCTATGTTGATCCAAGCGTGCCAGGTATTTTTTGTTTATCATAAATCACATTTAAAAAAATGTTTGTCATAAATCACTTCTTTTGGACAATCTGTCTGCTCATTAAATTAAAAAATGATAACATTTCTCTGCTATGATTTCAGTTCCTGTGAGGATTGTGGACCCCTCGAAGGACTTGAACTCTTATGGACTTAATAGTGTTGACTGGAAGGAAAGAGTTGAGAGCTGGAGGGTTAAACAGGACAAAAGTATGATGCAGGTGTCCAATAAATATCCGGATGCGAGAGGTGGTGGAGACATGGAGGGTACTGGCTCAAACGGTGAAGACATGCAAATGTACATAAACTTTTCTCCATGTTAATCCATGTGCTGCAGTTTGATATCTATTGTGAATTTTGCTTCAATGATATTGATTTATCTGTACTTTTTGTCCTTGGTAGGGTTGATGATGCACGTCTGCCTATGAGCCGTATAGTTCCTATTCCTGCAAACCAGCTCAACCTTTACCGGGTAGTGATCATTCTCCGACTGATCATTCTATGCTTCTTCTTCCAATATCGTGTCTCTCATCCAGTGAGTGATGCGTATGGATTATGGCTGGTGTCTGTTATTTGTGAGATTTGGTTTGCCTTATCCTGGCTTCTAGATCAGTTCCCAAAATGGTACCCAATCAACAGGGAAACATACCTTGACAGGCTTGCCTTGAGGTAAGTTACGATGAATGGGTGTACGTTTCTTCGGAGTTTTCAGCATTGAAACATCTTTCTTTAACATCATGTGTCCTGAGTGCCTAAATACTGTTGCAGGTATGATAGGGAGGGAGAGCCATCACAGCTGGCTCCGATTGATATATTTGTCAGTACAGTGGATCCACTGAAGGAACCTCCTCTGATCACAGCAAATACTGTTCTGTCAATTCTTGCTGTGGATTACCCGGTTGACAAAGTGTCATGCTATGTTTCTGATGATGGTTCGGCTATGTTGTCGTTTGAGTCACTCTCAGAAACTGCAGAATTTGCTAGGAAGTGGGTTCCGTTCTGCAAGAAGCACAACATTGAACCAAGGGCTCCAGAGTTTTACTTTGCTCAAAAAATTGATTACCTAAAGGACAAAATCCAACCTTCTTTCGTTAAAGAAAGACGATCAATGAAGGTAAGCTACAAACCGCATGGTTAGACTAATGTTTCCCCAGTTCTGAATTTTAACCTGGCGTATGCTTTGTTTCAGAGAGAGTATGAAGAATTTAAAATACGAATCAATGCCCTTGTTGCCAAAGCTCAGAAAGTACCTGAAGAGGGATGGACCATGGCTGATGGCACTGCTTGGCCTGGGAATAACACTAGGGACCATCCTGGCATGATTCAGGTGCCTGTTACATCAATGCAGCTTTCCCTTTTGCCAATTTAATCTGAACCAAATGTATTGAACTTGCTTTTCGGGAATTCAGGTGTTCTTGGGGCACAGTGGTGGCCTTGACACTGATGGCAATGAGTTGCCACGGCTTGTGTATGTCTCTCGTGAAAAGAGGCCAGGCTTCCAGCATCACAAGAAGGCTGGTGCAATGAATGCACTGGTATGTGTTTTCTTCCACAAAATTCACTTCGTACAATACATCATGTTTATCTGGCTCCTTACTAGTTATATGCTTACATACCTTTTGTTGGTTGGCAGATTCGCGTATCCGCTGTGCTGACCAATGGTGCCTATCTTCTTAATGTGGATTGTGATCACTACTTCAATAGCAGCAAAGCTCTTAGAGAAGCAATGTGCTTCATGATGGATCCTGCACTTGGAAGAAAAACTTGCTATGTCCAATTTCCACAAAGATTTGATGGCATTGATTTGCACGATCGATATGCTAATCGCAACATAGTCTTCTTCGATGTAAGTCTGGTGGTGCTTGTGTTCAACTATTCATTACCACAACAAGTTTTCTTGTCTTACATGGTTTTCCACTTGGCAGATCAACATGAAAGGTTTAGACGGCATTCAGGGTCCAATGTATGTGGGGACAGGATGCTGTTTCAACAGGCAGGCCCTGTATGGATATGATCCTGTATTAACTGAAGCTGATTTGGAACCTAACTTTATTCTGAAGAGCTTCTGCGGTGGCAGAAAGAAGAAGAACAAGAGTTATATGGATAATAAAAACCGTATGATGAAGAGAACCGAGTCTTCAGCTCCCATCTTCAACATGGAAGATATAGAAGAGGGCATAGAAGGTTTGTGCTTTGTTGTAAAATTTTACTTCCAGTCTTGGCATCTGAAAACATGCATCGTGTGTAGTGCATCACTAAACATTGTGCTTCTATTTAGTCTTTACTTTTTAGTCACAACGATTCTTTAGATTCGGAGTTATGACTGCCTTCAACTAATTGCTATTCCTGAATTTCATCAGGTTATGAGGATGAAAGGTCGATGCTTATGTCCCAGAAGAAATTGGAGAAACGCTTTGGTCAGTCTCCAATATTTACTGCATCCACCTTCATGACTCAAGGAGGCATACCACCTTCAACAAACCCTGCTTCCCTACTAAAGGAAGCCATCCATGTCATCAGCTGTGGGTATGAGGACAAGACCGAATGGGGGAAAGAGGTTAGTGGGACAATCATAGTTTCCCTCATCTATTTGTTCTATGCAGAGATATGACTGGAAGTGAGATTAACTTTAATGTTGTTACAGATTGGCTGGATCTACGGTTCAGTGACAGAGGATATTCTTACTGGGTTTAAAATGCACGCAAGAGGCTGGATATCAATCTACTGCATGCCAGCACGGCCTTGTTTCAAGGGTTCTGCACCAATCAATCTTTCTGACCGTCTTAATCAAGTGCTGCGATGGGCTCTTGGGTCAGTTGAAATTCTGTTCAGCAGACATTGTCCTATTTGGTACAATCATGGTGGGCGGTTGAAACTTCTGGAAAGGATGGCTTACATCAACACCATTGTTTATCCAATAACATCCCTTCCACTTATCGCATACTGTGTGCTCCCCGCTGTCTGTCTCCTCACCAACAAATTTATCATTCCTGAGGTTAGCCACAAGAAACCTTTTCGCACTATTGTTATTTGCATTATTTCAGGTGATATATTCTTACTGACTGCGAGCGAACAGTGTTTTGGCTGATCATGATTTCTAGTATTTCGGCATAGCTCTGTTCTTCTAGTTAAATCTCTGCACTGCTAAAACCCTCCTTTTGTCAGTTGTCGCTGTGTACCTTTTCTCTGCAGAAAATTTCCTGACATTCTTATCCTTTTTCTGTTATGCAGATTAGTAACTATGCTGGGATGTTCTTTATTCTCATGTTTGCGTCCATCTTTGCCACGGGTATATTGGAGCTCCGATGGAGTGGTGTTGGTATCGAGGACTGGTGGAGAAACGAGCAGTTCTGGGTTATTGGTGGCACATCTGCCCATCTATTCGCAGTGTTCCAGGGTCTGCTGAAGGTGTTGGCCGGGATTGACACCAACTTCACGGTTACCTCAAAGGCAAACGACGAGGATGGCGACTTCGCTGAGTTATACGTGTTCAAGTGGACCAGTCTCCTCATCCCTCCCACCACCGTGCTTGTGATCAACCTGGTCGGCATGGTGGCCGGCATATCATACGCCATTAACAGCGGTACCAATCTTGGGGTCCGCTCTTCGGAAAGCTCTTCTTCTCCATCTGGGTGATCCTCCATCTCTACCCCTTCCTCAAGGGTCTCATGGGAAAGCAGAACCGCACGCCGACCATCGTCATCGTTTGGTCCATACTGCTCGCGTCCATCTTCTCCCTCCTGTGGGTGAAGATCGACCCTTTCATATCCGACACCCAGAAGGCCGTCGCCTTGGGGCAGTGCGGCGTCAACTGCTGATCGGCATTGAAGAGATTCACTCGATGTCTGCCCCCCTCGTGTAAATACCGGAGGGGGTTTAGATAGGATTTTTTTGGTTGTAGATGAAGACGGAGTTTTATCTGAAATTATGCCCCTGTTTGTTAGTATCCTTGTCGCCCCTGCTGCTGAGAGAACCACAAACTGTGAAGCCTCCTCCACTGCCTACGAAACCTGCGGCATACATTGTGAATTCTTTTTTACCGTTTGTGATACCTGTTGTTTGGAGTATATTATTCGAGAACATATTTATACAGACCAACTATTTATATAAGGCAGCTGTTGCATCAACTCTTTGCAGTCCTGCTGTGCTGGAGTATGAGTTCCACCGCATTTTTCTGTATTACTAGTTGATTACTTGATTGTCGTAATTGTTTTCCAAGTACACTGAAAATGGGAAATGTTGCTACTTGGATGAATGAACCGCTGCTGTTAAAAAAAAACTGCCACCTGGTACTGTGCCTGTGCTGCTGTGCAGCCTGAACATAGCATATGAACATAGAGAAAGCAATAACACAATTTTTATGCATTGCACCGAGAAAACACCTAGCAAAGCCATTGGGCGATGGTGGTTTTCTCGTTCGTAGGTGGATGATTTTGTGTAGGCGAAATCAGCTGTATCCTGCTGATATACGTCAGAATTTGTACTGCTCTTTGTACGTGCACCTTACTCCTTTTTTTCTGTATGCTATTTTAAAGGTACATGTACAGGAAAAAGCGAAAACAAATAAAACCGCAGGAAGAAAGATCTCCCTGCAGGACAGTCTGCGATGCGTGTAAGAATAGGCATCCGGTGCTATATCACCCGTGCGATTTTTTCAAGGAGTGACATCCTTGGTACATATGGATCCTCAGTGGGATTTAAAGGTCAATAATGTCTGTGTGCCGAGAACTTGCGAGATGGTTGGGAGGGTGGTTGTACCTCCAGCCCAATAGAGTTCAAATACTAGATTTGACATTGGCGTTTCTCATTTAGACGGAATTATTCTTCGGTGTGAGGCGACGTTCCCGTCGACAGCGAATCGCCTGTGGTGACTTCGTCAATCTCAAGACCCGACCGCCGGCTCAGTCTTTCGGAGGTGCTCATAGGAATAGAGTGTGCGTGCGTTCATAGGGATGAGTATGTGCACGTGTATGTGAGCGTCTGCGGTGTACTGTGTTTCGCAAAAAACAAATGTCTGTGTGCCTCCACACAACCTTCGTACTTACCCAGTGGGCCTCATGCATGCTAAGTGAGATTTTAAGTTACCACGCACAATGACTATAGAATAATAAATGAAGTTATGAAAATAATGACATAAACCAGTATCATATGCACGTTATTAGTCTAAATTACTCTCCACTATGAGGCTCAAACCTCAAGATGCTCACCCAAGCTGAAAGCCTAATGATCTAGGCTAGCTAGTAGCATTTCAAGTTCTCTTATGATAGTAGCCAAAATACTCCATTTGTCTACAAATTTAAGTACACTATTTTTTTAACTATTTTTAATATATACTCTCTCTAGGCCAAAATATAGTGTATATCAGATTTTGTTCAACTCAAACCGTGTAAAATTCGACCAATTTCATAGAAAGAAATATCAGCTTCTAGAATATGAAATCAATACCACTGGATTCATCATGAAGTATTTTCTATATGGTATAGATTTGATATTTGATATCGTAGATAATTATAATTTTCTTAATATAGTTATATAGTTGGTCAAAATTAGTGAAATTCCTCTGCCGTGGAAACCGGTGTGCACTAGATTATGGTAAAGAGGGAGTACAACGTAATATTTTCAAATGTATAACCAAAAAGGGAGTACAACGTAATAAAAAGTAAATTTACCGTATCATGAACTACCATCTGGTTTTGTGCTGCTATAGTACTGAGAAAATAAATACTACTCCGTATCTATTATCTCGATAATGAGAACCTCGCTCTCATGTTTGAAAACCACATTGTGAAAGTCGTGCAATCTTTCAAAAAAGTAAAAAACAATGACATGCAACACGACTTATATCAATCATTTCAGAATATCCCAAATCCAAATTAGGAACACAACTCACAACACACAAAAAAAAACCTAGTTGTGCGTAGTGGAATGTGAATTCAGCCCATCAACACTATGAGCGCTGAACCTCAAGCTATACGAGTTTGAGTCTGGACTTGATATTTTGTGATATAACAGAGCATAACAGATACATTCATGACTCCCGTGCTTAATACGAAAAGCAGTTCTTGTGTGAAAAGTGCCAACTGGCAGAATTCTTGTTCACGAGTCATTCAGATTCTTCTCTTCTAATGCTTCCTCACTGCTCTATTCTTGGTGAAAGGTGTTAACAAACTTGATCTTTGGATAGCTCTTGGAGGAAGGGATGAGCTTTTATCGGAAGGACCTGGCCGATGCAATCGAGAGACTCAGAGGAACTGGACTTGGTAAATCCATTATGGATAAAAAGAAATTAAAATAGTATAAATTTTTTCATGAACTGACTAAAACTAAAGGACTCAAGGAAGGAAAAGAAAAACGGCCCGATCTGATGGTACCCAGATCTGAGGTCTATCTTAGAGAAGTACCTTGCCTGGCACAAAGCTAGATCAGACTTTTGGTCAACCGGTAGAGAGCTGAACTGACAGAAATGAACGGTCATGCAACCGTCGAAATAAATAATTTTATCTCTCAGATACAACTTTTCCACTTAATCATAACGGCCAGTGATACGTCTCCAACGTACCCATAATTTCTGCTGTTTCATGCTCATATTATACCATTTGCTACATATTTTATATACACTTCGTATCACTTTTATGCATTTTCTGGGACTAACCTATTAACAAGATGCCACAGTGCCAGTTCCCTGTTTTCTGCTGTTTTTGGTTTCAGAAAGTTACTTCTGAAAATATTCTCGGAATTGCACGAAACAAAAGGCCACGTCCCTATTTTTCCAGCACCATCACAGAGTCCGAAGGAGAGACGAAGAGGAGCCAGGAGGTGGCCAAACCACCTGGCGGCGCGACAGTGGGCCCAGCCGCGCCAGCCTATGGTTTGGGCCCCTCGGGGGTCCGCCGACATCGCCCCTTCGCCTATTTATTTCCCGAGATGTGGAAACCCTAAAACACCGAGCCTTTCATCCAGAACATATTCGTTGCTGCCGTCGTCGTCAACCCTAACTCGGGGGGTTTCTGAAGCTCTTCCCGGCACCCTGCCGGAGAGGGGAATCATCACCGGAGGGCTCTACATCGCCATGCCCGCCTCTGGAGTGATGCGTGAGTAGCTCATCCTTGGACTATGGGTCCATAGCAGTAGCTAGATGGTTGTTTTCTCCACTTGTGCCATCATGTTTAGATCTTGTGAGCTGCCTATCATGATCAAGATCATCTTATTGTAATGCTACATGTTGTGTTTGCTGGGATCTGACTTATATTGATACCTATGTGGAGCTGAATATTATATTATCATGTCTATGTCATTTGTGATCTTGGATGCTCTCCGTTACTTGTTGAAGCCTTGGCCACGTGAATACTTGTGACTCCAAGAGGGGGTATTTATGCATGATAGTTGGGTTCAACCTCTATTTAACCTGGGATAGTGACAGCAAGTTCTAAGGTTGTAGATGTGTTGTTGCCACTAGGGGTAAAACAGCAATGCTTTATTCAAGGATGAATGTATTGTTTACATTACGCACATTACTTAATGCAATTGTCTGTTGCTTGCAACTTAATACTGGAAGGGGTACGGATGTTAACCGGAAAGTGGACTATTTAGGCATAGATGCATGCTGGATAGCGGTCTATGTACTTTGTCGTAATGCCCAAATGAATCTCATAGTAGACATCACAGCTCACACATGCATTTTATATGCACTTATCAATTGTTAATTGCCCAGCTGTAATTTGTTTACCCAGCATGTTAGTTATCTTATTGGAGAGACACCAGTAGTGAACTGTGGACCCCGGTCCATTCTTTTACATCTGAAATACAATCTACTGCAATCATTGTTCTCTACTGTTTTATGCAAACAAACATCATTTTTCATTCGATACGTTTAACCCTTTGTTTTCTGCAAGCCGGTGAGATTGACAACCTCACTGTTAAGTTGGGACAAAGTAATTTGGTTGTGTTGTGCAGGTTCCACGTTGGCACCGGAATCCCTGGTGTTGCGCCGCACTACACTCCTTCACCAACACCTTCGAAGCAAACATCGTTTTCCTACTGGTCCGATTAAACCTTGGTTTCATACTGAGGGAAAACTTACTGCTGCACTCATCATACTGTTCTCTTGGGGTTCCCAACTGACGCGTGACGTACAAGCATTGTTTCTGGCACTATTGAGCTAGAGCCACCAGCCAGCCCAACCTCTTCATGGTCACATCCCCTTTTCCGACGCTTTTATTGTTATAGACCACTCACTACCCCTTTCCTTCTCTATGTAAGACTGAATAAGGAAATACAAAGAATGGAAGAAAGGTCCAAAACAATTATTTGTCTTGCATTGCTGCAATCAAACCAAAATTGGGAGCACAAAGTGTTTTCCGATTCATGAGTAGAGATTTCTTGCTCCCGTGCTCCAGTGATCCCTCTAGTTCAAAAATAAAATAAAATCATATTTATAAGTTTCAAAAAATTCTGAAAAAAATCCTGCGTATTTTCAATGATATGTCCCACAAACGTGCAAAATCTCGGTGTGAAATATTGGATATTCTGTTCTATACAAAAATGACAAATGTGTAGATCTAAATGTACATACTTTCAAATCTTCAAAATATACAAGATTTGTTATTTTTGTGTAGCCCAGAATATGAAGTATTTCGATTAAAAAAAATCACGTTTGTGGGATACATCATTAGCAACATGCATGAGTTTTTTCAAAATTTTGAAAACTTAATAATATGATTTTTGAATTTTTTTTAACTAGGGGGAGCACTGGAGCTCGGGAGCACAAAGTGTTTTCCGATTCATGTAGTACTAGCTATAAACAGTTTTCACAGTTTTTACAAAAAATTACGTATGTGAATAGACACGGTAAAGGTAAGCCCCCATGTAGACACTGATCCGAATTATAAAAGAGATATATTTCAAGGTTGCGTGGTAGCAGTACCGGTTTATCAGTACGCACATTCGTATGGCCTCTTGGCAAATGGTTCAACTTATACACTTGTCACTCTTGTATTGCATGAGGATGGCTTATCTGGAATTCAAAATTTGAGTTGGTGGCTGAATCAGTGTACTGTTTGTGCCAGCATGTTAGACTGAAATCGCTGTCCGAAAGAGAGGGAGAAGGAAAACGAGAGCAAGCGACGAGAACGAAGAGTAAGTGCGACGGATCGCTTGTGTTATCTGCGGCCGAGAGCAAAGGAGAAGGTCAAACGAACGACAAGGAGATGTAATTCTTTGGAAAAGATTCAAACGTGCGACGAGATATTTCAATGGATAGATACACGTGCCAAGTGCTGCTCCCGTTTCCTTCCGTTACAGTTTACCTGGCCATTACGCATCCGTATCATGCAATGGGACAGGTTTCTCTTCTTCGGAGTTTCCTGGGTTTCTTTCACGCCTATCTTTGGAGACTCTTGAATGTTGACCACCCTCTTCATTTCAGATAGGTGAGTGCGCCTGCGTCCACGAAGTGCCGCGTAGGCAACGGATAAGCTGAAAGACCTCGTAAACATATTCAGCCCAAGTTCAGAGACGAGCATCCCAAAGGATTTGGTTACCGCCCGAAATACCGGAATTCTCGGCCACCCTGGTAAACTCATTTGCCGATCAAAAATCCCGGTCCCTTTGAATTTGTGCCAAATTCTTCCTCCCAAAAACATTTTTAAACTTTTGTTTACGATTCAAGTTTGAATTTCAAATTGTGTCCGAGAATTTCATCCAGTAATCGGTCGGTAATTTTCGGTAACCACGGTTGCCGGAGCCGCCCAGAAAAGATGAAACCGGTATCCAAAACCAGAACATGATACATGGAGAGTTGGACTTGTTGCGACCAAAGGTAACATGGGTAGGAATTAGGAAAGCAACGCAGAGGTTCAGATATCACAGAAATGGGGGTTGATTTATATTCTTTAAACAGTGGACATACTCACTCCGTTAACAAATATAAGATATTTTAGACTTTGTCCACATACAAATGTAAATAAATGTATCTAGACACATTATATATATATGTTCACTCATTTATGTATGTATAACGACGAAAAGAAAGACGAAAAGAAAGAGGACGGCTGAACTGCTTGACGAGGAAGCCCGGGCCGACGTCGACGACGAAGAACACTTGCTGATCCTCGCGTGCCTCGCCGGCCTGCTCGAGAACGACGCGCGGCCGCGGCGTGGTGGCTCGGCGCCCGACCGCCGCAAGAGCAAGCCGAGTCAGCGCTACGAAGGGTACTGCATCCTCTACTCCGACTACTTCGCCGATCATCCCATGCAGGACGAGGCCGTGTTTCGGCGCCGTTTTCGGATGAACCGTAAGCTCTTCCTCGACATCATGCATGCCATCCGGGAGTTCGACACCTACTTCAAATTGATGAAGGATTGCACCAGTACGGTAGGATTTACCTCAATTCAGAAGTGCACGATGGCCATGAGGTTGCTTGCATATGGTGCTCCCGCTGATTCGCAGGATGATTATCTGCGCATGTCCGAGTCCACTACCATTGATTGCTTGAACAAGTTTTGCCGGGCAGTGGTGACAGTGTTTGGGCCAAAATACTTGCGATCACCCAATGCGGAAGACACTGCTCGGATCCTAGCTTGCAATGAAGCAAGAGGCTTACCTGGTATGCTTGGAAGCATCGACTGCATGCATTGGGCATGGAAGAACTGTCCATTTGAATGACAGGGGATGTACAAAGGCCACAAATGAGAGTACAGTGTGATTCTTGAGGCCGTGGCTACACATAATTTATGGATTTGGCATTCCTTATTTGGTATGCCAAGAACTCACAATGACATCAATGTGTTGCAGTGCTCGAATGTCTTCACCAAGCTTGTTGAAGGTCATGCCCCTCCAGTGAACTACGAGATCAATGGGCACCAGTAAACAAAGGGCTACTACCTTGCAGATGGCATCTACCCGAAGTGGTCAATATTTGTGAAGAGCATCTCCAACCCTATGCCAGGAAGCGCGAAAGCTTGGTTTTCCAAATGCCAGGAGGCTTGCAGGAAGGATGTTGAGCGGGCATTTGGTGCGCTGCAGTCTCGATTCGCTGTTGTTCGGTACCCAGCCATGACTTGGTCGAACGCCAACATGTGGGAGGTGATAAACTGTTGTGTGATCTTGCACAACATGATCATTGAGAGTGAGCGGGATCATCCGGTGCCTGAGACTACTGAGCCATACTATCGACAGGGTCCTCTTGCAGATGTAGATCACCAGGTGCCGGCAACATGGGCAGCCTTCCTCACTATGCGTCAGGAGATTCGAGACCCTGCAGCACATACACAACTGCAGGATGATCTGGTGCAGCACTTGTTGGAGCGCAAAGGCAATGGCAATGGCAATGCCTAGTTTGATTTGTTATATTTGCTTACATTGTTGAACTATTTGTGTGTGAATTTGTATGTTGAACTATTCTTATGTGTGAATTTGTATGTCCAACTATTTTAAATGTGTTGGCCTTTGTTTATGCGAAATATGGCCAAAACTCGCCGGCTGGGGGCGGCCTGGGTTCGGCGACTGGGAATCGGTGCCCCCCAGGGCGTGAAATAGCGCCGTTACCCCCCAGGCGGACCAAAATAGCGTCGTTTTTCGGCCTGGGCGGCGGGGGGGGGGGGGGGGGGGGGGGGGGCACAACGGCTGGAGTTGCCCTTAGTCAGGACAGATGTGCATCTTGCGACACTGGTTTACCTATGGAAACCAGTATTCCCTCCATTCAAACGAATAAGACATATCAATTTAGTAAAAAAATCAACAATATCTAAGTTTCACCACTGTGATTAAGCGTTTATGACACCAACTCAATATCAATAGATTCATCATAAAATATATTTCTATAATATGTTTATTTAATTATAGGACTCATGTTTCGTACTCCGAGGGGTACATACTCCCACACCTTAGTGGGTTTATACGTTTTTCTAGTATGTTTATATATATTTCTATAGTAAGGTCTAATTTTTTACTAAATTTATATGTCTTATTTATTGGAACAGAGGTAGTACTTGGTCGTTGGGAAAACTATCTAGTGATAACACACCTCACATGATGCGGGTTAGGTCCCGATCTTCACGGATTTGGGCGGAGGGATCGAGGAACGCGAAGAACAAGGGATGAACATAAGAACACAAAGAGGGGAAAACTCTCAAATCAAAGATAACTAGCAAGAAGTAACTCAGCAAGATTCAATTGGTAACAAGCCCCAAGGGTAGCCCCCAATTCTCCTCTCCCAAGCACACCTTACTCTTAGCATTGTTTGTCCAATTGGTCAATCCAAACCAACCCAATCTAGCCACTTGAAGAGGAAAGATTAGCAAGTAGCAAACTACAAGAGGAAGCCTTGGTATCCACTAGAGGGATCTTCTCCACAAGGGGAGGTCTTGGTTCATCTCCACAAGGGGAGGTCTTGATTCATCTCCAATGGAGGAAGGGACCACTTTGAGATGAAGGAGCACAGCTCGACTCTAATCCCAAATCATAGTCTAACCCTAACCCTGGGGGAGAAGGCAGCTATTTATAGTCTTAGCCACGAAGTGGGGGAAAAGGTGGGGTTACAAGGCCACACGGGCCCGTCAAGCGCGCGGGCTGGAAGTTGTCGGGGAGCCGGCCTTGGGCCAGCTGATGCATGTAAAATGCATACATGAACTTTTCATTATTTCTACTTATATTCCAGTCAGATTTGCATCATATAAGGGTTATATCACTGTTTTATAATGATTTTGGGAATATTTGATATGTTTCCTATTTTTTTTATGGAATTAACCCTGCGCAGGCAGAAAACCCTATTTCTTTCCTTTAATGTTTCAGGGACCCAAACGACATCCAAATGACCTGGAAATTTACGAGCATCATTTTTTGGAAGGAACAAGACCTTGGAGCGAAAGAAGCAAACAAGAGGAGGCCCGAGGGCCCAGATGAGTGGGCCCACGTGGCCCAAGTACCTGGCCGCGTGGGACCCCCCACTTTGGCCCTCGAGGCTCCGCTGCCGTCGATCTTTCCTCCACCGACTCCGTTTTAACCTAAAAACACCTATAAAAATTATCCCCCGACGTTCTCTGGAAGGAGCGCCGCAGAAACACAGAAACACCGAAACAGAGATCTGGAGCTGCAGATTGGAGGGGGAAAACTCCGGCGGGGCGCTGCCGACGTGGTCTCCATCTTCTCCAACGACTTCTCCACCGTCTCCATGATGAAGAGGGAGTAGTCCACCTCTGGACTATTGGTTTCTGGAAGTAGCTTATGTATCTCTCTCTCGAGCTTCACTAATTAGTACCATATGAGCTGCTGAACATGATTACGGTCATCTATGTAATAAGTTTGTGGTGGATCTTTTATGAGTTAATATATGTTTGAGATTGCAATGGTTTGTTTCAGTTATGAAACTAGATGCATATTATGTACCCCATTCTTATTTACTTGTCATGATCAAGCATGTTTATGAGAGCGTGTGAGGGGAACGTGTGCATTAGTTGGAGTAACGGGGGGTGGCTAGTGCATTAAACGTGAGAGAAAGTTCTGCGATCCACTTGGGTGTTTTACCTTACTTTGTTGCCTCACTAGGGATAGAAAGAAATACCATGCTACCGGAGGTATGGGTGTGACCATTGTCACTACTCCATGACTAGATCTAGCATGTTCTTATTTTAACTTCATGCCATGATACTTATTGCTATACTCTGAGTTATCTTAATTACCGAGGTGTTATGATTTAGTTTGCAACTTGGTGGAGTATAAGAGAGACTAATAACCAAAAGGTCTCTATGTAAGGACGTGATGCCCATATAATTATAACTTGTCATTAAACTGTTGTGTTGCAATCTCATATGTCAACTCTAGTGTTCCATTATCTACCACGTTTTTAAAGAGAGAGTGCATTTGTCAAACTATGAACCCCGGTCCATTTTTAATCATAAGAAACACATTTCCAACCACTTTTACCACTTTACCATTTTCTGCCATTATTAAATCCGAAAATACAAAAACACTTTTACATCTTGCATTCATTATAAAAAACCCAAAAATATCATTTATCATTGCTACCACCATCCTTGCATATTTATTTACCACCATTGCATATTTATTTCTTGTTTGCATTGCATATTATCTTGATATCATTCTAACACCTTGTGCTTGACAACCACTAGGTGAGGTTGAGGACCAAAACATTTACTTTGTTTTGTAGGTAACCAAAAGAAGGATAGGAAGATAAATCTTCACTACTGATTCCCCAAGAGTTCGATATTAAACCCTCGAGTCACCCTCGTGGGGAAAACACATCTTCCACTTACTACACACTCTGCACTTGGAGTCTCAACCTAACCCATTTACTTTTCACGCAGGTAACCACGCGAAGGGCTAGCAAGGTTTTCTGGCGCCATTGTGGGATAACTACGTCATCAGGTATCAAGATTGTTTTCTGGCGCCGTTGCCGGGGAGATAGAAGCAACACCGCAATATATTCCCTCGTCAATTTAGCGCTCGGCAAGACTGTTTTCTGGCGCCGTTGTCGGGGAATCATTGCTGAAAGGTTTATCCAAGGATATCTCACCAAGTCAACTTCATCACCAACTTGTGCTAACACCTAAGCTTGGGGAGGTTGCACCTACGTGAGCATCATCTTATCTATCTTTACCTTCAAAGCAATTTATTTTGTTTTGTCATTGTCTTGCATTTGTTATTTCGGTTTGCATATTTATTTTCAGTTTTGCATAAAAAATTAAAAAACACATAAAAAATTGCTAAAATGGGAGAAAGAACTAAGTTGTGTGATTACACAAACACTCCAAATGATCAATTTATTGCTAGACCCATTGCCACACCTAAGGTAAATGCTAAGAGTTATGAAGTAAGTCCTAGTTTGTTGAACTTGATAACTAGGGAACAATTTGGCGGTAGTGCTATGGAGGATGCCTCTATGCATCTTCATGATTTTGTTGAAATATGTGACATGCAGAAATTTAAAAATGTGGAAAGTGATATTCTAAAACTGAAATCATTTCCTTTCTCACTTAGAGGAAAAGCTAAAGAGTGGCTGCATTCATTACCTATTGATAGCATTAAAACTTGGGATGATTTAAAAGAAGCTTTCATTAAGAAATACTATCCTCCTGTTAAAATTTTGCAAAATAGAAACAACATTCTTTCTTTTAGGCAAAATGAAAATGAACATGTTGCTATGGCTTGGGATAGGATTAAACTTATGTTTAGAACTTGTCCATCACATGGGGTCAACGAATGGACCATATTACACTCTTTTTACAATGGTCTGAATTACATGTCTAGAAATATTCTTGATTCCGCTGCTGGAGGAGCTTTTATGGGAAAAACTATAGTAGAAGCTAAGAACATATTGGAAAGTATTTTGCAAAACTATAGTCAATGGCATACTGATAGAGCACCTAATCCTTCTAAGAAAGTGAACTACATAGAAGAAACAAATGATTTGTCATCTAAAATGGGTACTATTCTTGCTTTCATTAATAAACAAAATATTGAAATTTTGCCTTTGCAAGAATTAGTTGGTAATAATCCTGAAAATATTGATGTCAACTTCATTAGGGACTATGGTAATAATGGGTATGGTAACAACAATTATAACTCTTATAATAAACCCCCATATGTGCCAAACAAATATACTACTAGTGGTAATGTTTCTAGTGATTTGGAAAACACCATTAGATCATTTATATCTACTCAAAAGGAGCTTAATAAGGAATTTATATCTAAGTTTGAAAAACAAGACACTTTGTTTGAAAGGGCAGATTGATGGCTACGTGTTGGTGAACCCCAAGAGGAAGGTTATGATGTAGACAACAGAAGTTTTCCCTTGAATAATCTACCCAAGGTTATCAATCCAGTAGGACTTGATGATCTATCGGAAGGTTGTTGATGTTGACTCCCCCTGGCGCTAGGGAGCTTGCACCAACATGGAATCTGCACAGACACAAACCAGAACTTTGCCCAACACGAAACAGAGAGGTTGTCAATCTCTCCGGTCTTGCAGAAACAAAGAGTTAAATGTATGGTGTGGAAAACAGCAGGAAAAACAGCAAGTAACAGGAAACAGATGATTGCAGCAGGTTGTGTAAACAGTATGAGGAAATTGGACCAGGGTCCACAGTTCACTAGTGGTGTCTCTCTCAGAACAGATAACTAGCATGTTGGGTAAAAACAAATTACAGCTGGGCAATTGACAAATAGAGAGGGCATAACAATGCAATACATGGCAAGATGTCTACTATGAAATCTAGTAGGGCATTACAACAAAGTACATAGACCGTTATTCCAACAGCATCTATGCCTAAATAATCCACCTTCAAGGCAGCATCCGCATCCCATTCAGTATTAAGTTGCTAACAACAGATTATTGCATGAAGTAAATGTGGCACCCCGATCCAGATGATCGAGTCACCCCATATACCAGTCCCAGAAACACTGGATATATGACAGCTTGATAAACAAAGGCAAAACCAAATACATTCACAAGGCTTCGAGTTTGCACAAATACAAGGTTACAACACGGGTGAGGCTCCAGCTCTTGCGCAACAGGCGCACACAACAGTATGTACATTATTTTTCTAACATCGAGCCTCTAGCGGAAGTCGTAGCGGAAGCGAAGATAGTAGCGTGGCGATAGCGGCCTTATTCCACAGGGTCCTGCCTGGGACACGGGTTCCTAGTTCTCATAGAGCGGGTACTCGGCGACTGGTTCAGCAGGGTCTGGCCACATGAAAAGCCAGGTAAGTACTTGAAGTACTCGCAAGACATCAGCCCAAAAACAAGCAAGGTCTATCTATATGGCATGGCATGGTTCAGAAAGTAACATGGCATGAGGTCGGTTGCGAGGATGAGTCCAAGCTTAACGGTTGGACATAACTTACCTACTTACCTTAGTAGGGGTGTTCTCTCGTTACCAAGTGAGATCACGTCTCTCACTTGACAACTCATAATCACAACTAGGCATTCAAGTCTCTAGCCAACTCTGGCTTAATTCACAACTATCCGAGTCCTTAGCCAACTCTGGCTTGACTCCCAGAATCTCCTGTGTTCGTTGGTCTCAACTTAATTATTTCTCCAAGTTCGACTGGACTGACTCATAGTGTGACTTGACCCAAACATCGTCCCATAACCTAGGGACAAGGCTAGAATCTAGATTTATGCTCTCGAGAGGTTGCAACAATTATCCACACGCTGAGGTCTAGGCTTGTACCGCCGGTACCGAAGTACTAGAACCGATCACGGCGACAGCACAAACCCACACTTCCACAACCGTTTATCCTACCCGGACACTCCCTGTATAGCCACCGACATAACTCTACGCCTTATGAAGAAGTGAATCCGGCACGTCCCCAACAGATGAGCGACGCCTAGCTCCGGAACCTTCACAAGACTAGCCCCGACCACAAAGGTAACCGACTAGACTTGCCAAAAGGGTGGCGTCAAAGGAGGCCTGATAAAATACTCAGTTATGGTCCGCCCATGTGAACGACGCATGGTTGTGCTGGGTGTTTGGTGAGTGGCACTAAGTGACTCAATCTAGTCGAGGGAGGTGATTATCTTCTTAGTCATTTTGATTACAGACATCAACATTAACAAAGTAACACAGGGTAACCTTATAACAATAACAGCACAGAATATATCACTTGCATGCATAGATAACAACATAACAATAATATTAATACCCGGGTGACTGTGGCGGGAGACCCGGCCGGTGTCACTCGGGGGTTAGTGTTCACAGAATAATAGCATAATATTTCAAACGGATGACGGTGGCGGGCAACCCGGCCGGTGTCACCGTAAAAGAATGAACCGAAAAGCACTCATAAGAATGAGAGAGAGCATCCATTCCACTCGAGGGTTACCCTGACGTGGTGTCAGCAATCTCGGCAATAAGAACCAAATGGAAAGGCAGCTCCCAAGCGTCGCAGTCCGGGTGGTCTAGGCCACCCATATTTGACGGTGGGACAAGGCAACTAACTCTTTTGGCGAATGCCCCCAAATCCGAGGATCATAAGACGACATTCGTCCGCTCCTCACCTCGGCGAAGAGGAAAAGAACCAAACAAAGCCTCGCAAGCGCGAGACGCACAGTTGTGATGATTTCCCCCATTCCTTCGACTGAGGCGGGAGACCCGGCCATTGTCTCAGGAATGTGAGTGTTGCACAGATAAGCAATACAAAGGAGTGCAATAATTTATAATGCAACATGACATGTGAGGTGCAACAAATATTAATTCAGCAGTCAAATTATTTCCTAAGTTCGACCAAGTTTGAAATTGGGTTGGTGGCTTGCCTTCGGGTTCAGAGGTAACTCCTAATCCATCGGAGGGGTTTGAATCTACCAAAACAAGACAAATATGCATCAAAATCACTCCGAGGTCATTTAAATAAATGCCAGAAAAATATATTCCAAATAAATCCTTTTTGGTCTCATTGGTAAGAGAAAATTCAACCAAAGCCAACAAAATTGGTTTCATATTTTTCTGACCATTTCTGAGTGAGAAATTGCATTTCAAAAACTGGTTCATTTTCTGCCCTTTTCAATAGAAAAATAAACAGAAAACTAAAACAGGAAAAACGATTCGAAATGTTTAAAATCCTGACCAGTGGGACCCACTGGTCAGTGTCTCACAACCCGAAACGTTTTTCTCCTCCACGCGCGGGAAAAACAGAAGGTTTTCCGGCGAAGCTCCGGCGAACTCACCAGCGATGGACCACGGCGGCTAGGGCGCGGCAGAGGGGTGGGAGAGGAAGCGGAGCGGCTCAGGGAGAGGTTGCGCAGCTCGTCGATGCACTCGAGCTTGATGGGGAGCTCAGGCGGCACCAGGGCTTCTTCTCCGGCGGCGGGAGCGTGCGGTCGATGATGGACACGGCGGTTCCGGTCACCATTCACCCTGGCGAGCACGGCATCGTCACCGCCATGACCTGGGGAGACTACGGGTGGAAGGAATTGATCGGGGGAGGGCTAGGGTGTGCGAATCGAGCTGGGGTCAGTGCGGCTCGGGTGGTCACGCTTTCGGCGAGGGATGGTTCCTCAGGGCTCGTGGCTGGGGTGGAGGGCGACTGAGGGAGTGGGAGAGGTGGTGCGGTGGTGGGATGGTGCTGGGGTGGCCATTATATAGCGTCTCCATGCGGCGGCCGGAGTAATGGCGCGGTGAGGTGTCGCCATGGCGTGGAAGGGGCGGTGGACGGCGCGTCGCGGGAGCGCTGGCACAGGAGGCGCACGAGGATAATCTCCGGCGACGGACCGGTCCGTGCGGCGGAGGAGGCACTGACAGGAGGGTCCCGGCGACACAGGGTTTGGGCGGCGCGTCGGCTAGCGGCCTGAGCGCGTGCTGGATTCTCCTCCGGTGACGTGTGGTGACGGAGAGGTTCAGGGAGAGGAGGGGAACGTGCTGGGCTTGGTTCGGGTCGCGGGGACATTGAACGCCGATGACCACAAAGTGGCGGCGCCGTCGGGCACGGCCTCGCCGGCGGTGATCACCGCTCTGTCCACGCCAGCAGCGGCATCGACACGTTTCTCTCAGCTCCGGGGTCCAAATGAGGTGTGGTTTTCACCACAGTGTGCCAAATTTCAAGACCTTCGACTTTCCCGAATAGAGTTTTTGAAAATTCAAAACTTGGTGCGACCACCACTTTGAAAAACCATACTGGTCCAAAAGGAAATCTTTATTTTGATGAAGCAAAACAAATGTAAATGGGTTCATAAAATTCCCTGAGGTGTGTGTGTCCATTGTGGTGGTGTCTAGGGCCTTGGCTCACAAGAAATAAAAAGTTTGCTTTGCATTTGGAAAAATAAGAAGGAAATAGGCAGAAACTAAAGTGGGAAGTTACTCCAAAATTTTGTAAACAAGGTATCAAATGTTTTTGCATATTTGGGCTATATAATGCCCAGGGGTCATCCCCTAATTTTTGCAGAATTTTAGGAAAGACATTTAGGGTATTTCCTTTGTAAAGTCACAATAAAGGAATTTTGGTAATTAAAATAAAGGAAAATCTAGAAATAACATTTTTGGGTGAAATGAGCCAGCAACGTCCTCGAGATTCCGGTTGCTCGTTGAACAGATACGGGTATTCTGCCTTCAGCAAATCTTCTCGCTCCCAGGTTGCTTCTTCCTCTGTGTGCTTGTCCCACTGAACCTTGTAGAACTTGGTGACCTTGCTGCGAGTGCGGCGTTCTGACTCATCCAAGATTCTGATGGGGTGTTCCTCGTAAGTCAGTTCGCTGCTCAACTCCAGTTCCTTAAAGTCAGCCTGCTTGGTTGGGGGTGAGATGCACTTCCTTAGCTGGGATACGTGGAAGACGTCATGTACTCCAGCCAATTCCTCTGGTAGTTCCAGCTGGTAAGCTACTGATCCGTGCTTTGCCACAATCTTGAAAGGCCCAATGAATCTTGGGGCAAGCTTTCCTTTCATTTGGAATCTTTTCAGTCCCTTGAGAGGTGTTACTCGAAGATAGACATAGTCATTTTCCCCGAAGTGAATCTGACGATGTCGCCGGTCGTAATAGCTTTTCTGGCGGGATTGTGCTGCCTTGAGCCGGTCCCGAATCAGACGTACTTGCTTTTCTGCCCTCATCAAATCATCGGGCTTGAAGATCTTGCGGTCTCCAACCTCGGACCAGTTTAGTGGGGTCCAGCATTTCTCCCGTACAGGGCTTCAAAGGGTGACATCTTCAGGCTGCCTTGGTAGCTGTTGTTATACGAGAACTCTGCATACGGTAGGCTATCCTCCATCCTGCTCCATAAGCGAGCACACACGAGCGGAGCATATCCTCTAAAATTTGATTGACTCGCTCGGTTTGACCGTCGGTCTGCGGATGATAGGCTGTGCTGAAGGATAGCTTTGTTCCCATGGCATGATGTAGGCTTGTCCAAAATTTGGAGGTAAATTGAGTACCTCTATCCGACACAATGGTCTTCGGGACTCCGTGAAGTTTGACAATCTTGTTCATATAGAGTTGTGCCAGTTGGTCCGAGCGGTATGTGGTCTTGACGGGGATAAAGTGAGATACCTTCGTCAGCGGTCAACAATGACCCAGATGGAATCATTTCCTCGGCTGGATTTGGGAAGTCTGACAATGAAATCCATACTTATGTTGTCCCATTTCCACTCAGGTACCTTAAGGGGTTGGAGATATCCGGCGGGTTTCTGATGCTCGGCCTTCACCGGGTTGCATACATTGCAGCATGCGACATAGTAAGCGATATCCTTCTTCATACCGGTCCACCAGAAGGTTTGCTTCAAGTCTTGGTACATCTTGGTGCTTCCCGGGTGAATGGAATAGGCAGACTCGTGGGCTTCCCTAAGGATCTGCTGTATTAGTGTGGTCTTGTAGGGTACACAAAGGCGGGTACCGAAGCGGAGTACTCCTTGGCTGTCCATGGAGAATTCCTTGGCCTGCCCCAGCGGTATCTTGGCCTTGATCCTGCCTAGGCCGGGGTCGTTGGCCTGCTCGGTCTTTATTTCTTCCTCCAGATCTGGCTTTACCTCCAGGGTGCTTAAATAGGCCTTGTTTCCCACGCACAAGTTTAGTTTCGTGAACTCTTTCTCCAGACTTGGCCGTATTTTTGGGGGCTTCCTGCTCAGAGCATCGGCTACCACGTTGGCCTTTCCGGGATGATAATGAATCCCAAGGTCGTAGTCTTTGATTACTTCCAGCCACCTCCTTTGCCTCTTTGACCAATAAGGTCTCGCATCTTTGACCAATAAGGTGGTGTCGCCAAGTCTTCAGGGCGAGTATAACGGCGGCTAATTCCAAGTCGTGGGTGGGATAGTTGAGCTCGTGGTTCTTGAGTTGCCTTGACACATATGCGATGACCTTTCCTTCTTGCATGAGTACGGCTCCTAGCCCATTTCTGCAGGCATCACAGTATACGGTGAAATCCTTGGCATCATCAGGCAACACCAGAATTGGGGCGGTGGTTAACCGGGTCTTTAACTCGTTGAAACTTTCCTCGCACTTATCTGTCCAGGCGTACTTGTGATTCTTCTTTAATAGATCCGTCATGGGCTTGGCTATCTTGGAAAAGTTTTCGATGAATCTTCGGTAATATCCGGCCAATCCTAGGAAGCTTCGGATTTCTGATACGTTGGTGGGAACTTTCCAGTTTAGCACATCGGAGATCTTGTTGGGGTTTACAGCCACACCGGCTCCAGACAACACATGTCCTAGGAATTCCACTTCCTTTAACTAGAATTGGCATTTGCTGTACTTGGCATAAAGTTGTTGCTCACGCATTCTTCCAAGAACTATTCTGAGGTGTTCGGCGTGCTCCTCCTCATTTTTGGAGTAGATGAGGATGTCGTCGATGAACACCACGACAAACTTGTCGAGATACTCCATGAATACCTTGTTCATCATGCCCATGAAGTAGGCTGGAGCATTTGTTAGGCCGAAGGACATAACTGTGCACTCATACAACCCATATCTGGTGGTGAATGCGGTCTTGGGGATATCACTTTCTCGAATCTTCAGCTGGTAATAACCCGTACGGAGATCAATCTTGGAGAATACTCGGGCACCACGGAGTTGGTCGAATAAATCATTGATTCTCGGGAGTGGGTACTTGTTCTTGATGGTGACATCATTAAGAGCGCGATAGTCGATGCATAATCGGAGGGTACCATCGCTCTTCTTTGCAAACAAAACCGGCGATCCCCAAGGTGAAATGCTTGGGCGGATGAACTTTTTCTGAATTAATTCGTCAAGCTGTTTCTTCAGTTCCACTAGCTCGGGACTTGTCATACGGTAGTGTTTCTTGAATATTGGGTTTGTCCCTGGGACAACTTCAATTGCAAATTCAATTCACGGTCAGGGGGCATTCCGGGTAATTCATCTGGAAAGACATCCGGGTATTCACTGACTACATATACTTCCCCTATCTCCGGGGCTTGAGCAAGAAACATCTTCGCATTTATCTGGTGAGGCTTATTTGGCACATAAGTGGTTCGTATGCCTTCCGGGTTGGTGAGAGTAACTGCCCTGGTTGCACAGTCGATCTGAGCTGCATGCTGAACTAACCAATCCATACCCAGGATGGCGTCGAGACCGGGCACATTGAGGGTGCTAAGCTGAGCGGGAAATTTCACTTGATTGATGCTGATTGTCAGGTCTTGACACATGGTGTTTGTTTTCATTCCGAGGCGGGGGTTTGTATCACCAAAAGATGGCCCAAAGGGGAAACGGAAAAACGGTGTTTGGCAACAAAATCCTTCGAGATGAAAGAATGGGAAGCTCCAGAATCGAATAAAATCAGCGCGGGTTTAGTGTTGATAGTACACGTACCAAGCACTACGTCTGAAGCTTCATATGCTTCCTCTGCTGACATGTGGTGGACACGGGCAACTTGAGGTGGCTTGATCGCCCCAGCAGGGTGGTTGTTGCCGGAGTTGTTATTGTTGCCGTTGCCATTACTGAGGGGGCAATCCTTGATGTAGTGTCCTGTCTTGCCGCACTTGAAGCAGGAGTTCTCCCTCTTACAATCATCCACGAGTGGGCGCTTGTGATAGAATCCTTCCCGGGGGTATCCATCCTTCCTGGGTTGATTCCAAGAGTTCTGAGGTGTCGAGATCCGGTTGTTGGGTTGCCAGGTGCGTGGCTTGGAGGTAGCACCATCATGCTGGTTCTTGCGTGGCTCGAACTTCCGCTTGTGGGAGTCATAGATGGTGCGGTGTTCCTTTTTGAGATTAGCGCAGTGTTGATCATGGACTGAAAATCTGGAAACTGCAGAACACTGAGCTGAGTTTTTATGGCCTGATGCATTCCATGAAGGAACCTGTCTTTCTTCTTTTCCTCAGTGTTGATGTCCTCAGGTGCATAGCGAGCAAGGTTGTTGAACTTGGTCAGATATTCGCTGATGGACTTGCTGCCTTGAGTAAGTGCCAAAAATTCCTGCTGTTTCATCTTTATGAGGCTTGAGGGAATGTGGGCCCTGCGGAATGCTTCCTGAAATTCTGCCCAAGTGACAGGGGGTCCATCGCCTCTGGCGTCCTTTTGGTTGTCCCACCAAACGCTGGCAGGGCCCTCAAGGTAGTGGGGCGAAAGGCACTTGGTCCTGCTCGTCTACGCGAGCGAGCTCCAGTTTCTTTCCCATAGTACGGAGCCAATCATCAGCCTCAAGTGGGTCATCAGCATATGCGAACTTGGGCGGTTGTGCGCTGGAAGTCTTGCAGCTTTGAGCGGCCTGGGGGTGGAACATTACGGGCTTGCATGTACGTGCCAAACTCTCTCATGATCTGTGTCAGATGCTGGTTGTGGCGTTCATCCATCATCATCATAAACTGACTTGGGCTTGGTTCCTGATTGGTGGAGGAGGAGGTGGTTGCGGAGGCTCGGGATCCTCGCCAGCTTGTCGTGCGGAACGACGAACCGGGGTTCCTTGGCTGCCACTCGCACCATTATTGGGCCTCATCCTGGACTGTTGCATGTAATGGCGCGTATCATGAGCATCCATATGGGGAAGGTGTAACATCCACGGAAAAACCAAATGGAAACACAGTTTGCAAAAGAAACACAAGCATGATGTTATACAATGGATGATGGGGTTACAAGATTCAAGCACTCGCTATTTTACAACAGATGCAAGGTAAAGATACAAGCTACTCGTACAGGATACATGGTACAAGATACAAGACGCAAAGCACTCGGTACCAGATGCAGGATACAACTCTACCACTACATTATTCAAGCACGCGATACATCGGAAAGTACAGTACACTAAGCGATGCATCTCCGAGGTCTAGAACTCCATCTCGAGGGGTGTCGCTGGCGTGGCGGTGTCGAGGGGCTCCTCCGCGGGGCTGTAGTCGGGTGAAGCGCGGTCGTCGCGGGAGTCTCCGGAGTAACTCTGTGGCTCGGCCGCCTGGACGCGACGACGCTGAGACCGAACGGGAGTGAAGCGCGAGTAGTAGTGAGCAGCGCTGCTACGAGTGCGGGAAGGTGGCGTCGGAGCGGTAGACGAGGAGTAGCGGGCAATCCCCCTCCTGATCTGCTCGAGGGAACTGAGCCTAAAGGTGGGGAGACGAGGTGGGCGACTAGAAGTGCCGGAACCAGAAGCTCGTCATCTCGGCCAAGGCTACGTTGGCGCGAAGGGAGGCAAACTGGAGAAGGGTGGTGTGGAGGTACTGGTGGAGATAGGTGGTGTACTGAATAAGGGCGGAGAGAGGTGAGCTAGGGTCACCTGGGTTGGGGAAAAGGGTGTCCCCGTTGTCTAAGCCAACCTCGGGAAGTAGGCGTAACGGGTGCACTGCTTCATGACGGGGTCGACGGTGCGAAGGAACAGGATGGCATCTCCTGCAGCCTCCTGTATGGCTCGAGACGCCTGTGTACAGACACCGGAAGTGAGGCCGTGCTCAATCCCTGCGGACACGGGCTGCGGACGCAGGCGGACGGTGGCGGTGAACTCCGAGGTGACCTGTCGAGACGGTTGTGGTACACGTGGTAAGTCGGGGGAGGTGCGCCTGGGTAGAGGTGGTCCCAGATCTCCCGAAGAAACTGCGGAAAACCGGGAACGTGCAGGCGGTAGTCTCGGCGAGCAACTCTGCCATCTGTGACAGAGACAGAATTCAAATAAAGTGAGCGTTAAGTTTTAAAGCACAAACAGACAGAGAAACATTGGAAAAAAGTTGTCAACACAACAAGTTCTATTCTACGTCGTCCAAGAACTAGGGCATCCTACAGGCAGTTAGGCTCTGATACCAAGCTCTGTGGCACCCCGATCCAGATGATCGAGTCACCCCATATACCAGTCCCAGAAACACTGGATATATGACAGCTTGATAAACAAAGGCAAAACCAAATACATTCATAAGGCTTCGAGTTTGCACAAATACAAGGTTACAACACGGGTGAGGCTCCAGCTCTTGCGCAACAGGCGCACACAACAGTATGTACATTATTTTTCTAACATCGAGCCTCTAGCGGAAGTCGTAGCGGAAGCGAAGATAGTAGCGTGGCGATAGCGGCCTTATTCCACAGGGTCCTGCCTGGGACACGGGTTCCTAGTTCTCATAGAGCGGGTACTCGGCGACTGGTTCAGCAGGGTCTGGCCACATGAAAAGCCAGTAAGTACTTGAAGTACTCGCAAGACATCAGCCCAAAAACAAGCAAGGTCTATCTATATGGCATGGCATGGTTCAGAAAGTAACATGGCATGAGGTCGGTTGCGAGGATGAGTCCAAGCTTAACGGTTGGACATAACTTACCTACTTACCTTAGTAGGGGTGTTTCTCGATATCAAGTGAGATCACGTTTCTCACTTGACAACTCATAATCACAACTAGGCATTCAAGCCTCTAGCCAACTCTGGCTTAATTCACAACTATCCGAGTCCTTAGCCAACTCTGGCTTGACTCCCAAATCTCCTGTGTTCGTTGGTCTCAACTTAATTATTTCTCCAAGTTCGACTGGACTGACTCATAGTGTGACTTGACCCAAACATCGTCCCATAACCTAGGGACAAGGCTAGAATCTAGATTTACACTCTCGAGAGGTTGCAACATTTATCCACACGCTGAGGTCTAGGCTTGTACCACCGGTACCGAAGTACTAGAACCGATCACGGCGACAGCACAAACCCACACTTCCACAACCGTTTATCCTACCCGGACACTCCCTGTATAGCCACCGACATAACTCTACGCCTTATGAAGAAGTGAATCTGGCACGTCCCCAACAGATGAGCGACGCCTAGCTCCGGAACTGTCGGGGGGTTACCCCCGGGTAGGGTAATGATGAGGTAAAGACATATAAGGTTAAGGTAGTAAGCTGTCCGAGGTAGCGACTGGGCAAGGACGCAGGAGGCGTCATCCGACGTAAGGTGTATCCTCCGAGGTATATTCTCCAAGGTATCAACCTCGGGGCAGTCAGCTAGCTACCACATGAATAAGATATTCTCTACCGAGGTATAGGATCGGAGTGTTATCCGAGGTTGGCAGCAAGGATCGAGGCATGTCAGAGAGGTCACGGGTGCTGCAGAGCTCGTAGCCCGAGGCTTCAGAGGACGGCGAGGTCCGTCCACGGGTTTCCCGGAAGCTCGGGGGCCTAGGAGCTGACTCGGCTATTTCGGGAAAGGTCTACAGGCTAGACCTCGGCAGGCTACTGAAGTATGACCGGAAGAGGAAAGCTAGGCCTGGCTGGCCTGACAGTCGGCCGTTGAGCTGGCAGGAGGCAGAGGCTTGTCTTCTACCTTTTGGCCATGCCATTGTCAGTTGTAGGCAGGGGTAAAAATGTACTTCGGCCTGTGTATATATGCGGCATCTCTACCTCCAGGGAGAGAGAGGCAAAAACCCTAGCTCATTTCCCCCTTCTAGTTTCATCTTCCTCTAGAGCTCTCACTTTGGTAGCATCATACAGCTCGAGGAGCACCTTGTACCTGAGAACCACACTGATATATTGAGAGAGGAAGGCAGGAGTAGGGGTTTTACTTCCTCACGAAGGCCCCGAACCTGGGTACATCGTGGTGTCTTTTGTGTTCTTGGCTTTCTTGGTTCTTGTTCATGTTCTTGTGGTTTCTTGCATGTTCTTGCTTGTGCACGTCTTGAGTGCATAAACCCTCCCCGGATTCCCCCAACGACCGTTCGGCCCCAACTAAGCCATACCCATGGCATCTGCCGTGATCCCACCACGACAGTTGGCGCCCACCGTGGGGCAGATTGAGGCGTTGGGTGGAGTTTCCATCCGGACGGGCTCCTCTGAGGTGTTCTTTCTGGCCTTGTTGCCAAGATCGGCGAGTTCGCCTTTGTGAGCGACAATGCGGGGTGCTTCGCCGGCAAGCCTTTCCCCACCATGGTTTCCTCATGATGCTCGGCAGCTTCCCCACATACGTTGCTGTCGAGGTGGTTCGCGAGTACCCGGAGCAGGTGCTCGTGGACGACGAAACTCCTCTCCTGGCGGCTTTGGGCCGTGTCACTCGCCCTCCGAGGTGTGTGGAGGTGATGGTGGCTGGTACCAGCCTGCAGCTAGCAAGGCGATGCTGGCAAGGTCGCGCTAGCCGAGGTGGAGGCGACGCCAACCGCGCTGCCTGAGAAATCAGGTCGGCGGCGAAGTTTCCGTACGAGAAACCTAGTCAGAATGAGCAGTTGGGCATGCCAAGGGAAGAAGTTCCCTTAGAAGCTATCGTTGATAGGTTAGCTCGGCCACTCGCAGTAGAGGCAAGTGTGGAGCATACGGTGGCCGGGTTAGAGGCAGAGCGCCAGAGGTGCTGAGAGAAGCTCGGTTGCTGGCCGAGGCTAAGCAGCAGTTCGATATGGAGCAGAAGGAGTACAATGCTGCACATGGTATAGAGGATGGTTTTACTCCGGTTGTGCGGCGTAAGAAAGCTGCTCTGCTCAACCGAGGCAAGGACCTCTATGAGGAGATGGCTAGGGCTGCAGTCTCGGGCTCGAGTAAGGCAACAAGTAGCAGGTCGGCTACTGGTAGGCCGGTGTATAGTTCACCAGCTAAGAACCTTAGAGCAGCCGAAGCAGTAAGGGCCGGGCTATCGGAGTTGACCGGAGATGCATGGCGTGAGCAGCAGAAGCGGCTCAATGAGTTAGTGCATGTGGCCAGCAAGCAAAATGAAGCCCTCCGCAAGGCCGGGCTTGGCGGTTCGCAGGCGGTCCATTCGATTAGGCCAGTTAGCCAGGGGTCCAAGGGGCAAGCCTCGTCTCCACACGTCGGAGGAGCCGATCGTGCCCGGAGTGTCACTTCAGGTCGGAACAAGGAGATGCAGCTGCAAGTGTACGATCCGGTGTTAGCTGGGAAGCAAAAGGTCGGCAACGCTAGCCGAGCCAATGGAGACCCCGGCCCAGGTGATGCAAGCCGAGCTAAAGGCCGTTCAGCTCAGGGAAATCAGAACGGTGGGCAAGCAGCGTCGGCTGGCCGAGGTAAACCACCTCAGCCCCCGAGGCATCAGCAGCAACCCCGGCCGCAGGAGCAGTATCAGCAAGAGCCGGAGTATGTTCCGCAGCCGAAGAACGTCGGTCGAGGTGGCGACCGATATGATGATGGAAATTCAGCCATGGAGCGGGCTGGATTCTATAGAGTGGATGGTGCATTGGGAGAGCGTATCGGAGCTCGGACGTTGCCTACAGGTGATGCGCGCTACAAGCTAGATCGGATTTACATGTCCGAGAGTTGGAGAGGAAGGCCCTCCTGGTCCGGCGTGTTTTGGACCTCGGATCATGAAGGAACCACCTCCACCAGTGTCTCAGTTTCAGTTGGGTCGGAGTACCAGGCCGTACAATGGGAGCACCAAGCCGCAAGATTGGCTAGCTGATTATGTTTCAGCAGTATACATTGCGGGGGGCAATCGCCGATGGGCGGTCCGGTATCTCCCGCACATGTTGGAAGGTCCTGCTCGGATCTGGCTGAACAATCTGCCGGAGAATAGCATCATTGCTGGCTGGATTTAGAGGAGGCATTCAATAGCAACTTCGCCAGCACTTACAGAGGCCAAACCGACCTCAGCTTTTGCAGGCGTGCAAGCAGGAGGACAATGAGACTGACCGAGAATTCTTGACTCGGTGGAGCAATGTTCGGAACTCCTGTGAGGGAGTTATCGAAGCACAGGCTATAGCGTGGTTTGCTGATGGATGTCGGTATGGTAGCATGTTGTGGCAGAGGCTCCAGAGAGATATGCCAAAGACTCTGGCCGAGACGATTCGGATAGCTGATTCCTATGCCCTTGGCGATCCGATGCAGCCTCTGCTGGATGGGAATGCCCGGAACAGGAGGAATCCGATGAACAACCGCAACAACGGACCGAGGTTTGATAACCGTCAAGAGTTCGGGCAGAAGAGGAGAGAACCAGATTTCCAAGTCAATGCTGTAAACCCAAGTCAGTCCGGACCTGGAGGCGCCCAGAAACCGAAGACTGAGGGTCAGGCGTGGACTCCGAACCAGAACCAGAATCAGGGAGGTGGTGCGAAGCAGTGGCAGGAGGCCGGACCACCTGTGACTTACGAGTCATTGGTGAATGGACCATGTATCTATCATGGCAGGAATGGCAAAACCCAACCATACCACTCTGCAGTGTAGTTTTCATCACCGAACCGCTGCAGAAGGGGCGAAAGCTGGGGCAAACCGGAGTGGGCCACCGAACCAATGGCGTAGACCTCAATATCCGAACGCGCAGCAGCATAAGCCGACCATAGCGGCGCAGAATCAGAGCTTAACCGGAGCAAATTCAACCCCGGTGCATGCGGCCCAAAACCAGAAGACGGTGCAGGCGAAACCGGTGAATGCAGTGAGTGCCCAGGGCAACAACAACAACGGTGGTGCCGGCCAAAGCCAAACGTGGTCCTTTGAGAATCAGAGGTATGAGAACCCCGGTAATGATTATAGGGAAGTACATCAGAGCTACGTGGTGTTTGTGACTGAGTCAACTGATAAGAAGAGTATGCTGAGGCGTGCCAAGGAGGTGAATGCAGTAACTCCGGCGGTGGTGAAATACATGAACTGGTCCGAGCAAGAGATCACTTGGAGCAGGCAAGATACACCTCGGATCATGCCGAGCCCTGGAAACTATGCACTGGTGGTGGATCCGACGTTTGTGGGCCGACCAACAATGTGAGATTCACCCGAGTCTTGGTGGACAATGGGAGTGCCATAAATATCATGTACCGAGACACAATGGTCAAGCTGGGATACTCACCGAACCAGTTGCAGCCTAGCAGCTGTACATTTCACGGTATTGTGCCCGGGGTCTCTTGTGCACCTATGGGAAAGATTTGGGTCGACGTGGGTTTTGGTACCCGAGATAACAGCCGAGTTGAAAGTCTTGAGTTCGAGGTTGTGGACTTGCAGAGCCCTTACCATGCCTTGCTGGGAAGGCCAGCCTTGGCCAAGTTCATGATCTCCACTCATGTGGCTACCTAAAGATGAAAATGCCGGGGCCCAAGGGAATAATAACCATTTCTGGTGACTACAAGAAGGCTATGCAATGTGCCTCGGCGGGATCTAGTTTAGCCGAGTCCTTGGTGATCGCGGCGGAGAAGAAGCAACTTCAGAAGGTGGTGGCAATGGCGCAGTCTACTCAGCTCGGCATGTCCGGACTAATTACTCCGGACATGAGCGCTTCATTCGAGGTGCCCAAGGAGACCAAGAAAATCCCGCTGGACTCGGAGAACCCGGAGCGTTTCGCCATCATTGGTACTGGCATGGACGAGAAATAGGAAAGCGCGCTCTGTCACTTCCTCCGTGAGAATCGGGACATTTTTGCATGGTCGGCTAAAGACCTGCCAGTGTTCCGAGGGAGTTGCAAATAAAAAAAAAAAAAAGAAAAAAAAAAAAAAAAGAAAAAAAAAGAGCACTCTTTGTTTGTTCGGCCAGAGGTGAAACCAGTGCGTCAACCGACGCGGCGGCTCTCAGATGACCGAAGAAAGGTGGTACTCGAAGAACTGGCGAAGTTACTGGCTGCAGGCTTCATCATGGAAGTGCTGCATCCGGACTGGATATCTAATCCAGTCCTCGTGGAAAAAGAAGGACGAACCGGCGGTAGTCAAGGTGTGGCGCATGTGCATTGACTTCACCAACCTGAACAAGGCGTGCCCGAAGGATCCCTTTCCTTTACCTCGGATTGATCAAGTGATCGATTCTACGGCTGGATGTGAGCTGTTGTCTTTTATTGATGCATATTCTGGTTTTCACCAGATCCCACTGAACACTGATGATCAAATAAAGACTGCCTTTATTACCCCGTACGGGGTATTGCTATCGTGTCATGTGTTTCGGTTTGAGAAATGCCGGGGCAACTTATCAAAGGTGTATGCAGAAGTGCTTACATCTCAAATGGGCAAGAATGTGCAAGTGTATGTCGATGACATTGTTATCAAAACTAAAAAGAAGCATACTCTCATCGAAGACCTCGAAGAGACATTTGCAAATTTAAGAAAGTATCGGTTGAAACTTAACCCGGACAAGTGCACCTTTGGTGTCCCGGCTGGAAAATTGCTCGGTTTCCTCGTATCGAGCCGAGGTATAGAAGTTAACCCGCTAAGATCCGAGCTATCGAAAGAATGAAGTTGCCGAACTGTTTAAAAGATGTGCAGAAGTTCACGGGATGCCTTGCATCTTTAAGTCGGTTTGTAAGTCGGCTAGGAGAAAAAGCCTTACCATTGTATCAACTTATGAAGAAAAGTACCAGTTTCACTTGGACCCCGCAGGCGGACGCGGCGTTCAATGAGCTGAAGAAGATGTTGTCCACTGCTCCGGTGTTGGCATCCCCTTTGCAGAATGAACCGATGTTGATATACATTGCGGCTACAAACCGGGGTCGTAAGTGTTGCAGTGGTGGGGAGCGAGACGAAGGAGGCAAATCGGTGCAGAGACCAATCTACTACCTGAGCGAGGTGATATCCACGTCGAAGCAAAACTACCCCACTACCAGAAGATGACGTACGGAGTATACCTGGCGGTTAAGAAACTGAAGCATTACTTCCAAGAGCATCCCATGACGGTGGTATGTGATGCTCCAATCTCGAGATCATCGGATGCAAGGACGCAACTGGGCGAGTTGCCAAATGGCGATCGAGGTATCTCCATACACTCCGCATTATGAAAGGCGAGATGCAATCAAGTCGCAGCGCTGCCGGACTTTTTATGCGATTGGGCCGAGATGCAATATGAGCCGCCCTTGCCGGACTATAATTATTGGAAGATGCACTTTGATGGGTCCAAGACCAAGGTCGGATTAGGTGCCGGCATAGTCCTAACCTCGCCGAAGCAAGACCAGTTGAAGTATGTGCTGCAAATCCATTTCTCGCGTCGAACAACGTGGCGGAGTATGAGGCCCTGATCCATGGGCTCAAGGTGGCAAAGAGATAGGTGTCCGGCGTATAGAATGCTTCGCGATTCAGCTTTGGTGGTGCATCAATCCACCGGCACTTGGGATGCATTGGATGCGAACATGGAGTTGTATCGGTTTCATGTGCAAAAGGTGTCTGGGTTTCGAAGGATGTGAGTACAAGCACATACCTCGGGGGAGAATGAAGCCGCCGACGTATTGTCTAGCTCGTTCATCCAAAGAACCGGTGCCACCGGGATAGCACTGAACCATTTGAGACTCCTTCAATCAAGCCCTCGCCTGACTCCGAGTCAATTTTCTTACCGCCAAGTTCGGAGTCTGAGCCTTCCTATGGAGGTAGACGTCGGATGCGTTTGGGCCGGACTCGGGGACTGCTTCGCAGTATCCGAGGACTGATAGAGCTTTTCCTATGGAGATATGGTGGGAACTTCGGTCTGACCCGGGGACTTCGCACCAACTCGGGGACCTGGCCGTGCAATGGTGGAGGAAACATGAAGGAGATCATGGCGACCGAACCAATGGAGATAGATGAGAGGCTTTTTTCCTCTGCATCCAGTGCCGGAATGGGCGGAGCAGATCATGAACTTCATAGCCGATGGAAGTTTGCCAAGTGATACAACCGAGGCAAGGAGAATCCAGAGG